>VWZS01004063.1:261524-780082 GCA_013397075.1 Rhabdornis inornatus
CCCCCCCCCTTTTAAAACTCTTAACAAACATTAATTTAACTTATTATAACATTGCAATTAACTTCAAAAACAATGAACTTCTTCATAAAGTCACAACAGGGCAACAGTTGACTTAGAAAATTGACAACCTTAACTTACAACAAACATTAACCAAATTTTACCCATAACAATGAAGGCACCTGCCCTTCATTAGCTGCGACACTGCATGTCTTCTTCATTTGATACCTCAAGTAAGCACAACATAAGAAGCCTGAAAGGGAGCCAGTAATTGATTTGAGGTGCTATTGGGTAAGCTACCTATTTTTAAGCATTCTTGGGGAGTTATACTATGAATCAATGCTACTTTGGATGTCTTCAAAGTTACCAACAAAAATATGGAAGCTATATATAGGTAGCTGAACTGCCCTCTGATTTAGGCAATGACTCGTTACTACTTTAGTCCCAAAATAGAAATACTGAGATCTGGTGGCTTTTCACCTCTGTAAATTCTTGAACAGTGACTGCAATACAATGCTGAAGAGTGTCATTCCTTTCCTGTGGAACACTACACCTTTGGGTGTCCTGACTTCCTGGAGAGGAGACTGGGGGCAACACGCTATGCAGAAGGGCAGGCCAAATACTCCAGAGAGAGATGTAATGTGGAGCAAAGGGGAAAAAATACTTTGTTGTGAGATTAAGTTTCAGAATAGTGTAACAGACACTCAAAGGACGATAGGACAGAGATGTCATAGTGAAGAGGACATGAGAATTTGAGGTGCACAGGCTGCTCTGTGTTATGACTTTCCTCCTCAGTTCTCTCTGAAACCTCCGTAGCAGGGATTCAAAGGCCTTATATTTTCTCTGATCACAGTATCCTGTAGCAACCAGCACTCCTTAGACACAGTACCCCCTAGTGTGCCAAAAATTTGGAAGAAAAACATTTAGTAAGGAAGAACAAAATAAGTTTGTACATCACAGAAGGGTTTATTTGCCAGTTATAGAAGAACAAAATAAGTTTGTACATCACAGAAGAGTTTATTTACCAATTAAAGCAGACATATCTCATAATGAAAAAGTACAGTAAAAACATAAAAATAGCATGAGTGTTTAAAAAGTAGTTAGAAGTAAAAGTTGAGGTGTCAATACCAATCTCAGTTCTTTCCTGGAATGCTTCAGGGTATCTTATTTTCACAGTGTTGGAGGTTAGGAAGAATCTTTCTTAGCAATCTATATGAGCATGTTCTGCTCTTTAGGCTTCTTGTATCTCCTTCTTTGGTGAGATTATTGACCTTTGTCAGGCATAGGCATAAAAATGCAGTCACTTGTACTTAATAAACCACTGTATAGAAGTATTTGATTACAAGGATCATGTATTTTCTCAATAAAGGAACAGATACTATGCAAGACAATGACCCTATTATTAATCATCAGGACTGAGGAAGTCTAGTTTTAAATGTAGTGCACTAAAATCAAATGATATAAAAGAAATATTTTATTTTCTTCCTCTCAATTGTCAGAAGGGGTTTTGATCAAAGGATCAGTCTGCTTTATTAGCTGTCCAAGTATTGGAATAGAAAAAAATAATTTCACTTTTATGGGCTGCTCTGACTAGGAGTGATATGGAATGTTCACTAAGAATTTTGTATCTTTCTTTATTGAATGAACTGTCAAAAGCACAACATGGTGTCAGGCTGAGTGGCTTGTCATCATTCAGCAATTCTACCACAGCCCTGTGGCTGAAAAAGTGATGAGATACAGTTCAGATGTGTGTTGTCTCTGCTCCTGATTAAGGAAGGATAAACCAAAGGAATGTAATGGGGGCTTATTTAATCTTCAGCTTCAGTATCAGGTAAATGGATTTGTGCACTTGCTCTTCCTTTGGTCACTTTTAGCCTTGAAAAATGGAGAAGGAAGAGGTCTCTCATAATTCGTCATACAACTGTAATTTGGCCAGTCAAAGGAACAAATATACAACAGCCTGTCATATAATTAGGCTCTTTTGTAATTAGGAAGGAGAGACTGGAGAGAACAACAGAACTCTTATGTATATCTGAAAGAAGAGAAGGACCTTGCATTCATTTTGCATTCAGGATTAATTAAATATATTTTGATCCCTTGAAAGGCCTTTTGTGAAGCTGTCCTGCATCTCTGTGACTTTAGATAAAATGTCTGTCAAATGTTGGTGTTAAAATACCTGAAAAGAAAGTAATGAGCAGCACAGCAAGCTGCTCTCTGGGAGTCACTGTTGTGGTGGTTATTTTAGGATCCTCTCACTCACAGGCCATGTCAGCACAGCTGAGCTGGGTATATACAGTGCCTTCCCAGCACTATTAGACTGACCATTCTGTTGGGATAAAAGCTGAGTTGGGTACAGTAACACAGATGGAGTAAAAACCGACTAACTGGAGGCATAAAATTAAGTCCTAGAAAGGAGTGTAGATAAAGAGTGCTAGCAGAAAGCAAAGAGGGTTTTCATTCAATTCCTGACTAATTTAACTTCAGCTAAAAATGATGTTAAAAAACAGCAGAAGAGAGTTGCATAGCCTGAACAATTAATGGAATTTGCAAGGTCCAGTCTAAAATCATTGGCTTGCTGTGCATTTGTATAGGCAGAACCTGATCTGACTTATCTTCGTGCTCTCAGCTTTCTAATTAGACTATCACATGCCTTGAGTAAATGGGGTAGAGAAGAGGGAAAGAAGAAAGAAGGAATGTGTTTAAGAGAATCCTGCTTTTAGAATTCTTCCCAATCTCTCTTAGGCAACTTGTGCTGTGATGTGCTAATTCCCATATTCCAGTATACAGAGGCAAAAACCCCCAGCTAAAGCAGATGCATTTCAGTGCTCATGCTCAAAGCACCGGTTCTCTGTGGTTTCCCGTGTACACACACTTCTAAGTGAAATCTTCTTGGTTGAATCAAAGAGAAATTAGTATCAGAGGCACAGCGACTCTAACCTTTTTTAAAAATAGCTTATAATACTACTACTACTACTACTACTACTACTACTACTAATACTACTAATAATATAATCTTACTGAGTCGGCTGGTGAGATAAATACAGTGTGGATATAGGGTTTGGGTATCCGAGAGGTCTTCTTCATCTGGCCAAGGTTTGGGACCTTTGAGCACTTCCTGTCTCCTAACACTTTGTCTGTTCTCCAGTCAATTTATGGTCATGGCTGAAGAAGACTTCAAATCATAGGATTTTACTTCCTTCTTCTCATCTCAGGAAAACTGGGCACATAAGCTTGAAAGACATCTTGGTGCCTTTCTTATCTGGATTACCAGGAAATTAAACGTTTTGTGTATGCATGGGGGGTGGAGGACCCCCTCAGTTTATACCAGTCTCAACCTCATGTTGCTGCTGTTTTGTTACCCCATGGCTTATGAGTCAGTCCTTTCTATCTGCAACTTCTCTCTGTGTACCATGGCTTAAACGCGTTTATTTTGTTCAAAGCCCTTTCCTTCCTGGGGGCCACTGTTCCTGTTGTTCCTATTTCTATCCTTCAAAGACCTCTCCTAGTTAGTTTGCTGAATAACCACAGTCTCTATTGTATAGATTGTCTTCCTAAAGGTTAAAGAGGATGGAGAAAAAAACATTTCATTAGCAGCTAAGTTCCTAGTTATAGAAGTAGCTGAAAAAAAGGGAGATCTAAAAAAACCTGCCTAGTAAGGGGAAAAGATGTTGATGTAGTTCATGTACAAAAGTATAAATTTTAAGGATGTGAAATTAAATCCTATAATGAAATTATATTATCTTGCTCCACATGAAATCAAACTTGACCCTGAAAAGGGGAAATTGAGGTAGACTAAAATAATTGGCAAAGCTTGATACTGTGTGGCAAAAAAGATAGAGAAATATCAGCTAAGTTTTGACAGTGTTTCATTTAATATTCACTTCTACTGGAATCTGCTGCCTCTCTTCATTCTGCTAAAGGTAGGATCTTGCTGAGACGTAAAATATAGCGGGTTCTTCTTGCAAATTGAGACCTTAAATCAATTATGTATGTAAATATTTTATGAAAGTATATTTCTGCCAACAAAATTCCATCTGGAATGAACCTCTGGGGAGGAATCAAGCAACCTGATTCAGTTATTATATTTTTTTTTTCCCTTCTACACTGCATTGGACTCCTGGGGGTATCTTCCCATAAAGAGGCTGTTGTTTTCCCTCTTTATTTCTTTGTAACTTGAATGTCGAGCACCAGCAGCTGATGTCCCTGCTTGTCTTCCCATCCCAGACCACTCTCATTTTTTTCTACTATATCTTATCCAGTTATCAGTTGTTACAACAGAGATCCTTGGGCCCTAATTTGCTTGGTGCTTACAAGAAATTGCCTGTGGCAAGGATTAAATTAAGCATGAAGTTTTGAGTTTCAGCATGTAGTTAGGCTCTTGGTTTATGAAAGACCACAAACACTATTCACACTGGTAATAATAATTGATAAAGTATTGGTTCAAGCATCTAGTAAAGCCATTAAATCCTTTACATTTTGTTGCACTCCCTTGCGAAGAAGAATGTAATTGGAGTTTGTTCAAAGGCTAATGCAGGAGCTTTACAGAAAGGTGGAAATCACATGGAGCTGTGACATCTGTGTGCCCTCGGCTGGGCTTTTGCTGCAATGCATGCCTGTTAAACAAAAGCTAGTGAGGTGTTTCTTCACCATGCTGTGGCCACTGAACTGACACAGACACAGTATAAAATAATCCTTTGGATGGGACTTTTGCCTGCCATGCTGAGTATCTGACCAGGCTGAGTCTGACATGCACTTGCACTCACCACACATGCCATGTTCATGCTTTTGTCACCTGCAAACCAACATCCAGGGACCTGAATGGGGTGGCTCGGTTGAGAAAGCCCTTGGGAAAGGAAACAGAATTTTTTTGTAGACTGGTTCTGTAGAGGCCAGGATACAGAAAACTGAATTAATTTCAAATTAATTTACTGTGCCAGGTTAGTTTTGAGAGCAGTATGCAGCTGAAAACTCAAATAGTTTTTCAGACTGCTCTATTGATTTATAAAGCCAAGTACCATATGGAGCTTAAATGTATAAATGAATTAGTATCCTGCAGAAATACAGGTAAAATGCAGAATATATTTTATGGTTGGATGAATTACTACACCTGCAGCGATATCAGCTATATTTTAATTTATTTGGCTCTTTTATTTTCTTTCTTTCTTTTTTTTTTTTTTTTTGGGGGGGGGGGGGGGGTTTTTTTTTTTTTTTTTTTTTTTTTTTTTTTTTTTTTTTTTTTTTTTGTTGGTTGGTTGGTTTTTTTTTTTTTCTTTTTTTTTTTTTTTTTTTTTTTTTTTTTTTTTTTGGTGGTGGTGGTTTGGTTTTTTTTTTTTTTTGTTTTTTTTTTTTTTTTTGTTTTTAATTTTTTGTTGGTTGGTTTGTTTTTTTTTTTTTTTTTTTTTTTTTAGCAAGGTAGCTGTCAGGAGTTTCCTTTAGATATCTCATTTTTCCTATTCGGCTTAGAAGAACAGAAGAAAAAATGCACCAAATTTATGGTTGTAGGATGTGTATAAGGTGTGTGGTAAAAAATATTTAGACTTCCTTTCCCTACATCCCTCTTTATTTATTTAAAATTCTAGCGTACATAGCGAGCCTTGCAAAGACCACAGCTTTAGTCACTGTGCATAATACTATAAGAAAAAGGAGCTTCAGTTAGAGATGATGATTCAATGAGGCTGTGAGGCTTTTATTAAGACAAGAACTAAGAACATAGATTTCCCACAAAGAACTTAATTATGTGCTAAAGAAACTTAAACTTCATTTTAGGAGTCTAAAAATTAAAGAATTTTTGATGTTTTGTGCCTCTGAGTACATCACTCTTCACCATTTTATCTTCATTAAATTGTATTTTGTTTTTATTTGTCATAAAATTTGAAATTGCATCTTTTCCTTGCAATGAATTCTATTTAGTTTTGATATTTTCTGTCACCCATTCATGTGCCTTGTGGTTCTTATTCCGATACAGAAACAAAACAATTTAACTGATATTTTAATTTCCATTTTCCAGTTCAGAGAAAATGTCTAATGATTTAGATTAAGTGTTGTCACGATGAAACAGCATGTAATAAAATGCTGGTGTGATGACACAGACCAATTTGACTTTGCAGTCACCTAACACATAATCCTGGTTGTTAAAATTCTCTTCCTGACCATTCCTAAGACCCATTTTATCAAAGCTCACTGAAGCCATCCCCATGGGCAGAGCACGAGATGGGATCTGGTGAGTGTGCCAGGCAGCTCCGTGAATGGCAATCTGGTCTACACAAAAAGGATGCTTTCACACTCAAGAAGTAACATATTAAGGGTTTTGTAGAAATTTTTTAAGCTAGGGTTTCTCAAAAATTTTAGAAGGCAAGGTGGGTTTTCCCTTTCTTGCTCCTTTTCCAAATTGTCCTTGTGAGTCTAAACTGCACTTAATATAGGCAGCTAAAAGAGCTTTGTTGAATTCCATACATTAAGAATATGAGGTAAAAGTGCAAAGAATATTTTAAAATATTTTAAATCACTGAGGGAGTTTGCGTGTAATAAACAAAGAATATTAATTATTTCAGAAGGTTGTAATATTAGAGATACATGTCTTTTTAAAAGCAGGTTAGAGCCATGTGTTGCATAAGTGACAGACACCAGATGGCTCCACCTCCTTAGAAATCAGACGTTCGTGTAGTTTGAGTGAGAAGAAAGATGGACCTTCGGAGAGGCACTATGGCCAAACCCTGCCTTGGAATTAAGAGTGGAATTGACTTGTAACATTGATTATGTAAGTTCAGACTTTGTTATATATGCTTCAAATCATAGCTAGGGGCAGGGGATATAAAAATATGAAGCATTGAAATGATGAGAAGAATGTAAATTGTTGGCCAAACAGGATAAGAAATTCAGTAACAGGTCAGAAACTACAGAAATATGGAAATTCCTTGTTTAAAAGCCAGATTGGACCTACCTGACCTATTATCTTCCTTGATATATAGTCTCCCAAAATTAATGTTTCTTCATTATTTTTTAACTTACCTTTTGTGCATTTGAAGACATCTTCAGAGCATGAAGTACTCATGTAATTCTATTAACTCCCAAGAAAAATGGTAAAGAATATGAAAAAGAGTAAAAAGGTGAATTATTATCTTGATGGTATAACAAAAGACCAGCTTTTTAATATGTTCTGATGTCAGGGACTGAACCAAACATTTGTTTATGTGCCTTATAGCTATTCTGTTTGTTTCTTCTCATAATGTAAATGGAGGACAGAGAACGTCATTGCAGCCCATTTGATTGTCATTGTGCTGTATTCAGTGGTTTTGTTACACACAGATACTGAAAACTCGGGAAGTACATCAAGGCAATAGACTTGATAGAAGTACATGAATGGAGTGAAAAGTCCCAGGGAAACACTCTATCTACAAACACAAAGATGCTCCTTGGCTGAAAACACTAGAATTATAGAAGACATTTATAAAATAACAGATTGAGTAAAATTTGAGCGTGAATATTTCACAGGTGGTGAACCTCTTATGACAGGTTCATATCTTTTGATTTTTAAGTACTAACCGCTTGCATAGAAATAATATTATATGTCTTATTAAAAGTTTCCTAGGGCACAACTCATCCAAAGCTAAGTAGTTAGTTTTTCAGAGAATACTATGGGAGAGAAAACCTCCTCATATTAGAGAGATCCAAGGAAAAGAAAAAAAAAAGGCAATTAAAAAGAAACAAGATATATCAACTGGACCATTAAATTGAGTCATTTTGTATTCACTTAATTGAATCAGCTGGCAATTCTCCTGAAATGCCCCTGCTCACCATCACCGAGGGAGATTACTTGCAAACCCATGGTCTCAAGGACAGTGACTGAGAAATGGAATTAGATGGCTTGGCCCCACAGCTAGCTGCCAAGGCCTTTTGCACAGGAAGCCCTTCATACTCAGTCAGTGAAAGCAAAAATCAAAATGATTGTTGAAGTAGTCTGTCTGCCTATGACAGTTTCCACATATATGTATATGAATGAGATGCTTGTCCCCTCATTTAGGGCAAGTAATAAATCTAGAACGTAAGGCTGTTGTGTTCAAAGATACTCCACTGGAAACTGCACATTTCTGAGCAGACTCTAGTTGGTGTAATACAGTTGCATGTACAACATACTAATTACTTAGAAATGTTGGCTATTTCAATAATATCACTTTTTCATGAGCTGTCAAGACTGTGCAGGGTTGCATCTGCTCCCAGTTTGGCTCCCATTGCTGCTGCCTTGGCAATTTCTTTGTTATTCCTGGCAGTTGGGTTTCTCTTGCCCTGGCAGTGCTTTGCCAGCAAGTTGAATTTACTATTGATCTTACCATGCTAAGCATCGTGCTAGCTTAAAGTCTGCAGCAGAATTTCTATTGCTAGGATGAATACTCAAGGCACAAATAAAAAGGTTAATTTTGAAATCTGAGACTGGGATATACATATCAATTCATAGAAGGAAATTCTAGTGGTTTAAACCACACAAATTTGTGTCAGGATTATATATTGTCCACTCCTTTTTTTTTTTTGTTCCTTTGGTGAGGATGGGTGGGGTTGAGGGTGGGGAGAGTACTGACCATTTCTCAGTCACTGTCCTTGAGACCATGAGTTAAAGTCAGAAAATTAATTATATTTTCTTTTAAAATGGACATAACAATGTAAATATATTTTTCCTCTGCAGGCTACCTGGAAACATCAGAGCTTTCATATAATTCCTCTTTACAAATACTTTTGACTATGGTCTCATATATGAGGTTTAAAGAGCAGAAAAAATAGATTTATATTCTTTAATACTGATGTCAGAAACAGAAATAATAAATAAATTATCATAATTTTGGCAGGCACATTCAAGACAAGGTCTCCCAACCTACCTGCCTGCATATGAAACTACCTCTGAGTTTAAAGGGAATTTGAGGCTGACTGACAGGAGAAGGACTTGCCCTGTGTTTCAACAGGTCAAACTCAGATCCATTATTCTCTTTCTCTGCTGGCTTTTAATGCTGCCTCTTCTGTATGTGACCTGAAGAAGGACACACGCTCCTGCTAATGTTTCAAGCCCCTATAACTCTTTCAGTCATTTAGTAAAAGTTATTTTTGCCCTTCAAAAGTAATCTTATGGATTTCTCTAGACGGTCGTGCTCAGAACAGGACCATCTTCAAATTCTCTGTCGCTCATACAACAAATGCACTCACCCCTTGTATAAATAGGACTGCAAGTCTTCAGAAATCTGCTGAAAACACCTGGCAGATTCCAATCAACCTCACTGAACTTTGTGCTGTATATGAGAGATTTCCAATTCTTGTATTTAAAATATATAATAGATATAGAGTTGACTCTCATAAAGACAGGCATCTGGTGACAGGGTTGTGAGTGTGTTCTATAATTCAGTGGTGTACTTCCTAATACCTGGGAAGGAAACCTGGGAAGATGGCTGAAAAAGATGTAAACCAGCATATAGCACAAAATTAATATAAATTGCACTCCCCAGAAGAGTATGTGAATAGGCAGATGCTGTGGAGGGCAACTCCATTGAACTGCTTATTACAGAATAAATGATAGCATCAAAAAGTAATACAGCTCAACGATACAGGTCATTGACTTAGACATCTCTGCAGGGAATGATTAAAGTGGCATTTAGCCCTACTAGTTGACTCTCTAGGGTGCTGAAAAACATCACATCAATACAAATCTGCTTAGCTGCTCACAGAAAGAATGACATCATGGAAACATAAATAAGATGCTGACTCCCGGCCTGAGGAATAACAGCAGCATTTTGATTTCAGGAAATAATGAATAGCACAGTGGAAGACAAATGAGCTAATCAGGCCACCTCCGAATTGTATTGCGTTCAGATGTGCTCTCTTGCCAGTGGATCAAGGCACTAGAGTCTCATTCTTATGCATGGCTGAGGAAGCAAAGCTGCTGCTACTCAAAACATCAATTTTGAAAAAGTCACATATAAAAAAACTAATATAAGTGATAACACATGAAATGCTGGAGTGGTCTCTATAGTTATCTCATTTGCAGCAGGGAGCATTGTTAGGGCTTGTTTTTCCAGTAGATACATAAGCAGTATATGCTGTATTTAATGGAACATTGTTTCTGCTGCTGCAGGAAAAATTGCACTATAATTATCAATAATTCTGAATGGGCTGTATGTCATCAGGCAAAGGCAAGATCTAAGGTGCTGCTCAGATACTGTAGGATACCATTTCCAGTAACAAGATTCAGTGGGACTGGGAACTAAATTAAACCTCTGGTCACATCAACTCTTTTTGTAGGTGGGTTTTAGACTAAGGAACACACAACTCTTTTTAAATGTTACAAATCTAAATTAGAAAAATTCAATGAAATATGTTCCTTTATAAAATAAAAATATTTTATTTTTCTTTGTTATCCCTGTGGGAAAAAAACCCTAAAAACCAAAACCATATTTTCTTACTTTAAAGTCTGACTTACTTAAAGGATAGTATTGGCTTCTATCATGTAACAGAACTATATTTTCATAGAAGCATGGAGTGAAATTCCATGGGTCTTATAAACCATATATATGTATATTCAACTATGCAACTCAAATGTCCTTAAGAAATCAGACAACATTTTTATCTCTGGGGAGAGAGGATGCTTTGACAATCACTTCAGACAGATATTTTTTTTCCAGGAAACATCCAAAGGTTGTCTTATCCCTTTCCTGTGCAACAAGAAAATTAAATGGTGCTGATTTTTTTTTTATGGCTCAGTTAAAAACCCAAATAATTATGTCTTTTGTTAATGCAGTGAGATAATTTTTCCAATAAGTATATATTGCTTTTGCAATTTGTCTAATGGTATAGGGCAAAAAGAGTAGACAGCTGGCAAGTAACCAGTAACACTACCAAAGCATGGCAGTTTTTGAATATAAGATGAGCAGTAAGCAAGAGTTAAATATAGGGAATATGAGTTATAAACTGTGAGGTAGGAATTATAGCTTCTTGTACATAAAGCTTTTTGCTGCCATTGCAATTTCATTAAGATGTGAAAATGCAAATTCTTCTACACTTGAATAATATCAGATTAGAGGGATGACATCTATACGTGGGTTTTTTCAGTACTGATATTGTAATTCTGCAGTGGGTTAACTTTCAAGAAAAAGAGGAAGCCTCATTATTGCAAGAAATGTTTCTAATATTTTGAAGGAATTAGCACCCTTAGGATGAGATGAGGAAAAAAAACATACATCTACAGAGAAGTCCTGTCTATGCACAGGACCCCCCATTCACTATAATCACTAATGAAAATTCACTGCTCCAGGGATCTTCTATTTAATCTGTCTTGTGTAAGGTTTCAGTGTGAAAATAAAAAAAATATAATGATCCTACGACCTTTGTGGTATAGCTGGTATTTCATAAGAAAATTCTGAAGACCATTTAAAAGGTTTATAATCCAGACTCCCCTAAATGATCTGGAAAGTCATGTCAAAAGTGAGGGGGGAAAAAGCACTTTGGTAGAATTGAGTTATATTTATTTATTTATTCATTTATTTATTTATTATGAAATGTTACTTTTACTGTGCAAATTCTCTTTATTAGCACAACAAAGTTTTGTGGAAATTATGAGTGCTTACAAAACACGACTGCTTCCTGCAGGAGAAATGCTGCGTTTATTTATCCTCACAGACAAAGTGTGGTCCTTTGTGACTTAACTATGTGGCTATCATTGTCTCAGTTCTTGTGTGTGAGGCTTCTGTTCTTCTGGTTGTAGGCAGGAAAACAGCCATAGGCACCAGCTTTTTGATTTGAGTCTCACAGATACCTCTTCTACTCTACTGATTTCTGGAGTTGCTCTTCTCAGGAAAATGAAGGCATTTCAACTAGGTGGGGGATATGAAAAAGAAGAATGCACCTTCCCCGCATCTATGTCCATGGGGAATTAAAGCTTTTGCCTGAATAGGTAGGTGGGCAGAACAGGAGAAAATTCTGCTGAACTGAATGCGTACAACCTGACTTCAGGGAGAGGTCAGAAATAAGGATAGGGATGAAGCATACTAGATGTGTTGGTTTTTTGATCAGACAGATTAAGAACTGTTGACTTTCCTCCACTTAACCTAGGCTTTTGCAGTGCAGCCTCATTCTGAAGTGCAGTGCACTGTTGGCTGTGAGTTCAATCTATGTCTTTTTGGGGTAATGAGCAACTATTTCCACAATTTACTGCTGTCAGCCCCAGCCGGCATGCAGGACAGCTGTAGTCTGTAAAACATTACCTTCAGTTGTAGTGGAGGGGTGGATACTTAGCTCACTGATTGCCCCTGAGATGACAGACAAATTAGTCCATGACAAAAGTGCATTGCATTTCATCATCCTTTCATTTGCCTATGCAAAGGATTCAGTTATGCTGCAGTAAGATCAATGCTTAATTCCAATTACTTCTGTACAATAAGGGGATGTTTCGATTAAGACTGTCACATACCCCTCTTCCAGAATATTTAGTCTAATAAAAAAAGGTTATTGGTCTAAGTAAAATAAGTTATCTGGAATAAGCTTTGCTTGAGCCCTGTGGACCTTGGATGTGCTTCCCCTCTCTGAAGGTGAGGTTTAGGTACATCAGCTGAAGCTGAAGCCTCTTTGCTACCAACACTTGTGCACTCATTCACCTGGTTTTCATTATTGTTTTATTTTGCAGCTGGAATGAGAACATTGTCTGTAAAGTATAGTGAATTAGCTTATATTGACTGACAGGGACATACATCTACTTTTTATTTAGATAGTATGCTGATTGAGCAAAATTTGTAGCTACAAGAGCTACAAGAAAGCATTATTTGTGAAAAGTCATATCTGAAGTATTGCTGAGTTTCAATCAGATTCAGCTACTGTAAGTCTAGATGATATTTCCCATATCTATCCATCTGACTTATTAGCTTCCTATCTGCCAGACTTTATTGAACCACCAGTTTACCACATTCCTCAGCCTCATCACTTTTCATTATTCTCATCTATTTTCCTTGATTGAAATGAAGGTAAGTTTTAATTAGTGTGAAAATAGAATTCCTTTCCTAAACAAACCATACAATTGAAAGCATAATACTTCATTTACTAGAAAAGCTACCTAGTGAGCAGAACTGATTGTCCAAAAAATGACAGTATGGGAAGTGATATTTTTCAGCTCAGACTTCCAAATAAAATATTCTAGACAAAGAGAAGGCAGAAGAGAGGAACAGCAAAATGGACTTTTCAGACAGTAGATTTAGAGTGTTATTCCAAGCTAATTTTAATTCCATAAGTTTCTTATCTGGCAAAGGATTGTGCATCATCTTAATTTTAAATATAAGTAAGTCTTTTGGTGCTCTTGGCATTGAGTTTAAGCAGATGACTTAGTATAGTTGTTTATAATATAGTTCAGTGCTGTTCAAAGTATATATTTAAGAAACTGAAGGATATTTTTAGGATCTATAAGCCTTTTATGGATAAGTATGCACTACCTAATACAGCTTTACTGAATTTTAATATGTGTAACTGAATAACACCTAGCCTTTGAAAATTCGTTAAAATGGTAAGAAACTTGAATAGTAATTGTAATTTTACATTAGTTCTGTCTCTGTATCCTTATCAAGTACTTTATTGTCTACTTCTCTGTACTGTTCTCCCAAGCAGGGAGAACTTATGCTCTCGGAACAGCAGAAGTATTAGTTTCTGATTTGACAGACACACTCTCTGGTGTTTATCACAAACATATCTCATTGAGGATTGAATAATTAATTCCAGCCAGGAAAACTACAGGTTGATCTCTGATCTCTATTTCACATTAGTGAAGCATAACACTTGCATATAAAAAGTCAGAAGTCTTCAGGCTTTTTTCTACCATTATAGAGATAATAACCTCCCTTCAAAAAGGCAATCACTGTAAAGAAATACAGAAGTTCACCAGAGCATGCACATGGTTTGAGAAAATACTTATAGAACGGAAAAACTGTGAACAGATTCTTTTGCATCTGTGTTTATATCAAAGTGCTGTAAATAAATGCAGGATACATTAATTCAAATATGCCAGTTTGGCAGCCTGCAGCATGTAGAGCACTAGTTTTAAATCAAGTTTAGCTGACATTGCATGGAGTCAGTCACTGCAGAAAGTTGCCACAAGAGGAGGGCAATTAAAGAGATTTATAGATCTGATTTTCAATCAGGTCAAATGGTAAGATAAAGAAGGGTCAACTTTACTAAACTGTTTCCTAAACACTAGGCCAGAAAATGCTGAGTTAATCCCTCTGCCAACATTGAGAATCTTGAATGTAAAGGTCAGAAATTGCTGTTTCAAAGGGGAATAAAGAGCCTCTCTGATGTCAGTGCAAAGAATTCATGTTCCTCCAGACTCAGAGTGTCATGACAGAGTTTTAAGAAACAAGTTCAACAAGTTTGCCTATGCAGAAAGACAACATATATTAGTTCTACCTCTGCATTTTGTGTCTACTCTCATGTACCAGTGCATGAAAGGGGCTGACAAGAACTGACTCTTTATCTGTGAGATGATTGTGACCTACTGCAGTGGCCTGGTGGGTGTGGCAGGTTTGGTATTCATTTTGCTATCTGTGCAGATACACATGGGTTAGCTGCTGCAGGTCTAAATCTGTCTTGGATATGTCTTCATTCAGTGGTAGTCACGGTGACTGGAATTCATCCTTGACCAGATATTGACACCTGCATCTGAGCTAATCACTTGGCACTGCCTTGGTTATTAGTCTCCATTAAAGTCAGTGGAGAAAAATGGGCAGCTTTAGTGAAAAATTTATCTTATGCTAAAATAGGCATTGGAGATAGGTGAGATGAATCACACGCTGTGAGTGACTCTGAGTCTGTCAATTAAAGCAGCCTAGGTGTGAGCATCGACCCTGAAGACTGCTTGAAGCAGGTGAGATGAATCTTCCCTCTCAGGCTGCAGAATGAATGTGCTTAGAATAGAAGAGTGCCTCCTGGAATTTTTAAGTGGATTAGTCCCCTTTTTCAATACCAGGGCAGGACCCTGCTGTGTTTGTATTAAGGGAGTTAGTTTTCCTGTGTGGGAAAAGCACAAAGTTGTCTGTCAGAATGTCTAACCCACAGTGCATCAAATGCACTGACACTAGGAATCGAGAAGTCATCAGTAAAGATTAATGTTTCATCGAGGTACAGAGCAGCTGAAGTGACACTGAGTCCCTTAGACTCCTCCTGTCTCAGGCATACAGATGTAAAGAGTTTTGTATGGTCAGGTGTAGGCTGTACAGAAAGAGAAAAGAATGGTTGTGTCAAAAAAGAGAGGATCTTTGGTTTAACTTCCTGACACACTGTTTTATATCTTTTTTCAGAAGAATCTGCTACTTTCTGCTGTTGGACAATGATCCCAGACACGTCTAGGATGAGAGGTCCTTTTAGTCTGATCTTGAGCAGAATAGAACATGTTGCATATTGTCTGAGGAATGGTTTCCTAAAAACAATTATGCTCCTGAGCTCAGCTATCTCCACTTCTCACTGGTTAAGAGAGCTAAGATTGCACGAGTATTAAAGCTTTGCCATGCCTGTGTAGGTTGAATGTCATGAAAAATATTACCCCTTCTTCACTGCTTCTTCTGGCTGCTGAGGCATTGTTCTCTATGCATTTACCCTGTGTTTGCTGCTATGTATTCACAGACAAAACACATGAAAGCACTGTTCTAATTTCAACTAGTTAATCCAGATGTCAACTGCACAAGAATTATCCCCATTTGCAAAGGGAGCTTAGGGAGTGTGAAAAACAGGTAAAGCTCAGCACAAAATTTTTCTGTTTCTATTTGACACTTTCATTAAACATATTTAATGCAAAAATTGCAGACAGCACAATACTAGAGGAAGAAATACTTATTTGTGTGAAAGGGACTTCTTTTCTAGAAATATGTATATGCATATTTTTGAGCATAATTATATAAAGCAGAAGGAAGTAAATTTCAGTAGAAATATTTTCGTGTAAAAATACAAAGTAGAAAGGTAAATTCCAAATCTATTCAAATGAGAAATGCACTATCCAGTTTACAGTTCTAGCTGTGAAAATATAAATTTGAGTCAAGGCTTCCTAATAACCATCTACATTCTGGTTTCATCTTCTCAGGAAGCAGTTCAAATTAAAGTTATTATTAATGACTTCATTAATACTACAAGTAGTAGCTTTATCAAGTGGTGTATTTTGGAGATGTTATGGCCAAAGTTTTCTTCCTATGCAAAAATACATAAGTAGGTAAGTAAGAAACTAAGGCTTTGAATCAAAAATGGTCTGAGACTAGGGAGGTTCTGGGCGCTTAACCCTGGTCGAGGCAAAGAAAACAACACATGAGAATTGTTTCTTGGTGGTGAAAAATAATCCCCCACAATATTTTTTTATAGTGGTAAGTATTTCTGAGTCTTTAAGTCTGCTAGGTTTCTTTAGATTTCATGTTGCTTTAATGCCTTCAAAAGCCTCGCTTTGATACATTTTCAGCAGTCATATCCCTGCCAAAAACTGCAAGATTTATCCTCAGTGCAAGAGAGTGTGTTGTTTTGTTTAAGAGCAAGAGGATTCCTGGTTGCTGTAGCTGAGTGAGGCATCCTGTGGTCCCAAGAGTTTTTATTCCTCTAACTTCATGTTCAAACCCACATGGCTATGCTGTACTGACCCTGCACATGGAAAACCAGGATATCTGTTTAACTGTAAATTTAATATTCTGATTTTCCTCAGAGGAGTAATTCTGCCATTACTTAAGAAAGACCTCCTTTTCCTGACCCTCTCTCCTATCTTTCTCCCCCCTCTTCTCTCCACACCACTGACCACTTTCATAGCAGTCAGCTGTTTGTAGCCTTATAGCATCTGTTACCACTAGAAGGGCTTCCATGTTTCTGAAATTAATCTGTCTTCAAGAATTATTTGCATAACAGCTGAAAATATGGTTTGCTTTCAACAGACTAATTTATGTTCCTCCCATATTTTTCCAGCCTCCTCCTTCCATTTATTTGTGGCATACTCCCTCCTTGTTTTTGCAGGTAAAAACATAATGGAGGAAACCGGTCTTCACCAGGCTGGGTTTGAACTGCCCACTTGAAGTAGGCCAAGCCTGAGAGAACAGTAATGAAAAACATAAGCTGTATTTTTGTTGTTATTTTCACGGAACAGACAGGAATATGGGACAGTGTCCGTAAAAATCTGTTTTTCAGAATCAATAATTTTCAGATGATTTTATACAAAAATAATAAATGCCCTTGTTATACACAAAAAATGACTGGTGCTTCTCCAGAAAAAGCCAATTTTATTTGGCATTTAATTGTCTAAATTCAAATTGCAGTCGTAAAAAAGCCATGTTTGTTTCATACGTTGATTATCCTGGAATGTTTTGGTAATTTCTGGGGAAGGTCTGTCTATGTTCAGAGGCTTGCTGTCATCCCTTTAAATTCTGATCTGCTTCTAGTGTGAATAACCTTGTGCTCTCTGTCCTAGAGTAGCAGGAGCAAATACAGAGTGGTAACTTTTATCAGCTGAACATTTGGTGGCCTGCATTCCTCAGCATCATTTAAACCACAAAGGCTTCCTGCAGGTGAGTTTCAAAACCCTTTAGACTGACTCCTATCCTCTTACATTCACAGCATGACATATGCCAAGGAACACAGTTCTGCAAATGTGCTCCTAAAATTACTCAATTTTAAAAAATTTTCCCTCAGCTGTAAAACTGAATGCCTTCATTACCACATGGCTAGTTTTGCAAAGGCAGCAATAAAGGTTGATTAAAAATAATCTAAAGGAAATTGGTATATACTAAAATAAGCAATGTATTCAGTCTCCTTCATCTTGGTACTTTGATAGACAGAAGTGACTGATGTGTCTCATTGGGAAGCTAAGAAAATCACTTCCCCAATAGTTTAAAGGTGCCATTTGATATTTTGTAGTTCTCTGAGATACCAGTTTTTATATTCAGATACTTTTAAAAAGTGTTAAAAGGAATAACTGGTTCAAAATAGAACCTTACTTTCGTATGTCTTGATTCAGTGTAATGGTTCAGGGAAACTTCAGAACTTTTCATAACAAAAGAAGGAATCAACTTTGTATTTTAAATATAACAAAAAGTTACTCAAAGCTTTGAAATGTCAGTGAGCTGCAGGGGAGGGGAATCAATAAGCAAAGGCCAGCAAGGATGGGTTTAATGTTAATGAGTTTATCCTAGGGTTCTGTGTTCTTTTCCCTTTCCCATCTTCTATATAAAGACCAGAAAGCCCCCAAATAAAATCGTAATATTATATAATCAGTGGGAATTACTCCAAATCAGTGAGAGATCAGTGAAAATAATTCCAAAGAGCCCAAGTTAAAATGTCACATTGAAAAATGAATTGAAATGTTTTTAAAAATGTGAGCTTATTTTTCACTATATTAAATTAATAATTTCTCCTACTATTTTGTTTCTGATACTGAAAAATGTCTTGTTGACTTCAGTATTCAGCAATGAACAACCCTGATTTTGTAACCCAAATCTGTTCAAATCTCATCTGATTGCCAAAATGAAATAATTTAGATGGAAAAATGCTTCAGATCATTTCCTGTAGGATCCACTGTGGGTATTGTTCAGGATGGAACCAGAGGTGCATCCACACGAAGGATTGGCCCTAAATGCTAATTGCTGTCATGAGGACAAACACAGAGAAAAATACTTTATTTTTGGTGACATTCTATGATAGATCTGACCATGTCCTTCTGTGATACTACGGTGTTCATAGGAAAGAAAATTTATTTTCTATTCACACCAGAATAGTTTCACATTATCTGATGAGGACTTTGAGAACCAAATTTATTTGGTCTAACTATGGAAGATTTTAAATGCCACACAGAAAATGTAGCACCTGATGCAATATCTAGGAAAAGAAGCCACATCTTTTGTGTGTCTGGAAATCTGCTGCACCTTTGGAGAGAAGCTACAGCAAATTTCTATAAAGAGGCAAATAAAAGAATGAAATACCACATTCAGAACTGGTATGAAGGAAATATCTTGATAACTGGCTTTTGATCTGGAGCATTTTGCTGAGAGTCATAGCTGACGGCTGCCTATAAAAATTATTAAAAATATTAAAAGCTTCAAGAGGTGAACTATGAATATTGGTGTATTCAACCATTTCTTGCATGGTTGTATTGCTGTGTCAAAGAGGTAAAAGAGTTAAGTGGTTGCTTTGAACATCAGCATTTCTTTGAGAAAAAAATAAAATAGGAGTGCAATTGCTTGTTTAAATTTGGATGTGCTGTGTGGTTCCTCAGAGAAGAAACTAGGCTTTTAGAAATACTGGACTAGAATTTTGCCCATGTTGATACCATCAGTCATTTCTGAATGCTGTCAAGTTCCAAACCAAGACATATTTTGCACTGTGGGACAGAGCAAGCTTGCTAGGCACCCCTGGGAATGTATTTTATTATTATGCACAGGATAGGGCCATCTGGGTATATGATTTCCAAAAGAAAGAGCAAAATAAAAAACTCTGTCAGATTAAATTCCCAAAGTGTATTACCTTTATTTCATCTAAGCAGAGAGTGAATTTTAGTTAAATGATGAGGGCCATTCAATACTGAGCATTGGCTTTCAGAGTGATTTACACTCTGAAATAGAAAAAAAAAAGGCTGTCCCTCAAAATGAAGCTTTGAGTCTTAGAATCAAATTTCAAAAATAACAAGAAACATGCAAAATGGAGAAACCCTGTTAGGTAGGGAAGCTCAAAAGAGCTGCAAGGGAAACTTTGGCTTGAGTCATCCCTAACGTTAGTTACAGTGTGGTGCAAGGAATGCAGTTCAGCATTGGCTAAAGAGAAATACAAAAAATTTAGAGATTTTTATAAATTTCTGGTGGGATGGACCACACTGCCCTCAAGGTAAGAGCTGCTCAGTTTACTGTGCTTTCCAAATTTTGTCAGTGCAAAGAGACTTCTACCACCTTTGGTCTCTTATAAATACACATAAACAGTTTAGAGATGATTGTTTGTTATCAGTTCATTTGTTGGGTTTTTGTGCTTGTTTAGTTGGGGGGGGGTGGTTTCCCCAGGAGAGACTTCCTTCACATGAAGGACTATTATTTATATTTTCAATGAGGCCTTTTAGAGCTTCACTGCAGTACACATAGTATGTACCTGGCATAGGAGCAGTGCAAACAGATCCTGAAATGCAGACTGGAGCTGGAAGTATTTATGCTTGCCTCTCTGTTTTCTGCAATGTGTTTCCGTGGCAACTGGATGCTATAAAAAGGTTCTCTCTAAATATATTGCATGTGCTCTTCTTATTTTATAATTTTTCCCTGCTAGTTATCAATTTCTATAAAAAACAGTGTCATGATATTTTGTTTATTCACACTTATGAAAGTGGTTTTTTATTTATATTTTATCATTAACAATATCAATTTTAACAGCTTATATTAGCAGAGAAGATAGAAAGGTAAATGATGAGTCACTGTGGCAAATAAAAATGTAAATTCTGCCCATGAAAAAACAAGTCAAGCTGAATATGTAGATCAGTTAGTATCAGATAGAGATGTTTTTGTTCATACAGATTTATTTTTCATTCCCAGTCCACCATTTGCTGTTAACTGTCCTCTATGGTCCTAGTTTAGCTTCTATTCAGAGACTGCAACATAAATCAGATGTGGCAGAGAGCTTCACCTGTCAGTGCTCTGTGCTGCATGTGAACCTGGATGCTTCCAGGCATACAGCACACAGTGGCAGTGTGAGCCAGAAATGACCCATCCACTGAAGTTCAAGGAGTGCCATTCAGTTGTGCTCTTTAACTGCTGACAAAACTGCTCCACTGGTGTGGCAGGGGCTAGCTAATGAGCCACCACTGCCTAGCTGACAGTATCCAGCCCTGCTGTCCTCATCCATGACACCTGCTCAACCATCAGACACTGACACGTGCTGGGCATGAAAATCATTTAACAAAAAAAAAAAAAAAAAAAAGGAAGAGCAGATTGCAGCTGGAGTCCCACTCTGCCACGTGTGGCAGCCAAACCCAGCACAGGCATGAGACTTTTTTCTCAGCTCAGACAGCTTCCTTTTTTCTCATGGAAGTTGTGAGTTCTGCACATGACTCAACCAGGCTGATATACAGAGACTAGTTACAGGGCCCATCACCTGCTTTCTGCTTCATATCACTGAATCTGGGATGGCAGTGATAAATTTCTTCCACGATTTGTATTCAATGGAGATGATGTACTTGAGTCAGCAAGGCAGGCTCCACTTTCTGGGTTATCCTGCAGCTGAGTGGTGATGTGGCACAGACAGGGAATGATGATCCTTCTAAGATCAGCAAAGAACGCCACTCACCTGTCAGTTCAAAGACAAAAACTCTGTCCCTCTAGCACTAACAGTCAAATGTCAGCTGGGAAAGTTTCATATTCTGTGAAGGAGAAGGGAATAGCATGAGAAATTTGGACAACACTGCACTACTTGAGACTAGGTATCAGCCATCATTTGTTTGAAGAATTATTTGGGAGTTTATCAGCTCTGTGCCAAGAAAGGAATATATATTCCATTGAAAGAAACTCTGTGTGCATGCGTGCGTGCGTGTGTGTGTGTGTGTGTGTGTGTATTGTCAAGATTTTGAAAAATTCACATAGAACTGGAAAAGTAACGAGAAAAGTTATGGAAAACTTGTAAGCAACATGTCTCCTAAAAAAGATGAAAAAGGATCGTTAAATTTCATACCACACACTGTATTCCTTAATGATTGAACAAATGGTAACAGAGTATTTGGTTATGTGAAGATGATTAAAATGTCCCCAAAACCTTTCCATTATTTTTTTCAGCTTTGAGTAGGGCCTAAATATTTAGAGAACATGGAAAAACCTCAGGTATCACCCTATTATTCCCTATTCCATTTGTTTTGGTCCCCTACCATTCATTCTTCTTCAGGAGCATAATACCATAACGTAAGTAAGAAGATAAATCATCTACTACAAATCATTAATAATATAAGTTACTTTAATATTGTATGAATGATCACCAGGCTCAGAAATTAAACTGTTTTTATTGAACTGTTGGACAAATAAAAAGCGATAACACTCCTGAGCAAAAATAGCATTAAAATAAGTCTGGTTTGCATGTGACTGAAGAAAAATGGCTTCAGAAAATTTTCCACATCCTTCAACTGTTCTTGAAATTTGTAGGGGAAATGATATCTCACCAAGAAGTTGGACCTACTCAGTGGTGTTCCTCAGGTTTTGGTATTGCAACCAGCACTGTTTAACATCTTTGTCAATGGCATGGACAGTGGGATTAGGTGAATCTTCAGCAAGTTTCCCTGTGACACCAAACTGGGTGGTGTGATTGACATAACCAGAGTGAACCAGAGTTCAAGGCCTGGTTGGGAGGGGCTTTGGTCAGCTTGGTCTAGTGAAAGGTGTCCCTGCCCATGGTAAAGGGTTTGGAACTAGATCTTTAAGGTCCAACTCAAATCATTCTGATTCTATGATTCATTCTGGTTTAGACATGTTGATTGTATGAATACGCTTAGCAGTTAAAATTCCAGAAAATTACTGTTCTTCTTTGTTGAAAGGATTTTTCAGGAACAATGTTTGCCTTTTTCTGAGGCCCCTTGTGACTCTATCCCATGCCTGAAGCACAAAAATTTGCAGTAGATTGCTGTGGAAATGAACTTTGCTTCTAGCAACCAATGACAATGCTCCAACATGCAATTCTCAGTATGTCACTGAATCAAGTCTATCTCTTCAGCAGCTGTCATGTGTGCTGAAATGTTTAGCTGTTTGTCAGTGTGCAACAGGAATCTGTTAGACATCTCACTTCATTCAGCCACTGCAGTCCATTCACTCACACAGACTGCAGGAAATGGGTGTTCACAATCACTACAGAAAGGCAAATTGAATTGTGAAATCTGGTGAGATGACTTTCCATAAGGTCCTGACCCAGTAATATACTTGAGAACATGATTCAGTAGTACCCACACTGAGTGATTAATATGGGCTTAAAGCTAGCAAGAGAAATGCTTAGATAATCAATCACTCTCAGAAAATTTGTTTTCTGATGACATATTTCAGTCAAGTGAAGGTTTAAACTAATGTTGAAATATTTTTAACCAAAATAATGACCAAGTTTAATTCATGCATTTTGAATATCCACTAATGTAAATTGCTTCACTCCACACTATGAGATAAAGTCTAGAAAAAATGTTCCTTACAAAAGTCTCAGTGGACATGAAAGAGATGAGTTTCAGTATCCACTAGCAGAAATAAAGTCGAGCAGAAAAAATGACTCAAATAAAATAAATAGTAAGGTAATTAGTGTCTTCAAATGTCCATCCAAAAATTTTTCACCGGACATAACACAATATGCAAAGGTTTTTTTATTATTTTTCTTTCATATAGATGTTAATATTACATAAACCTACAATTACGTTATTGATAATAAAGTAAATAAATGAATGCAACAAATGACAGCACTGGTCTATTACAGGGATAAAAGATCTGAAGTCTTGGAGTAAGCTCAGCTTTAGCAAAGGGATCTAGGATGGATATTGTACACAGTCTTGCTCCATGTCCTACAGATCTTGGGAGAATATAAAGATGAGATGAGCCTTTATTCAGTCATTTTGTTGTATTTGCATGCTTGGCCTCCTACTATAAAATTTACCTACTGAGTCCCAGAGTCCTAACAGGCTTAGAGATTACATTCAAGTGAAGAAGAACCGTTGGGGAAGATGAAACAGGAAAACCTTTTAAATATGATTGTGTGGCAAAAGATTTTGAGAATATGGAAACTATAAGCGAGATTGAAATGAAAGCCATCTTTGAGATACCAAACTTTAGTTACTGAACAACTAGAAAACAATAGTATGGCCAGCGGAAAGCAATCTCTTTTTGATTGAACAATTCCCTCTGCTTGCAGACAAGGGTCAGAGAAGACCCTACTAGCTTGGCAGAGGGAGTCCAAAGAGTAGTTTTTAGGGTTTAAAGTGTAACACAGTATGATAATGTAATGATTCTTATAGGCTGCATGTAAATGCTATAGGATTTGTATCTTGTATTAGATTGGTTAGTGAAAATTAGAATATTCAACACAGAAGAAGACTTATTGTATTGTAACAGGAACCTTGCTCTCTTACCTCTTGCTCTCTTACCTCTTACTCTCTTTACTCTTCTTACTCTCGCCCTCCTGTTCCCACAGCCCTGCTCCGAGCTGTGACTGGCAGCTCCGAGCAGGGCCTGCTACCCACGCCCTTTGCAATAAACTACAGGTTCCAACACCTGGCTTTAGAGATCTCTCCATCAGTCCCAACTGTCCTGACCTCTGTCACTCCTACAAAGAACTAGTGAGGAATGTGATCTCAGGGATAAAGTGGGGCACTGCCCATGACAGCTTGTCAGCCTCTCTGAATTTGGGACTGGCTACAGCATAGCATCCCCTCAGTTTCCCCATGTATGAAGGAGAAAGTACTGCAGCCCCAAAGCAGCTCCAGGTAACAGGATGAAACCTCCAGCTGGGGTGACCCCTCAGGTCCTCTGCTTCTGGATTAGCAAAAATCAGGCAAAGCAGAAGACGGTGTTTTGAGGGTGCCACTAGTTTTGTTGTCAGTGCTGTTCACTTGATCAGCCTCTAACAAAATTGCTTGATGGTTTGCAATACTCTGGAACACACAATCTAGGAGCAGTACTACCAAATTAGTAGAAAAATACAGATTAAAGTGATATTTTTACTGTAGGTGGCTTGTATTACATGTGTTTCACTGTCAGAAAAGAGCAATTTATCCTATTTCATGCTAAATCAGATACTATACAACTAATAGTGAATTTTTAATAGATACTGGTTGAGTAACTAAGATTTAAGTTCTCACATCCCTGGAGCAAATTTTCAACTGATTCTGATTGAGCAAGACTCAATACTGCATCACAAGAGTAAATTCCATACCACTATAGCATTTACTTCCACAATGTTACTGTAGGATGAAAGATGTTAAGTAAGGAATACAAATCTAAATAGGAACTTGGCATTTTTAAGTGAAGTGTGTGCAACAATAATATGCTGTAAGAGGTAACACCAGGTTCTCCACTGTGTCAAAGGAAATGAACCAGTCTGTTCTAGCTGACAGTAGGGATTACAACAGCTGTTGAGAGGTGGCTGTGAATCCTCTCAGCTTTAGTAATCCAAAGAGTAAACTTCCACCATGAGTAAATGAAAGAGTGATAGAGAGACGCAGATGCTTTTCCTGACTGATTAATGCTACCTGAAGACAAGGAGGATGAATTGTCCTTGGATGTGCTTTTCTTTCTCCTTGGTAACATAAGGAACATTAGACCATAAATGTAGATCACCTATCAGATCTTTAGGTGTCCAGATGCACTACTGTGCAATCAGGGTCATAGCAATCATTCTGGGAGGCCTCTTTCAAATTTAATCTCTCTCCAGGTTGGAACTGGTTTTAGTTAATTTTCAAATATTGTTGTAATTTAGTGGCAAACACCATACATTTGTAATTAAAGATTAACAGCATGTTTGTGCTTTTTCACTTAAATCATTGCCAAAACTTCAGAAAGTTAATGAAATAATAACTCAGGAAGATTTGTTGTAATTCAGATGCTATAGAAGTAGTATGTGCATTGTGACAACTCCATTAAAAAGTGCCAAATTGAGTCATTATAGTAATTATTACCATAAGCTAACCACTCCTCAGTTTAAGGGCATGTTTAAGGTTATTTTGGTCAAGCTAATAAAACACAAAAGTTGACTTTTGATGAATCTTTGGCTACATTTGTCAAGATGTTTTTAAGTCACTAAAATTAAAACATGTTGAAGTGCAAAATGGGCATATTATGTCTCTGCTTTTCCCTTGAATATAATTTAGATGTATTCATTCAGTTATTTGTCTTGCTCAGTAACAGATCATTTGAAGTGGTTTTACTGCAGAAGAGATTCTTTGATATTTTTATTTTAAAAATCCCAATAATTAAAAGTAGCCCTCAATGATCATACAGCATTGGTGGCATTAGGCTTTCAACAGTCACCACCAAGTGGTATTCTACATCCACTGGTTCATATCAGTGGTTCTTCAGGGAGTTTATGGGGTTATGTATATTCAAGCTTATTCAAAATAAAATCAGAGTCTGCTTAAATGTCCAGTAGTCCTTTATCCCCCTCTCTTATTGGAGAAACAAATCCAAAGATAAGTGCTGTCAAAAAGTGTTGTGCTTGGTACAGGACCAAGGCATGATCAGCTCAGCCGCCAGCTAAAGCTTCCATTTGGGTCTCAAAAAAACCTCAGAATTCCTCATTTCAACACACAGAGCTCTGTGGAGCATGGGACACTCTAGGAAATCTGGCTCCAGAAGGACAGGAGGTACAGAACCAGAAGGGACAAAACTTTGAGGAGCAATGGCATAGAGCAGCATCTGCACAAACTGGGACGTGAGTCAGGAAAATAGGCGACCAAGAGAGCCCTACCAAGGCAAAAGCAGGAAGCAAGATGTGGATAAGGATCACATCTCTCTGGCAGAATGGGAATGATGAGGCATCTGGTGAGATAACATAGATCAAGGCTCTTGTAGGACTACACCTGAACAATTTCTAAATGAACCTCAGTATGGTCCCTTTACCGCTGCTTTTATGTTTTTTATCCTAACTTCTCCTAGCAAAGTTTACCAACAAATCCAGGCAGAATTATAATCTGTCCCTGTAGCTATTTGTGTATTCTAGTATTTACACCATGAAGGTCATGGGAGAGGGAGTAGGTTTGTGCTAGTGACCAATACAAAGGAATTGCTGCTGGAGAGCAAAACTGAAAGGAAAAACATTAGAATCCCAGCATTTTGACAAGTTTTTTGATAACATTCAGACTTCTGCATTTATTTTATTTCTATTCCCCATTTTTTCTGAAAATAAATAGACTAACTTAGAGTCTCTTGATTATGAATTTATTATGTATATTTATTATGTACATGTATAGTTACAGTGTAAGCAGGACTTGATCCTCAGTATGTCTGAATTTGAATGTATCGTGTGTCTTTGAGTTTGCAGTTCAGGCAGGGACAAGAATCATTTATTATGGTGAAAGTGGTATATATTGAGGTTTTCTTCAGTTTTATGTGCTCCAGTTTGATCCTGGAAGTACCATGAGATAAGCTTCTGATTTGTAAGGCATGTTTAACCACCTCTGCAATATGTCTTGTGCCAAGGTGAGGAGCCTGAAGGAATTCAATTCTGTTCTATTCACTCTCTGAAATTTTACAGCTCAGAATAAAATGAGCTTCTGTCTAACATCACAGTTTTTAAACTGCTCATGTCAGAGGCTCTAAAAAAGTTCAATATCCCATCTTCCTTTTTCAGCCTTACAAGAACAGTAAACGCAAGTTGACATTAACAAGATGCACATTTTCAAACTTTTTTCATTTTTCATTTTTTCATTTTCAAACAGTTTTTTTTTTTTTTTTAAGCTAAAGAAGCTGTGTTCAATTAATGCAAGGTTTTATGGCAGCTGCTTCTTCTCCTAAAGCTAGAGGGAGGGCAAGCCTTGTTGTATTACGGAATGTTTGCATTGCCAAGGTGGTTATGGAAAAGATCTGGGTGTCATCAAAAAAGTCAGAAACTATGTTCTATTTTTTGTTGTTTGTTTGGGGTTTTTTTTCCCTAAAAAAACAAGCAAAAAACCCAAGCCAAAGCAAACAACAAAACCCTAATAAAACAAAAAACACCTACGAAAGCCAAACAGAAACCCAAAGCAAACCCAAAAAACCAAGCGCAAAACCTTGAGGACTGCTGGTTGTACTCTAGTTTACACTAAGAGCATTTATCTATCTATTTCTATTTCTATTTCTATTATTTCTATTTCTATTTCTATTATTTCTATTTCTATTTCTATTATTTCTATTTCTATTTCTATTATTTCTATTTCTATTTCTATTATTTCTATTTCTATTTCTTTTTTAAATTTAAATTTTAATTTTAATTTTTATTTTTATTTTCATTCTTACTGATACCTGGTGCGTTTCTGTGCATTGAAATCACAAGCTAGTACGCCAGGAGTTTTATAAGCCTGCAGGGAATGTCTGTGCCGGCTGTTGGCAGGTCCGTGGCTCCAGCAGAATCCTTTCTCCCCCTTTCAGGCTCTCCCTTTCCCTGGTTACCGCTGGAGCAGAGGGGTCCATGCCCGGCGCTGCCGCAGCAGCGATAGCGAGGTGCCACCTCCCGATGGATGCGAGACGTGCATCCCACGCGGAGAACTTCTGAAATCCCCCGGGCACATCACCCACCGCGACAATGATGCTGGCTGCTCGTCTGAAAAAAATTCACGAGACCTTCAGTGACGGGGGCATCCAGATTTGCACAGTGAGAAAACCTCCTTTCTTCAGCTGCAAGGCTGTCCAGAACTAACAAACTGACACAGTTTTGAGTTATTCTCAAAAGTTTGCTGAGTACTGTGAGATGTTACATAGTGATTCGTGTCGTTATGAAAATACACCATGGGATCAATATAAACAAGAATACTGAATCCAAAGTAAGGCATGGACATGAGACACAGGAAAATCTAATGATTCCATTATATTTGTTTAAATCACTTTGCTGTAAATTGTTGGCTTTTTGTCTTTATGCATTTTTATTATTTTTTGCCACTATAATTATGAATTGTATCCACTTTTTATGTATAAGGAAAATGCAGGCTTGTGCAAACATGAAAAGGCCTGTTACTGCTGTGCTTGCTAGGAGTGTAACCTGATAAATGTTCAAACCTTGTCCAAGCCTGGCGAGGGCTTGCAGTCACTGCTGCTGCTAGCCAACAAGTTTGGGCTTGCTCCCAGCACAGTAGGCATGACACAGCCCACCAGAACCTGCCGATAAAAGGGGCAGTGACCAGAGGCAGGACGGACGTGTTGGCAGAGCCCAGACTCCCCGCATCCCCAGCGCTGCTTGCCCTTCCCTTATCAACAAATTAATAAATTGCCTTATTGATTGACCCACCCGATTGCAGTGAGTAATTTAAGGTTGTACTTATAAGATCCTCAAGTTTCAGGAATATTTCTAATTTCTAGCTTTTTTTTTCCTGTATTATCATTTCTTTTTTGACTTGTTTTCTACCATAATTTCATTGAACAACAATGGCTGAACAATAAATCTGTAGTAATGTTCTCTTGGAAATGTGCTAACCTTTGTCTTCTATGTGGTCAGGACAAAGGTGAAGGAGGGAATCTGGCTGGACATCCTCTTTTTTTCCTCAAGCAGCAGTCATTAAATCTTGTCCCTGAAGGTAAGATAATTTCATATAACTACAGCTTCTACCTGAAACTTATTTTGGATAAAATAACAACAGCAGGAAAGCTTTGGCATCAGATTCTGTAGGCATGGGTAAGCCTTTAACACAAGCCATGCCTAAGGGCTTTTTTTGGAGCAAATAATGGGGTGTGTTTGAGATACTTACATGTGTTAGTATTTGTTAAACATTCAGATACATGGTGCTTACCTGAAAGTGACAATATTACAAGGCAAATATGATGCCAAATATAAATATTCTGATGCAAAATTAAGAAGCAGCTACAAACATACACCACATGTCTAAATACATCCAGTATTTCAAGTGTATTTTTGAGAACAGCACTTTCCATTCTTCATTCTCTTCAAAGGCTGTCATTTAAATAACCTTGAGAGGAAATTACTGTTTTCTGTCATTCTCCTGCTCTGAAAGAAGGTGGTTGCAGCTACATACAGCCCTTGTTGTCTGTTTCCCTATGGGGCCTGTAGCAAGGGGCAGTCTATGTGGTTGGGGTGGGTTTTGAGCAATCCAGTTTCATCATCAAAGGAGGAAAGTTTCTCAGCTCAGAAGAGCTGGCATTTTTCAATGCCTTTCTGCATTCAGCAACAAAACAGTTGTTCTCCCTTGCCATTTCCAGAGTGTCTTTTCCTCTTGGCCCTCCGGTTTCTGATTTATGGTTTCGTGCTCTTGGCCATGTAAGGATTTAGGGGTGCATGGTTCATGAGTGATGGTCAACCCTGACAACATACCCTGCCTTTATTATTGTTAAATATCTACAGAATCAGATCTGGTTTATTTTTTCCTTTTTTTTTCCCTCAAGGTTATAGCTTGTGCTATATGTGTGCATGTCACTCTTTATATGAGTTGATAGGCTCTTCTATAGAGTGCAGTGCCAAAGGCTAAGGGCTGTCCGAAGTGACATTTCTCTGTTTTTCAGAGAACCTTCAGACTCCACACAGAGATCACAGACAGACTCTCCACTTATGGGTCTCTGCCTTGTTGTCTAGTCTGTAAACATATTGCTCTTTGAAGAGACCAAAACCCCCAGCAAACAGACATGCTCTATCCTGTGGCTACAGACAGCTACTAATATATTAAAAAAAATAAAAAAATACAGAAGTGTCTTGCTGTTCTCTTGTAAGAACATGCACCCCTCATAATGGAAAGCAATGAGGACCTGTGTTCGTCCCAAAGACATTGTCCATGGAATTCCTGATCTTTCATTTGATAGTTAGCTCCCAAGTTGTTCCAAGTAGAATAATCATGTGTGAAGATATTGTTCCTAGAAGCAGGGAGTTGTACATAATATCATTTTCTTTTAACAGCATTTTGTCACTCTGTGCTTGCAGATAAATTCTCTCAGTTGCAGGTATAGAAATGCATTACATTACATAAATATAGATAATACCAAATCCCTGTCAGTGTTTCTGTGGAAGTTTGGGTGCCCTAGGAATACAAAGGACCTACTAGGAATTACTGTATACCATACCAGAGCATTTATTGGTTAAGGCTTTCTGTAAACCTGGAAATATTTCAGCCACTATAAAAAGGAAATAATTTTCCTTTTGGAGAACCTTTATTTGATAATACATCTAGTTCATGCTTCAATAGCATCAGCGTGTCCACTTCTGGTCTCCCCAATACGAGAGAGCAGCTGGAGAGGTTCCAACAAAGTGCCTTAAAAATAATTAAGGGTCTGGGCATCTCTTCCATTGGGAAAAGCTGAGAGAGTTGTGATGGACTGCTCAGCTTGGACAGAAGGCTCAGGGGCATATTATCAGTGTGTGCAAATACCTGAAGGGAAAGTGCAAAAAGGATGGAGCCACGCTCTTTTCTGTGGGGTCCAGTGACAGGACAAGAGGCAGCTGGCACAAACTAAAACACAGAAGGTTCCCTCTGAACACTGAGAAACATTTTTTACTGAAATGGTGAGAGAGCATTGGCACAGGTTGCCCAGAGGTTGTGGAGTCTCAGTCTCCATCTGGAAATGTTCCTGAGCAATGGACTGGTGATGGTCCTGCTTGAGCAGTGCTGTTAAGCAGATGCCCTCTAAAGGTTCCTCCTAACCTCAGTCATTCTGTGATAAATGAGAAAATGTCTTACTTTTCTGAATACATACTGTAAATATTTTTTTTCCTTAGCTTGTTACTGTCATCACTCCACCTTTGTAGCCTGCCTGCATCAAAAGGGTAGTCAAAATCAAGAAGTGTAAATTTAAGGGGTGTAAAGTGATAATTTATTCAGATAGAATATTTCATTCAATTATATAAAGAAATATAATTATAGACAGGGAAAAAAAAAGTAAAAAAATTCTATCATCAATTTTTATAAGTTCTGCTAGTGTGAGAGTGCCCAAACAGTTGGTGCCTGCTTTCAATGACCAAATTGCTGGAGCTGAGTTGTGCCCATATGAAGACAGCAGTCTTTGAAACAGTGTTAAATCAATTGAAAGAAACAGGTGGGCTTTCCTTTGAAAACAAGGACTGCTTTCATGTTCTCACATTTTCAAACATTTGTCTTGTACTCTGAAAAGGGAAAGAAAAGTCATGACTTCCAGAAATAGTGGTTTATTGTTTAGGCTAAGTCTGAAAATTACAAAGTTCCAGGAGCGGAAGAGAGTTAAGCATCCATTAGTAAATATTGACATTTACAGTCTTCCCTTGCACATCAATTATTTTAGACCTGGCCAATGTATTCTGATTATTTCCTGCTCTTTTTTTCATGCCTTTTAAATTCTCCGTCCTGCCCCAAGAACTTGCTCACAGTTTTCTGCTATGTATCAAAGCAAAATTAAAACTTTCTGTATAAACCTGGCCCCACTTTCTTCTTCATTGCAATCAAATCAATCTCAACAATTCCTGATCCTGGAGGGTTTTTTGCATGGTTTTTTTAAGGAGGCCAAAGTAGTAAGGAATACTGGAGCCTTCATGTAAGTAATAGCTAAAAGACTACAGCTGATGTTCACAACTTATTTTTGATGAAGTTTAGCAACGAAGTATGAAAGCCATTCAGTACCCACATGATAGTCAAATTACTCCATCTTCTAGAGATATAATTATTATCAGAGCACGTCCTTGTCTCTACAATCTGGTACATTAGCAATAGACTAAACACATATATGCAGTGCCAGTTGCTCTGCTGTTTGAGCCAGTCAGTCACCCAAATGGTCTTTCCCTTCAGAGCTTATTTTCTGCATTTGCTGCAAAAGGCTTGGTTTAATTACCTTTCAATTGCACCTCAAATCTTAATTTCTCTGTCATGCTTCTGGACTTTGTATCTGTGTGCTAAATTTTAGGAAACTAGAAGTCAAATCAGGAGTCTCGGTCAAGTACTTTTTAAGATACACTGTCGTTATACACATTTAAAAGAAAGTGATCTTTGCTACATGTGATATTCTTAGCTAGACTGATTGTCTCTAGGCTATTTAAAAAGCATCCTTTGGAAAAGGATTGAAAGAACATTTGGAAAAGCAATGGACCATTTCTCTAAATTTTTCAGTTATTCAGAAGCTGACTTGAATGATGTGCATTTAAGTGAAACTCTTCAAAAAATTCATGAAAAGAGCAGAGCAGAACAAAGATGTAGTTTTACAATATTTGAAAAAAGTCAATTTGTATATGCTGACAAGTTCCATTAAAGCATTGACATTTTCAACAAGCAATGTAAGTTTTAAAGAAATGTTACAATTTTTCAACAGCTTTCTCCTTAAAAATCCTGTGTATTGCGTACATAATATTAATTAGTATCTGAGAATCACTATTTTGTATTTTATTAATAATAAAAATGTTCTTGTTTTTCATACGGACAAAGTTACTATAGGAATAATATATGAATAACTGCTCCAAGTCACTCAGGACATATACACACTATTCACGAAGCAGATCATAATGATTTGAAATCATAATAATTTCCTAATAATTGAGATCATAATAATTGAGATCATAATAATCTGATTTAATGAAAAATAATAATTAAATCACCCTTTAACAAAATATATAATTATATTTTTGAGGTTTCCCTGTGAATCTGTATTCATTTGTAAAGGCATCTGTCTTTGAGAGTACACATATTTGGTGCTTAGCTAACCATGAAAATTACAGACAGTGTTGAAAATCCATGTCAAGTCAAAAAATGGTTTGTGCCTGGGATTTTGAGTATCAAGAGGTCCCTTTCATATTTGTATCACTGCAGGACCAGCCTGAAATATTTGGACCATGCTTGAAATGGTTAGAAGCTGTACAAGCAGGGGAGAGTGGGATAATTCTTATTTCAGCGTAATTGTAAATCCAGATAGATAAATCCATTTCATCCATTTATCACTTCTTCAGCATGAATTCTAGTAGAAATTGACCCAGATGAAATTTATTTAATTATAAACTTGGACTTTTGGTTCACATATACTTAATTTCTGCCTTTGCTGCATATTGTTAGGGGCAGATATTGGATGTTTTATTGGATTACCATACTGTTACAGAGCAGTTCCTAAATTTTTTATTATAAGACTCATGCACTGACTCTTGATACGTCCATGTCTTTGAAAGGTTTACCTTCCTGCTGGTTTAAGAAGACATCTCTTGCCCTCCTAGTTGCATGGTGGTTCCTGGCTGCCTTGTGAAGTCTCAAGTCAAATGAAACCGAGCCACTTACAGCAAGGTAACATTCAGGCTGAGATCTGTAATCTCTGTAAATTTGTTTCCTTTGCTGCTGGCAGCTGTGTGAGATTACCTGAAATCACTTACCTCACTGGGTTTGCTTGAAACCCAGAGATTCCATTCATTCCCTGTTTGAGACATAAAACAAGCTCACACAAGTAGTGAGAATAGGCTTTCCTGAATCCGCTATCCCAGAAAAATATATTCTCGTTCCTTAGCTCTGTGTTTGCACTGAATTTGCTGTGGATTGCATGGAACACCACACAGAGGAGATAAAACCCTGCATTAACTCTCTGGCTGTTTTTGCTGCTTGTCTCAGGACTACCTGTGGCTGAGACCAGGCAGCAGCTGCTGGATTTGCTTCCAAACCTTGTTTTCTGATTCCAAACCCCCTAGTGGGCTCCAGGTGGCAGCACGGACGCCGTTTCCAGAGCAGGCAGAAAGGTTTGGCAGGGAAAGGTTTTCTTTCAAATTAATTAGTCTTTAATGTTCCCAGATGAAACTCGCAATGAAAACACAGCTTGAAGTTAAAATTTTAATCCTTTTTAGAGTTTTCTTAGTTTTTGTTAGTCTTAGAATAGTTCTTTGGCAACTTTCATTACTCAAAATCATGTTTTCCCACTGATATTCTGTAGTTATTGAACCAAACTGAGTTATACCTTAAGATAAAGGTAATGTGAAAAGTTTTCGTGTAAGTTAGAAAATGGATGGGTTTAAAGCAATTTTTAAAAACAGGACTATTTGGGTTAAATCATAGCTGGTTTTGTTTTTTTTTCCCCAGAAAGTTCTAATCATCTTACTGCTAAGTATAGGAGCCCTGCTCATTGCAGAAACACAAGATTGGCAGAGAATCCCTGGATCCTGAAACCCTCCATCTGCAGTTTCAGGTGCAATTACATATATGTCCTTTGAACAGCCGAGACTATTGAGTCATGAAGACCAAAGAGCCCTGGACATTAATTGTGGGGATGTGACAATCCCAGCTTCAGGAAAGGTCTGAATCATGTTCAGACTGATGGGAATTAGGAAAGACAATGACCAAAGGAAAAAAACAGCAAGGAAGTAATATAAAGAGTATATATATGATAATCTGAGGTAAAACTCCTGGTAATGGGTGCTTGCTACATACACCTGTAAGGTTACAGGCTTTAACAATGTTTTTAACACACTGAGAAAGGAGCTCTGCATTTCCAATTCTTGTGCATATTGATTTGAACCCTACACAGTCTCATTCCTGAGCATAATTCTGCTTTTTACATGATATTGACTCTCTTTCAAGCACTCTGCAGGAATCTGCTCCTCCCTGAGGCAGAATTTGCTCTAAATACCTCCTCACGTCTCCTTGCTATTACCACAAGATAGCTCAGAGACAGAAATTCACATTTTCCCAAGTGTGCCTGTTCTTTCTCTCTATACAGATAAAAATCTGGATGATAGATTAATTATTGAAAAGCAATGTCACCTTTTTCTTGTTTCTGTTAGCATTAGGAGAGACACATTTCATACAATTTTACACAAAGTAAAACATGCTACATGAAATTCAGGAAAGTTTTTATGTACACTTAGAAGAGGCAAGCAACTCAGCTCTCTTTTCAGTTGCAGAAAGAACCAAGCAGGAGAAGAGTGTCTCCTGAGAGGAAACTTTACACAGTAGAACACAGAAAAAATAGTCTTTCCTTGGTAAAGTCTTTAAAAGCAGTATATAAAGAAATGACGAGATTAAATTAACAATACTGACTTTCCTATTAACATCTCAATTCCCAGTTCCTATTCCAGGTGTTTTGATGCCACAGAATATATTTTTCTACAAAATAAATAATACAGATATGAAACCCTTGCAATTTCAGCTTGGGTTTTTTTTTTCAGGCAAGTAATATTAAGTCAGCCTACATGAGAATTAAAAATATGAAGGCTAGCCACAACTAGTTTGAGTTATTTTTTCAGAAAGATGCAATTTGCAGTCAAGTAGCCCTTGAATCAGGTTCATTAAATGAATCCATGCTCTATTCACTCATTAAATAAATTAATGTGCTCCGTTTCACATATTGGAGGTTTGCCTGCTTTTATTTGGGGTAGTCCACTGTGAGGGCTGTTCTCTGATCTAACCTCATATATCGTTATGGACTTTTTTCACCTTCCGTACCCTGGAAGATCTGTGGGTTTCTTCTGGCTCTTGCAGATCTTTCCCCGTGGAGACCTTTCTGTCTTGGTTACTGTCTCTCATTATGAGTAGTCAAACAAAGCCTAGGAAATAGACTCCAATGATTTGCTTTATCATCTGACTTGGTGATATCAAAACTACTTTTGACTTTAGTAAGTAGATTTCCCGAACCGGAGCTTAGGAAGACTAAGCTTTATATCTTGATTCTGAAACCTTTCATTAACTAGCTTCATGGATGTGAAGATGAACAAATTTTTCTTGCTAGCAGAGCAGAACAAATAATAAGAATTTGCTTTCCTGTGCATGCATGCTCCCAGAGCCTGTCTATGCTCAATTTAAACAAAGAACCCCCAAAATGTAAAAGTCAAACCTTCCTTTTGAAAATAGGTTTCTTGCTATTTCTCTCACTTGGGTTTCAAGCATATTGAATAGATGCTATATTCTTGCAGCAGTTTTGGTGCAGATTCTAATCAGATCCCATACATAATTTGAGCGAAACACATGAGTTGAGGGCTTTTTGAAATGCTGTAATCACAACTGGGCAGAATGAACAAAAATCAATGAAATGGAAGTATTCAGTCCCATTAAAGACCTGACATAAATACAGCCTAATTTCCTGTATTTCTGCTAAACTAGTCATCTGCCTTACCCACGTCAGTAATTTTGCATGGGTTACAAGCAGAGCTTTCAGATTATTGTTGGAAAAACACTGTTTCTCATTTTGCATTGCAATGAAGTCAGAGACTTCAAGGAAGAAAATATATTTTAAAAGCTTTAAGATTGTCTGTCTTTGCACTCCAGAGCCTTGGGGAGCTGATTATTTTCCTGGTTCCTGTGTTTCAGGAAAGGCACTGCTAGTAGTGGCTTAGAACTGAGGATTGTTGGGACCAGCTGAAGAACTCTTCTAGTGAGCATGCCTGAGTATGCACCTTGTGCTGTCCCTGCTCCCATGTCCTTGCTCTCCTACAGCCAGGGCACCAGAAAACCCCTGCTGCACTCACTCAAAACCCACCGAGCAGCTGGTGATGAAGTGACAGCTAAAACAACAGAAAATGACTGAGAGCTCTTTTGATCAACCTGGTTTTTAGTAAAGGAAGGTAAGAGATTGTGGCTGGATTTGGATGGAGATAATTGCAGAGGTGTAAAAAACACTACTCATATTTGTGTCATTTTGAAGTAGCAGTTTCCCAGATGTATACAGAAGAACTATTAGCTTGCACAAAACGACTGCAAGTCATTCTGGTTTGTGATAGCAGGGCATCAGTGACTGTTGGGAGGGAACAATTAAAACCAGATTTGTCAAGGAGGGAATTTTCACTCGAAGCGATTTTGCAGGTGGGAATGCTAAGAATACTGGTGTGAGAAAACTCCCATTCTTATGCCTAGAATTGTTCATCCTTTGCCTGTTTTGAGAAGTGGAATTCCTGTGTAGGGATAACACACTCTCACAGACGTGCTTGAGCCTATTGCTGGGGGAGAGAGAGGATCACAAAAGCACAACTTTTCGATAAACCCATAAACCATGTGTGCCTGAAGCCTTTTGGTGTATTGGGACACCCCTCACAGTCATGAGGATGAACTAAGCCTAAGGGAGCCTGTGTCCCTCTGTGTCCCTGTGGCCCACTGTTGTTAGTGAAGTAATGAAATAAATCTACTCTTTCCATCTCAGCTGTGGCTTGGTGGTTGCCTTGGTTGTGTCAATTCACATGGTGACCTGTTATGCTGGACCACCTTTGTCTTCCTAAGGGGATCAAAAGCGAAATCAGCCCAATTTCCTTATGTTGTAAAGACAGATTATGTGGATATATCTGCCGTGCTGTAATTTGTATCCCACAAATGGCCAACCACTCTGAAATTTCTAAAGGGAGTGCTTGAATATTGCAAGGTCATTGACCAGAATAAAAATAAGTTAACTTTTTCAAAAGCTAAATGTCTGTGAGTTGCTGCCTTGCTAGATAGACCTGACTGTCCTGGGGAAAAATACCTGGGTGCCTTCTCTTGTTTTGAGCCAAACATCAGGGGAAACACCTTCTTTACATCTCATGTTCAAACCCAAGATTTATAACCACAGCCAGGATCCTGACAGCTCCCTGGGGTTGGGAGTTATGGGGGCTCAGGCCTGAGGCTGCTTGGATAGGACCCCCACCTCCAGGACACTTGGGGCAAGTCCCAGGAAGCAAGGTCCTGCACCAGCCACCCCAAACCAGGCAGCTGTGCAGGTGACTACTGTAGGTGAACTGCTGAAGCTTGCCCTTCAGAAAAAGTTTCCATACGTTGATTTGCTGCAAATTTTCATATCAGCCCATGTGCCAGAAGTAAGTTCACAGCACGTCTTCCATTTTGATGTTTCTATGAATTTGTGGAATGTGTTTAAACTTAATTTGAGTTTTTCTACCAGTAGTTTTAGCCTGTATTTTTTCATCAAGTCACCATCCTCCTAGTAAAGAATTTTGTCATAGCTTCTCATATAAACCTAATCTCAGCTTGAAACCATTCCACCTTGTCCTATCACTACATGCTCTTGTAAATAGGCTCTCTCCATCTTTCTTGTAGGGTTCCCTCAGGTACTGGAAGGCCCCAATTATTCTAGGCTGAGCAATCCTAATTCTCTCCACTTTTCCTCACAGGAGAGGTACTCCATGCCTCTAATCATTTTAGTGTCCCTCCTCTGGACTCAGTGTAATATGTTGATGTCCCTCCTGTGCTGGGACCCCAGAGCTGGGTGCAGCACTGCAGAAGGGGTCTCACCTGAGCAGAACAGAGGGGCAGAATCCCCTCCCTGGCCCTGCTGGCCACACTGCTTTGGATGCAGCCCAGGATGCAATTTGCTTTCTGGGATGTAAGTGCACATTGCCACCTTGTGCCCAACCTCTCATCCGCCATCACCCCAAGTACTTCTTAGCAGGCCTACTCTGGATCTGTTCATCCCCAGCCTGTGTTGATACCAGGGACTACCCTGATCCAGGTGCAGCACCTTGCACTTGGTCTTGTTCAACGTCATGAAATTCTTGTGGGATCACTTCTCGAGCTTGTCCAGGTCTCTCTGGATTGGATCCCATCCTCAGGTGTGTCAATAGCACCACTCAGCTTGGTGTCATCTGCAAATTTGCTAAGGGTGCACTCCATCCCTTCATCTGTATAATTAATTAAGATATTAAAAATGGTCCCAAATACAGACCTCTGAGAGATACCAGTTGTCATGGATGTTCATCAAGACTTTGAGCCACTGGCCACTATGTAACCATTCAATCAATTCCTTATCCACTGAAGACCCATTGAATCCATCTCTCTTCAATTTAGAGAAGGATGTTGTGAGGCATTGTGTCAAAGTCTTTACAGAAGTCCATATAAATGCCATCTGTAGCCCTTCCCTTGTCTGCAGATGCAGTCATTCCATCAGAGAAGGCCACTATTGGGTCAGGCAGGACTTGCCCATGGTGAAGCCGTGCTGGCTGTCTTGTGTCACCTCCCTGTTCTCCATGTGCCCTAGCATAGTTTCTAGAAAGATATGTTCCATGATCTTGTCAGGCACACAGTTGAGGCTGACAGGTCAGTAGTTCCCAGAACCCTTCTGTAGCCTCTGCTGTGCTCCATGCAGCTTTGTGTAGCACCTTGCTCTTTGTGTTCTTTGCATTCATACCAACATTGGTTCACTAATAGTAATAGAAGCTTTTTATTATAAAAGATAAAAGACATTTCCCCGTACAGCCTTAAGTATATATATTTCTAAAAAAAATAAATATAATAGCATGACAAATTTTTTCCTTCTTTTCTACTCAAGGGGTTTTTTATGACAGAACTTCATATGCTGTATTTATATTCAGTGACAGCAAAGTTTCCCTTAATATTACTGGAAAAATAGAGTAAAACTTGGCCATTGGGTGAAAATTAACCCCCCCAATTTCCCCTCCCATGTTTATCAATAAGGCAAACATGTAAGTCTTGGCCACTTGATACCCATTGCTCTGATTCTGCTGTTGCTGCTGGGAAGAGGCACTGCAAATGCTCTGACTGTAGGGAGATTGTCAGATGCAGATTATGAATGTTAGACTGAATCAGCCTTCTAATTATAATGGCTTTTAGGGTTTTTGTAGAAGTGCATTAGTCTCTGCAAGTCTTGTAGGTGAAATATTGTGACATTAACTGGCAGCTCTATTCTCACTGGAAGTTATTTATTGCAGTAGTAACATTTAAAGAAATTATATGATTACATATGACTGAAAAATTATCATACCCCTGTGGTTCTGACTATCTGGTTACATCCTGTGCCTTGAAGCCTCCCAGGTGTGTGATTATCTAATAATGATCAACTGCCTTATTGATTCAGCAGCATATGTCAAATTGCAAAGGGAAAAACAATGAACAGGAGAGTTTATGCCTACAGGGGCAGTTCCATGTTTGCATATTTCAACTCTTTCTTATATTTATTGAAATATTTAAAATTTGCAGTTACAATATAAATTTTCTTCTGACAGCTTCTGTTTCTTTGAATGATTTAAAGAGCACAAAATGAGGTTTCCAAGGCCTGATGATTTTAGTGACAGTACCTTCAGTTTGTATCAGGTCCAGATAATTGCTGAGCAGATTTCTTTTTTTTTTTGTGCCTCAGTGTTAATTTTTATAAATTAATATTACAAATCCATGTCTTAAGAATCTAGCTCAAAACCTCTAAATCAAAGTTATAGAAAGAAGTAAAAGCTGTTTTGATGTCTCACATGCTGGAAGTTCTATTCTCTGTGAATAAATTAATTTTGCGATTAGTTCTAATAATTTCTCTAGGACACGCACACATTGTAGGAAATTCTTCTAGCCTTATTTTTCGCCAAACCCAGTGTATTATTACTCCTGTGCACCAAAGACAAGAGGGGGATCACTAAAGTATGGAAAGGACTAGGCAAGTGTTTGTAAGAATCTTCTTTACGTGTTGCCAGTGGTGGTAGATGGTGACTGAGTAATCTCAGAAACGCGGGACGGAAAAATGAGAAGGGTTATTCCCAATGCCACTGAATGTCTTCACAGGGAAAAGGGGTCATAATCATGAGAGTGACACAGTTTCTTTTTGGTGCCAGCCATGCTTTGAGTCTCTCCAAAGCAGAATATCTGAGACAGAAAGCCATTGGGAAATATTTAAAAGTGGACATCCAGAATTCAGAAATGTTTTTAAAATCTTAATATACTTGTAAATGGGGAATGAATACTAACCTGTCATTTCACAAAATATGATGATTATTTTCTGTAGCATTCATAATATAATGAAAAGTGCGACAGAGAAAAACCATGAGGAAATCAATATTTATGTCCTCAGAGAATGACATGAATTGAGTGAATTAAAATAAAGCATGGGACTGCTCAATGAAAATAGTCTGTAAAACCCAATGTTGAATGAGTACCTATTAACTGGGCACCTTTCATTGCATGTAAATGAAGAAAAATTTACAGAAACATGTAAACATAAAAGCTTCTCAGCAGGTTTTGCAGTCTCGCCATGTCCTTCTCAGGTCAGTGAAATGGATCAAGTTGGCAGAAGACACAGCATGAAAAGTAAGAGGCTTATAGAGATTCAACTCTGAATCTTCTGCTTTCTTGTACAGTTCTCTGTTCTAGCTATCAAGACTGAATTGTATTTGCACAGATAATTTAAATCCTTCCATTTAATAGTTGTCGATTTATTGAATTTGTATTCTCAATAATGCAGCAAGTGCGTGTACATGCACCATAATATTACAGTGTAAATATCTGCAGTGAACTGAGCAGCAGTTCATAACCAAATTTTCATACAAAATTAATCATGTTGTCTTCATTAAATTCTAAAGCTATGTAATCTCCTCCTTCAAAAAAGAATGAAGACAGACTCTTCACTGTACAATCTATCTAATTTGTAGGCTCCAACTTTCCAATGTAAGACTATCAAATGGTTTTCTAAAATATTACTTCATATTTTGAGAATTTATTGCACTCACAGGTGAACGCCCCTTCTACTATTTGACATACCAGCTCTCAAAGGAGCTGGAGAAGTGAAACAGCCATGAATTTATGGTGCAATGCAAAAAAAAAAAAAAAAAAAGTGCTTTTTCTCCACTTCTACAGCAAAGGCACAATGGTGCAACATGCATAAACCCTATAGCATCCTTCTCAAATCAATCAGGGAGATACTCTGTTGAATCCTGTTGGAAAATCAATTTTGCTGTAAGACATCCATGTGATACCTTCCCCCAGCAATACTGCATGGTTTTATGTATCTATTTTTTAATTAGAAGTGAGTTGGGAGTGATCAGGTATTCTTTGGTCATCATCACGACTAACTTAATTTTGATAGCCTGTTTAACTCAGTTTGATTAACCTTCTCTTCTCTTATCCATGATCCTCTACTTCTGCCCTTAAATTAGACCAGAACAGTACTCAAGGCCAATGCTGGAATAGAAAAGGCAAAAGCCTAAATGGAATATATTGCCTAGATAGAATTTTTTCTTCTGTTTCACCTAGAAGCGATCATTATTGTTATTTGTGGAAGCATTAGAGTAGAGCAAGTGATTGTTACCAACATTAATGTTTGGGGAAATAATTTCAACAAGTCTTTATGCAAACTCATGTGTTCAAACTTGGATCACAGCTAAAATTTACTTCACACTACTGCACTGTGAACAAAACAAGTGCACAGTAAGCTGAGAAAATTGAGTAAGGATTAAGAGAACCACACTGCAATGCTGTTCTGTGCTAGAAGCTGGAATTAACTGAAAGCTGTAGAAGTCTGCCTATACCCTTTATAAATATACATCTTTCTGGCCCACAGTTTAGGTTTCCTCTATATAGCCCTAACCTTAGAGAATAAATATATGGTGCAACAGCTGTTTAATAGGCAAATGTTTACTTCAGGGTTTTTAACCCCAGGCAGAGGTAAGCTAATGCAGTTGTGTTTTGTGCACTGAACTGTGTGAAATAATATTCCATGGTTCAAGAAGTGGTTACATGTGGGCAATTCCTCTGAGTAATATATGGTTAAACCATGGTAATTTATTTCTTTCCTTAGAAATAGAGATTTTGAGCCTGCCTACCTGATAACCAGCATAAATCAGGTAAAAATTCTTGGCACTGTATGTTCATTAATTGTCTAAGATATAAGAATATCTAAATGACAGTAAGCATAATCTAAAGAGTCCTTTTTTTAATGATAGGATGGTCTTAGGTAATATGATGGCTGTAATTCCGAATTACTTTATTCAGGCATCTTTATCCATGTGTAAAGAGACTCTGCAAGCAGGATAGATACTGCTTAAAAACAATTATTATTAGCGAAAATGCACAGTTGGGAACTGGGATTAGCAAGCAACAGAATATATTATTATGCTTATCAGAGTTTTACTGCAAGGCAGTCATCTGTCAGGAGAGGAAGGTTGAGACCCCCTTGCCTCCTTGAGCTGGTCTTCAATACTCCTAAGTTGCCATCATCTCCCAAGTAAATGTATTTTCCTGTACAATTTTATACTTTGCCTTTTGGTGCTCTTTATTTGAAAATTTGGGCTGATAACAGTCAGCATCTGAACAACCCAACCTCCACAATTTTCACAGAATCATAGGATAAGCTGGGTTGGAAGGGACCCACAAGGATCATCATGTCCAACTCCTGGTCCTGCAGAGCACCACTCCCAAGAGTCACACCGTGTGCCCAAGGGCATCGTCTGAACACTCCTTGAGGTCAGGCTTGGGGCTGTGACCACTTTCTGAGGAGCCTGTTCCAATGCCCAACCACACTCTGGGTGAAGAACCTTCCTCTAATATCCAACCTCAACCTCCCCTGACACAACTTCAGCCCATTCCCTTGGGTCCTGAAACTGGGCACAACAGAGAAGAGATCAGTGCCTGCTCCTCCTCTTCCCCTTGTGAGGATGTTGAAGACCAGACGGAGGTGTCTCTCCTCAGTCTCCTCTTCCCCAGGCTTAACAGACCAAGTGACCTCAGATGCTTCTCATGTGGCTTCCACTCAAGGCCCTTCACCATTTTTATTGCCCTCCTTTGGACACTCTCTAACACTTTGATATCTTATATTGAGGTAACCAAAACTGCCCACAATATTCAAGATGAGGTTGCACCAATGCAGAGTAGACTGGGACAATTATCTTATTTTTACATTTTTTAGTGTGCATGTCTCCTTCACAGACTATTGCACAGCTCTTTCTCATCACTTAGCTGTTTCCATTAGCAGTATGAGCTAAGTTTAAAAGGCTCGGGTATATCAGAGCTGGGACTTGCTCCTGAGCTGTGGAGGAGGAATGGTATTGTAGAGTGTGCTTCTCATAGGGCTAAATAAGATTGACAGAAGTACAGCAAAATTATTCTACTAAAACCTCTCTTCTTTGGAAGTTGAGGTCTGGATTGCACATCAGTTATGTTGGAAATAAAGCTCCTACTTGTTATGGAAACAATTTGGCATTGCTTCATGACAGTCATCTGAATGCAGACTCTTATTCCAGTGCATGAAAAGTCTAGAAAACTCTTCCTGACAACATATGTGTAACTTCACTGATTTTAATTTCTTTTCACTTATGTTTTTTTCTTTTCCACTGAGAAATGAACACTTTACTAAATTTGGGGCAGTGCGAAGAAATAGCAACTATTTTCTGAAAGAAAAAAAAGATTAGGGTTTGAAAACTTTAATCTTCTGTTTTGCTATCTTATCAATATATTTATATGCTTTTCCAGTCTAATCATAAAACCACAGGTAGTTCTTCATACTAAATGGTCTGTAACAGGTTTTTTAATTACACTCCAGTGGCTCAGAAGCAGTACATCAAATGTAGTCATATGATTTACCAGTGTAATTACCTATTGATCTGCCTTAAAACTCATTCACTTTTCAGATTTTCTTTACAAAGAGCTAGTCTGTCAAAAGCCAGTTTTTAATGTATGAATTAGAAATGAAACAAAGCTGACTTATTTTACTTCAACATATTTTTTCTGTAAGAACATCTGTAGTATTTGCAGTTGTTAACCTCTGCAACTCTTCCCTCAGTTTTTTTTTCAGTTGTGTGATAAAATAGACTGCTTATTTTAGTATCAGAAGGCACAGGTCTTTAGATGAAGCAAATCAAAATTCTGTGCAGTGGAATGAAAATGATGTGGTCACAGCAACAACTTTCCAATCCCTTCACCCAATATCAGCTGGTTATCAAGATAAACTTTCATGTTACTTTAAGCAACTTAATACTAGAAGCTGTAGTGAACTTGATCCTAGCCATATCCTGTCTCTTTCCCATTTCTGGACCACCTGTGCTGATGCTCACTGATGTTTTGAACTATTTCTTCTAGAAATTACCTTCTTACACAGAGTTCTAGTAGGATAGTAGCCTACCTTCAAGTTCAGACCAATGAGAATAAAAGATTGGTTTACAGACAGTAAAATTAATGTAGCTTGGCTTGTCACTATGTTGAGATGAGCATGGATTCCTGAGTGTTTGATAATAGCTGAACTAACATAAAAATGAACAGTTGTAGACAGAGACACCTAGAGAGCTGCAAAATTACAGCTCAAGAATCTTTTCTCTCAAGCCTGAATCCTTCTTGCTTCCCAGGCTGATAAGCTGATGTTAGCTGCAGACAGAAAGGAAATTTCCCAAGGTGATAAATGGTCAAAAACAACTTAGAATCTGGTCAAAAACAGAGTGGAAGTCATAATAAAGATTAACACCTGTTGTTTTTCCCATGGGATACATCCTGAGGCCTGGTCTCCTGGATGTTTATCCCAATTAGCCAATGAGCTACTGTCCTGTTCTAGTCTCTCGTAACATGCTTTAAATACAACCTCTCTGCTCAATAAAATTGGCCTTTTTCCCCCCAAAAGGTCCATGTGTGTTGTTGCTCTTTTTCCCTCTCTCTAGGACCACAACCACAAACAGTGTCTCTCTTCTCTTCATATACCTTTTTACTCTTCATAAAGATTTTCTTTTACTTAGATATATTTTTACAGTATTTTATGCAAAGGGGAAAATTTAGGATTTAATCAGTAATCCAGTTTGTGTTTGAACTTCTAAGAGCATGAAAGTGACCCTAAGCTCTCTTGACAGTGACATGCAAAACTTTTTGCTTCTTAGGAATCAACTTCCTTTCACATAGGCCATGATATGTGAATTATTTTCAAGTAGTTTGAAGTGCCTAGTAAATCCATTAAGATGGATTGAATAGTTCCAGTACCCTGACTCTTTGCTCCCTACAGGCTGCTTTTGATCCACAACTCTCCAGCATGTTTACCCTTGGACCATTTTCATTCCTGCCACTTTACAAGTCATGAACACTACAGGAACCAGATATCTGTAGAGTGTTAATGCAGCTGTTGATAAGGAATTGAGGATTAGGAGCAGGGATACTCCTGACTATAAGAACATGATTTATTACTGTGAGTGCTGAGGCAGTGATTTTATGAGCACTTGAGCTGACCTAATGATTCCTGCTTTTCCTTTGGAGAGCTGTTCTGATATGTTCCTGAATATTTCTATTTAAATAAAGACACCTGAAGGTACCAGCCCAATTTTGGATATATATGTGTTTGTCCAAACTCCTGTATCTCCCTGGAGTCACACATTTTATGTGGCCAAATTCTTTGAGATGCCTATCTCTTGTTTGGGAGTGGTCAACATGTACAAAAATAATAAATGACAGGAGTGTTACAGACCAACAGAAGAAAAAGTAACCAAAAAACCCAAGCTTTTATTTCTTGATGAACCCAGGTTCAGATTTTCTTGTCATTCCAAAGTTGTAATTCTGTTCTTACAAACCTGTCTTGCAGAAGTTGCACCTCTCCTCACGGTGGATTGCTGTTACATAGATGGGTTGTTACCTAGGGGATTCACTGGCTGTGCCAGTGAAACCACTGGAAGACTGTACTCTGAATTGATCACTTTGAAGTTCTATTCCTTATTTGATTGAACATGGATCTCTTACCTGCTCTGGTTCTGCAGAACTCTGCAAATAGTACCATTAGAAGCAAATATATGATTGAGAAGAATGACTGGAAAAAAATGCAACTTTAAACTGTACACTATTTTATCCTGGGTTTCGTTTAGAAACTAGTTTCTTTTAAAAATCCATACATAATGAAATTTAAACCAATGCATCTCCTTTTGACTGTGTTTTGATTACAATCAAAGCAGTTAAAGTAGTATAGGGAGAGAAAGGAGTTCATGAGCCCATTAAGACTCTTAGTTGTCACTTTAGTTCTGTTTTTCTGCAGATGGCATACCCTTTCAGCTTTCAGTTTTATGCTATGTGTATGGTATGGATCTATATTTTTAATTAACTTCTGTTTAGTAAATAGATGTTCAGACATGGTTTAGAACTGCAATTAGAAGATTAGGGTTATTTTAGAGCCTTACTGTGCTAATTAAAATACTTTTGAGGTCTGTGGTTCATGCAATAAAATGTCAAGCGATTGACAAACCATAAGTGAAAAATTGATCCAATTATCAAGACAGACAAAATGTGCGTTTTTTTTTTTCTCCTGAGAGTTAAGATTTATTATGGCCATTAGAAATACAGATGTTTATGTGTATGTGTCTTAGAATTAATTTAACTTTGCTGTTCCTTAATGCTGTTCTGCTTGCTATAAGACAGAATTATCAATGGCTCCTTCAGTGGATGGAACTGCTCAACCCTTTTCAACTGAAATTTTAATATGGAAGCAAATGACTTGAGTTTCCCACATTAAGGAGGTGGAAGGGCATGAGCCACCTCCTACCATTGTTCTACTAGAATTGAGAAAATCTTGCTGAGTGTTCCAAATATATGATAAGGATCCACAGTGGAAATTAAGTGTGCCACAGAAGTCTAAATACATTGAAAAGAGAAGCAATGAAGAATAATTGTGAATATCCAGTAATGTTTTTTTAAGTAAATTATTGGTAAATATGTGGTAATCCAGCAAGTTCTAAACAAGTTCATTAAAGACAATAGTTTTATAATTACTTTTAAAAACTTATAATGATACATTTTAGAAGTGGTTAGGCCTTCTGTAACCGTTATGGAAATGAACACTACGAAAGCCTTGCTGCTCAAATGGTGGGATTTTTTAATTCATGTTTCTTAATACTAATCTGTTCCTGTACCATTAAAACTCCTTTTTACTTCTCTTTAAGTAATCCCTAGCACTTTGATGGAAGCTGTTGTGTCCTATCCCAGCTATAACCAGACTACATTACATTAGCAATTTTTTTTTATCAGTTCCTACAAGACAGGCTGCCCATCTACTGATCAGCCCATTAGAGCTTCTCAGCACTTATTCAATCTTCCCTTAATCTTTCATGGACATGTGTGGCCAGAATTGTATGTAGCTTAACATATTTCGTATGAAGGCTCATTGGTACCGTATAGAATGGAGATATTCTTTCTTTAGTAGAAATTCCTCATCAGAGGCATATTTGGATCATATGCCTTTCAAATGATTGCAATATCCTGTTGACTCACAGTCATCCCCTGTGATTAAATATGTTACAAAGGTCTTTCTCTTTCTTATTCTTTCTAGTTGAGGGATTCTCAGTTGAATTTATAGCAGAATTTTATATGATTGGTTCTCGTTAGCACAACTCTGCATTTTATACTATTGAATTTTGTACGATTGAATGTAATAAAAAATGAGTTCCATCTGGTTTTATTTGCTTGCTTTTTATGCTCACTTCCAATAAACACTGAGAAAACGAATCTGCTTGACTCCTTTCAAACTGGGACTTTCAATGAGTACTTTTGCAATCCTTTCAATGAGTATATCTAGCAACTTTTGCCAATATATCTATATATGTCTGCTAACAGAGCTTGTTTGCTCAGCTAATCAGGGAATGGCAATAACAGAGCCTGCATCATTGACCCAGTCATTAATCAAGTTGCTTCAAAGTTAGCAAGTTCTGGGGGTACTGAGACTTACTGGGAGCTATAACCTGGCCACAACAGTCAATAATAAAGTTCTCATTGTCTTTAAAGAGCTTTTTGCATTTTTGAGATCCAGTTTGAACATTCTTTCTGTGTTTCAGTCATGTAGAATTGTCTGCTGTCCTGCAAAGCAGACATTTCCCTGGACTATATGTATGGCTTTATACAACAAATTGCCAGTATTGTTTGTTTCCTTGGTTCACTGTTTAGAAACAGTCCATATTTTAGAGGGCAATGTTGCACCAGGTTTTTTTTTTCATGCTTTTTTTACAAAAGAATAAGAATTTGGACAGAAAGTGTGTGAATACAACTAATTAATTCTTTATTCTGCTATAAATTGTATGCTTGCTGTAAAATCTATTTTTGTGTTATTCAAACATTTTTAATGCAAATATATACCCATCTGCTCTGGGATAACATAATTTTGTGAAGTGTCCAATTTTTTTATTTTATACAAAACTAAAAACTGTTCTGGATAAGTTGTCATAACTACTAATAGATGATAATGATAATGACCTGTGATTCCTGGATAGTCTAGATCCAGGGAACTAAATTCTCAAAAAGCCTGCCCCCACAGTATCATATACTTTAAACAATACTAAAATATTCTGCACATCTCTTAGAAGTTTACCTTTTTTTGTTGTTTTTTTAATTGTAAAAAGGCAACAAAAATTTCTGGAACAAATAATCCAAACCAATCCAAACCCCACCTGACCTTTTCCATTAGTAATTGCTTTTGACTTTGTAACAGTAGCTTGGATTTGGAATAAATACCTGTTTGCACTAATGTGGTTCTGGCCATTTTCATAAATATGTGGTCAGGACATAATCTTTACAGAATCACACTATGCTCGAAGCAGAGGTTTAACAAAACTTGGTTTGAGTCTTTGAAGTTTTTCTCCTTATGAGAGAGGCTAACTTCAGAAACTAAAGATGGTGATCAAACTGTACTTGTTCTCACCACACACAGTGGCTGAACACGTGAGAAACCTGTGTTTAAAGGTAAACATTTTTTATGCCTTTTTTCTTACCAGTGCAGGTATATTTTTAAATTGGAAACAAGATTTCATTTAGGTAGGTCGTTTTTTTTTTTTCTATTCCTCTTTTTCTTTTCAGCTCTATAGAAAGTTTATCTCTCTGGCCTAGCTGGGAAAAGATGCTCTGAAGCTTTCTTGAGGTAAAGAGTAAGCTGAGAAAAAAGAGGTGATAGCTGTACAGGAGAGAAATTTGGACCGTAAAGTAGGAAATGTTGACTGTATAAATAGATTGGGATGATATGGCAAGGATAGAAAGCTGGGGAGATGGTTTGTTTGATTGTGTAATAACATTGGGTTTAGACAAGAAACTGTATTGGGATAGGAGGAAAATATGTGGGCAGCAGAGATGGACATGGGATAAGTTTTTGCCCTTGACAGCAATTCAGTGTAACTGAAATTAGTTTTCTTTTCTCAGTGGAGGTTTCCTTTAGATTATAAATACAGGCTCCACCCAAGGTGAGCTGTCTCTTTAGCCTGTGTCAGGGACCCTGGCACGATTTTCTGGGAGAAAGCCCTTGGTTCCTTTCTTGGATAAAATAGTTTCTCTTTCTAAGCAGATTAATTTTATTTCTTAAAAAAAAAATAAAAAAATAAAAAACCTCTCTGAAGCCTCTCTGCTGTGATTAAAATTTATCCTGATTGTTTTTAGTTGTCTAACAGTTATCAGTACAGTCTATTTGGGAATATGCATTAGGGAGACTTTTTATTTATAATTGGTCTACTGGAGTTGAGACACCTAACCCAGAAACCTAATCTAGTCTAAAATAGGGGTTAAAGGCTATGTTTACAGAGCTAGATGGTTTCACAGAAGCACCTGGGAAGCCACATTTCATACTCATTACTAAATATAGGAGAAAATTGAGTTGAACAGCTGTTTCAACTTACTGCAGTAATTTCTGAAATAGATGCCTAATTCCTTGTTACTGGTATCATTTCATGTTCTATTGCAATGATCACAATCACTGTGCCTGTCCCCATAGGTTATGTTACTTACATGACCAGCCTCATCCCCTGTGCAGTTTCTGCAGAGTCTGCTGAAAGCCGCAGACAAAGCCCTTTGGTGCTCAGACCTGGGCCCCAGCCTGACTGCTGCATTCTGGCAGCTTCAGTTGCTTGGAGTGTCCTGATGCTCCTCGTTGCTCTGAGTCAAGATGAGAAGCAGACCAGGGATCATGGTTTGTCCACACAAAATCAGCAGGTCAAAGTCCAGTTCAGGTAAAAAAATTATTCTGCTGTCCCTTGCCCCACATTTTCCAGTCACTTGCAGCGAGGTAATCAATGACTCCCTCCTTTTGAATATACAGCTCAGCTTGAGTAAGTAGGTATAATTGCATCCATCTATCAGTCAAACAAACAAGCACAAGTGTGGAGACCATGGGGAGACCCATGAGTGTGGCTCTCCAGAATTTAATTACCATTTAGTTTTTATTTTAACTGTAGATGCAGGGAGGAAATAAAAGCACCCTAGCCAAAAGCAATATTTTCTTAGTAAACACAGGATATTACTAGAGACCAACCATTTTTTTTCCTGAGACTTGTTAATTATTCCGATATATGCGTTCATGGAATAACAATGCAACTGATGAGCCAGCCTGTGTCATCCTGTTGCTATAGAAATTGCTCAGTATAAGCTTCCTGGCACTGTAATCAGTTTAGCTCTCTTTAGCCATCATGGAAAGTGCAAAAGAAAGCTCTCCTGGTTTGAATTTTTTTACTAAAACCTTTCCACATTTATAAGAGCAGGTGTGCAGTACCTTGTCAAGACAACCCTGCACGTAACTCCAGCTCCACACTGCATCCCAGGGCAGCCACAGGTCTATCCAGGCTCAGTGCCTATAATCCCAAGGAGAAAATAAAGCCATCGAAGATCAGAGAAGCCGTGACATTAGTTTAACACATCAGGTCCCACATCAAGTACCCACAACAGCCCATACTCAAGCTGTACACAATGAACTGACTCAGTGATGGGGCCCTGAATGGCTGGTTGATTTTCTAGTAGTCTCAGGTGGTAGCTGGTTCCATAGCTCTCCCAGTGTGATGGTAGTATGGCATCATAACCTAGCATTAGGGTCTTGGTGCAATGCATCTTTATGTATGAGCTTTGGCACAGATGCAAAGAGAGAGAAATAACAGCATCTTGCACTGATTCTATTACTTGTGAGGGCAACTAAATTTTTCTGTGTGACTGTGATTTCCCATTTGATAGAATCATAGAATCATACAATGTTTTGGGCTGGAAGGGACCCTAAGGATCATCTTATTCCAGCCCTGCTCCTTGATAGATAGATTTAGAGTGTTTTAAGCTCCAATCTTCTGCATTTACCCTTGATATTATGTTCTTGATTAACTGAAATAAGTCAAAATTAGCACCATGACTGTTATTTCAGTCAGAAGTGGGGGGAAGGGATGCGTTTTTTAATTTTTTTTTGTTGTTTTTACACCTCAACACTTATTTTGTGGTCTTTCATATGCCTTTCAGAGTACTAGTTAAAATACTGATTTTTTTTCTGTTTTTTTATGTGTGCTTGAAAAGAACTGACAGAGCAGTGTATGTAAAACAGCACATTTTATATACAAGATAAATGACAAGATTACAAAACTATTGACATTTTAGTAAAAAGTATTGTACCAAAATTGCACAGAAGCCCTAATTTTAAATATAGACACAATCTTAAAAAGTATCTCAATCGTATTGCCCAAACTAATGTTACTATGTTGGTACGGCACAGATTGTATTCCCACTTGGTAGCTATAGAAGTGTTGCTTCTTTGAAAAGAAAAAAAACAAACAACACAGCTGCTAGGAATAAGTATAAAAAAAAACTTGTTTGCAGAAGCCCAAACCACATTAGTTTCACAACTGAAGATATTTCCAGTTTCACAGTTTTGATTTTTAAGTTATTTTTCTCTTTGACAAATAATGTGAGGTCAAAGATAGAGAAGCCATAGCAAGCACAGAAAGCTTTTTGTTTCAAATTAATTTGAACTGGATTTGGGATAGGATTTCCTTCTTGCTTTGTGCTTTTCTTAGTATGCTCCTTGGTCAGTACAGGGCTGATCCCAAGTGGGACTCATACACTTCTCTAAAAGAAATAAAAAGATGCATGTGAACCTTGTGAGAGGCATTAGGTTCTCTCAATTTTTGCCAGGTCCCACATTTATTCTGCTACTCCTGCAATGTTCTGGTTCCTTCTAGTATTGATTGAGTTGTTTAAAAGTAAAGCAAATCAAACCCCTATTTTCTCTCTGTCATTCTTTTCTCTTATTTTTCCCCCAATTTTAAAAGCAATCTTGTTGAGAAATGTTTACTCTTGAGGTTGTTTGCTAGAAGATGAGGACTATTTGCACATGAGACACTTGGAATAGCATAAGTGACAGAACTTTATTCTTGAATAGATGTGATTTTTACGCCTACTTTATTTTCTAGATCAGATTGTTGATTATAGAAAAGTAGATTTCATGGACAATACCATGTGTCTTCCTGCAGTCTGTGGCACCAGCCTCAGGTAAGTGAATGACCTATAAATGATTGTTGGGGTCCAATGCTAGCTTCAGCAGTGGGAGCTCAGCTTTACATGGCCATTCAGCAACTTCCCGTGCAAGCTGGTGAATCTTACAGAAACTCAAATCCTGGCTGAGCCTGGGAACTGCAGTTCTTTTAGTCTGAGTATAAATGCTTCTGATAAGTATAAAAGGGGTTTCAATTTAATTTAAACTAATTCATTTATTTAAAATTTTAATACTTGAAGTGAGCTGTTTTTTGCCTTGAGGAAGAAGCATATTGATAATAGACAGGGTCTGTACCCCAAAACTCAAGTCTTGCTGCTGATGTTTTTTGTCTACATGACTGCCATTTGCTTTATTTCTTTAATATCTGTGAGTCTTTTGGTATTTATCTTTCTGGACCTAAGAATGTTTCAAGTTTTGCAAACTCCCATGAACCTGATGCCTATTACCTGGAAATAAGCATACTGGTCATGAGCAAAGCAACACAAATTATCCAGCTAAACAAAGACCAGTGAATGTGATCAGGAGATCTAGATTCAAAGTACATAGCTCACATTTCCTTGTCCAAGGACTGAACTGTATATTTCCATTGGCAGCATAATGACATTCAGTGGCTGATCATGAGCAAGTATCTATCTCCTCCTTGTGGGACTTTGTGTTTTTCCTTTCCATTGGTACATAACTCCTACTGCTGAAAATTTGTCTGGTATAAATTTATAATTTAAAAAAATCTTTTATCTACAGATACAGGTAATTTAAAGTTTGCTAATAATTTCTTAATTAAATATTTTAATATTTCTGTTCAACAGCTGGTAATTACTGAGCAACTCAATGTTTCCACAAAAACTGGCACAATATTTGATGTGTTTATAGTCATGTATCACATAGAAAAAAAAGATATTTTAAAAATTTAATATAAATTGTATAACTTACAAATTTGTCTCTCGATTTAAGCATCCTTGCATGAATTTCATCAGTAGAAACAGTGTTATGCCATATATGCTCCAAAGGAATAATGGGTGACCCCCATAGGTTCTTTAATTGCTAAAAAATTGCGTGGCATACAATTCAGGGGGAAATTAAAAAGTCTAAGTTTTTTATCATTGAATAGCAGTTTAATGAATGATGCTTAGGCTACCTTAGGAGTACACTGCAATCTCTTAAGAAGTTCTTCCAAAGTCAGAAGAAATTGTCTCTCTTGATGCTGGGTATTTGCCAGAATATGAAGCTGGAATAGTAAGCCGTTCCTCTGTGAATAGTTGATGTCAAACTGAACACATTATTTTTCAGAGGCTCCTTTGTTTATGATATTTGAGGCTATAGCTATGAATTTTCCAAAGCAGCTCATGGAAAGACTAGAAACCATAGTTTGCCCTTTGATTTTACATAACAAAGGCTCTACATACTATAGTTTTCTCTTTAAAAGCTGAATGTATTGACATCTTATCAGTTTTAAAAGCATCTTCAAACTTAGTATTGCCAAATTTTCTGTATAGATGGTTTCTCAGCAATTTCTTTTGATAACAGAAAAAAGACACAATGACCTTTCTGCTGAACTGTTTGTGACAAAGTCAATTTGTTCTCCATCTCCTGCAAGTATAATTGAATGATCACTAGCCTGAAATCTAAGTTGCATAATTGTAATTAATTATATCACAATTGACCTGCAGTTCTGCTTCTCAGTCCTCCTTATGCCCTTCTCAAACTGGTACCAGATTAACAGACAAATGATACGTTGCACTTGCAAATTCAATACCTAAAAAAAAAAATCACTTTCCCTCAACAATAGTAAGGATCACACTTCAATTTTCAAACATCCAGTTATTCCTACCATTTTGAGGTATATTGTTTCTGTGCTGAAGCTGCATTAAAGCCAGCTACAGCCCAGTGTTGGAAAGCAGAAACTGATAAATCCTGACAGGACAGCGTGAAGAGAAGGCAGAGGTGAGAGCCAAGTAGAAAGCTGATGTGGGAAATTCTGACTGATGCCTGAACGTGACTGATAAACAGATGAAAGGCAGGAGGAACAATGTCAGCTGTTGCTTAAAATAGCCTGGAGAAAATGAGAACAGTAGGATCTGCTGAGGATGGGTCAGTGCTTTGATAGCATTGCTAAATCAATGTCACAGACTCCTGATGGCAGTACAGCAAAGGACTTAAGAAGTCATAGAAGTCAGGTTCCTGTTAAGCCAACTTGTGAATTTCCTCATTATCAATCAAGTCCCATTTTTAATCAAAGGATAGGCTGCTATAAAATAAACCCTGTATTTCTCCAGCTTTGACATCTGGTAGTATGCCCATTTTTGAAAAGGAAGCACACTCACTGTTTGTTTAGATCCAGTTTTCTAACCATTAATGAATTAGTGTAAATCCTTTCCACAGATAACTTTTTTAGAGCTCGCATAGCAGTTCTCATATGCAATGGACGCTCCACAGGTTGTGAAGTATCACTGAAAAAGAAATATTCAAAATTTTAAAAGGCAGTATTCTGTATTTTTATATTTCTTTCAGGCGTCAAAAAGAAGTTATTAATGTTTGATGAATGATGAACATCCATATGGATAACATGATTTCATGTCTCACAACACGTCAAAGTATAGCACTACAGTTTCTATTGTACTGCCTACAGTAAAAGTAGACTACCTTTTAAACTAAAGCACAGGACATTCTGATTTCATAAAAAACCAATGACATATTTATAGAAATGTTCCTCCTTAGGCTATTGTGACTTTATTGAGTCCACGGGGTTGCTCCTCATTTGCACACTGACAAAAATGAACCCAGCCAATAATTTTTATACATATGTTTAACAACCTTTGTTTTGTATATATAAACATGTACAAAATATAAAGGGTTCAATTCGCCCTTTATAACATGTATATATTCCTTTTACACAAAACTTATGCTGTATTGCAAACATGAGGAAGCACAAGCCAGAAAGGTATGAATAATACAAGGAAACATTATTATCTCCCAGATACTGCACATCTGAGGAACTGGTTTGGTGAGCTATGGAGCTGAATCCTCGAAGGGGGTGTGGGGAGGGCAGGTCCTGTTCACTGTGCTCTCTGGTGAGCAGCAGTTGCCTGGCGACCGTAGATGTGACACTGCTATCCTTTCTCACCTCTTTTGTGATGCCCTGCTGCTCAAAGGATACCTAGAGGGAGCAGCCTCTGCCTGACATGCGGGTATGCAAAATATATTTCTCTTCCTCTGAAGTACATGAGCCATCTTTTTTGCATTCTTCAACTTACTCAGCTCTAGCTCACTCCAGGCACCACCATCCCCACGACAATCTCATTCCTTGATGCAAAGCTCCACCTCAATCTCAACCCGATGGCAGTCAAAATCTCCCTCAGCATTACCTCTGGTATTTTTTCTTTTCTTCTCACTCTGCTCTGAGTATCAGATGTGCTTGTATATCTCTTTTGATCTCTATTTCATTTGTAAATCATCAAGGACTGTTACAGAGAAATTTTGTGGTAAACATGAAAGACTTCAAGATCTTGTGAGAGGGTAAAGCCCTCAGGCACTAACCCCACCCTCATCTGTTCTCTTGCAACAATGGTCCCTGTAACATTTAGAGTTTATAAATAGGTAGGATTTCATGTAGGAAATATTTTCTATTAAGGAAAACCCTAATCCTTTGTAAAGAGAGGACTTCTGGATGCAGAAGAAACGGGTGAAGAAACAGGATTATTCTGGTTCATTCATCATGACAGAAGGGTGAAAATTGGTATGAGAAGAGTTTAGGGACAAGCTCTGATCAAGATGGTGGGAAGCTCTAAAGCCACAGGTCTATTGAAATACCATTTAAAAAATTCTCCAGATAATGAGGGCAGATCCGGCTTCCCCAGTTTCAAGGAAAAGACCATGTGGAAATCTTTGGACTTTAAACCATGCTCATATGGGCCTACATAAAGCATAAAAAAATCTTTCTCCAATATCAAGCTTTGGAAAACTAGAACAGTTCCACAATATAAAAATTTCTTAGCTATATCTGAATAATGCAGGAATAAATCCAGCATGTGGAGCTGCTGCACATGGTATTTTGGATGGCTGCATGTTGGGTTCTCTGCAGTCTGTTAGCAGCAGCTTTCATAAAAAACCCTTGGGCAGTTATTGTGCTTGATGGATTTGACTTGCAAGAAAACCCCAGAAATTTGGCTTTGTTGGAGCAATTTTGCATCCATATTCAACATAGAATAGAGCACAGTGTAATTTGGCAGAAATACAGTACTATGCATTTTATTTCAGGATATTTCATTGTATATCTGTGAGAATTTTAAAATAAAATTGGCTTTTACTATAAAATAAAAATGTACTTTGAAGGGAACTTTTAGGCGCATGTTGAGAATTTGGAATTCAGTCAAAAATATTTTGGGACAGTGTTTTGTACTTTCATGGTTAATCCTAAATGCTTTTATGTTCATAACCAGCTCTTTATGTTTCATCTGCATAGTGTCTCTACTTGATAAATAGGACTAGACCATTATAAGTTTGGGGAAATACAATGATAGAAAGAAATGTTTATCTTGCTGTTTCTTATTATGTGTTCCCATAGTTATAAAATACTGTTTGAACTACACATAATAGTAAAAAATGAGCTATCTAGAATGGTTAAGTCTAGTTTTCTAAATCTGTCCTTTCAGATAAAAAGCTGTATATCTAATATGACAAGCCTGAGACATATTTTATTGTTATAAAAGCATGTTTAATACAATATAAAGCTCTAATATTTTGTTTTTATCTCAGTAACTTTGATTTTATATTATTTTAGAAGCTTTGTTTGCAGATAATAATAATAAAAAATCTTAACATTCAGATTGATTCAAATGGCTTAAAGAATTCATGGAATATAACCTTACAAATGATGAATAACACACTCTTTGGAAAAGTAGTTCAGAACTTTCATGTTAATCCTCTATCCTCCTTAAAAGACTTTTTACCTGAAATTTAAGAGATTGCTTGTTATTCAGCCACATTCAATTCCCTTATGGATTAAATGGTATCTGATATGAAATAATTCCTGCATGTTGCCATGGGATGGGTAAAGTCCTACAGGGGATGACAAGCAGTGTTTTGAAAGGATATGAACACATCTTAGGGGTTGTGGCTTCTTTAATACTGTATTTCAGGAAATGCTGAAGAGTCATTGACTGGATCTAGCAAGTGTGGATTGTGTATAGGATGCTTGGCCTGATGAGGAACCAATTTGATCACATGCAGAGGAGTCTTAGTAAAACATCCTTTAGAGAGTCCTACTCCAGGCACAGATATTAGCAGACCTGGGCATTACACAGACATTCAGTGGCATACATAGAAAGCACAGATCCTGGTACTTGAACTAATTGTCTGGAAGGCAGCTGAAATTGACTTGTTTCTCACAGAATAACATCTGAAAATTAGTATGCGAGAAGTTTACTGATGAAAAAAACTTTTGTTAAAATTAGGTAAGACTCTACTGAAGTGTGAATTTTTTGTGTCACTATAATGGTGGCAGTTGTTAATGAAAGCTACATATTTTGAGCTGATAAGTCAAATTTTTAAAAGTTCCCAATCTACTGATTCTAGCTCAGGGAATCATTTCATATTACTCCCACAGCCTAACAGGTGCACGTCTTGTAAATACATCTTGTATTGTGCCCACATAAGCAGAACATTGGGAGAACATAGGAGAAGCTGGATGGAGATACATTATAGACCCACTCGCTTCAGTATTCAGTCTCTGACAAGCCTCCGCGGGTGGATGCAAGGTGAAGAGTAGGCGAACAAGCAAAAAGAACATGATACTTTATTGAGCACCCTCCCCAGTTCTGTGACTCAGAGAGATCTTCAAGGAATCTTCTTCCCTCAGATTGATGAGATTTGTTTTATATCATACATATTCTGCGAAGCTTTGAATGAAAACTTGTTTCTGTTTTTTTCCTTACTTATTTTGAAGTCTGAATTCCTTTTTATGTAATTGTTGACAATTCTTCTTTAGTTACTTAATTATTTTAATAAAGAATGCAATCTTTTAACCTCATTACTCTATTACACTGCTTCTTCAGAGCTTTACAATGCTGAAATACATGGAACCTAACAATTGCAATGGACTACTATGGATTGTGGTGGGACACATTTTCAGGAGGCTCCATAGAATTCTTCCACTGTCAGTATGCCTCAGAAAGTGAGGGAAAGGCAATAAGGAGTATAAAAGTGTTTCACTGACAACTTAGTACAGTGAATACAGTCCTTTTTACCTCCTGTATTTGCGTTTCTGGATTTCTTCTCTGTGCAGATATATCACAAGTTCGTTATTTTATATATAATTATTCTGCAAAGTAGAACAGGTTACTGTGCACTCTCACCTGACCTGGAGTTGAATGAACTATCAGCTCTCTCAAACTGGGGTTCTGCCTGTACAAGTGTCCTCTTCCCAACAGGATCAATTAGCTAGCATGGACTATTTGCTGCCTGGATGTTTCTGTTTCATGCACACAGACCCCTAACAAATGGGAGAGACTCATTAGTATTTTAGAATAGGCTGCACTGTGGATTCTGTTTAATTTCATTTACTTGCCCGCAGAAGGGAATCTACATAGAGCAAAATAAAAGTTCCTCCTGCTGCAATTCAATTATCTAGTTAAAATCAGGCTGTAATTCTTAACAGAAGAGAAAGAATTTAGTACTTAGGAAAACAAGTATAGGAACTTCTCCCACCTGAGCCAGAAGGAGTTTCAGGTGACAACTGAAGCACACATACACCACGTATCACCTAATTCATAGTTCAGTAGACATATTTTGATTTACATCAGCTGGTCTCAGGTCAGACCTCTGATCTGAACCTGTATTTCTAGAGAATTTGAACTTTTCAGGCTTGAGAAACTTTCAATAGTATCAATCCATGACCTAGAAGTAAAAATACACTCTGAAAGAAAGAGTGAGCAAGAATGAAGAAATCCTACATCTATATGGAAACTCATGTGGCATTTTTTGCTTTCAGAATGCAAGTATTTTTGCTCCTATAAAAGCTCCAGTGATTTCAGTGGATAAAGTAGGTGTTCATAACTTTTCTGAAGGATCAAAGCCCGCAAAAAATAAATGATAGAAAGGAAAAATTGGTGAACTGGTTCTGCATGGAGAGTTGTGAAAGGTGTTTGGCTGTTAAGGATGCAAGCATATGACTGCAAACTGCAAAGCAAGTTAAACTGGGGAAGCTCTATGGAGAATTGGAAACAACAGAATTGCTGTTATGAAGTAGGTGTTTGCTTCTGTTTCCATCTGTCTTTATTGCAGTAGCCACATGGTTGGATATCAAACAAATTTCTGGGTTTTTGTTCTCTACATTTGTTTAATATATCGAAGTGCCTTTGCCTATCTTACCCAGAGTTTGTACATTAGGACTTTTAAATAGAAAAATCTGTTCAGATAAATCAAGTCTTCTCTAACTTAGCTGGCAGATGGCATCCCTGTTTATGGCTTTACAGGGAATTTGAAAGCATATGTGTTTGATGAATTGCCATAAATGCATGGTGGCTCCTGCAGCAGGAATGGTTCAGAGGTGCAGATAGCAGGTAATAAATAATTAATGGGCACCAAAGTCATATCTTTATTTTCTTGCTGGAGCTGAGTGTAAGCCACATCCATTCAGCTGTTTTTTGTATTTTTTTGTACTGATTACCAGTCAGAGCAGCTGAGGCAGTGCAGGAATAAGGACCCCAGTCTCAGTACCTCCTAAAGCATCTGTAATTGTTACTCAGCTGAATAGTTTTCTCATTTTAGCTAAGAGGAATGCTTGGGTGCTCAAGAGGGTCTTTCTACGCACAAGATCAGCAGCATGGGTGGAATGATTCTGTTCCTTCTCCCTGTACTTCTAAATTATTTCAGTGTAGGCAGCTTGAAAAATTTTCCTTTGCTTCTCTCATGTAATTTCATTGTTTACATAGTGCCTATTTATGAGAAGAGGAACTTTCAGAGACTTTTTGAATGACAAAGACTCCAGGAAACTCTGGACTGTGTGGCTCCCTGAGTTACTTCACAGGAACATCTACAGGTGGCACAAAGTCAGCTGAGCACTGTCTGGCAGTACTTGCTGCCAGCTGCTCTTGCACATTTACTCTAAGGATGGTTTGCAGCCTAATGGCACAAAAGGAAAGACACACTCTGAGGAATCATGCAGGAAAAGGAGCACTTTATTTGTCTTACATGTCCATTTATAGAATTCTAGCAGTGGCCATGGATTGGCCAGTGAGGATAATTCCTCCTGACCCCATAGGTCCCATCAACAGTCCATCAATCCTCTCTTCCTCCAAAGAGGAATGTAAAACAATCATTATTTACAAGAAAGAGTGTGAGAAACTGTACAAAGAATCTGCCCACAATCAGAAGGCTGAAACACAAGTCATTGAAACACAATGGTTAGATTCCACTGGCATGTTGAAGCACTTAATATTGCTTGCTAAAAATTAACTGTTTGGGTTTTGTTCCCCCAAATTATGTATTTCACTAGCCTCACTGCAAGGACTCTAATCTAAAAAGGTTTATTTTCCTCAGATGGGAGTAACAATAATAGAGGTAGCTCTTTGTTTTATGAATTTTCAAGTATGTTTTCTAAAGGAGTCTGTGTTACCAAACTTAAATTTTATCGTAGTGCCAATTTGCTATTCCTGCTGATGTCGGCCGAGGCTACTCATGAAGTAGTGTACTGTGGTCTTACACAACTGTAGGGAAAATATTTCCCTCTAAGGTCACCACCTCTTCTCAAGGAGTATTTTGTACACTTATGATCCAGCCTGAACACAAGTTCATGTTTGTCTCCACCCTTTTGTTTCATTGTGACTTTTCAACACTGTCCATATCAGCTCTGAAGGACAGGAAGTGGCAATAAAATTATATGCTCCAATGGGATGATGAATGTTGTTAAAAACTATTAAAAGGATTTAATGCATTGATATTTATGAGTACATATGTTATGTGTCTTGACTTTTAAGGAAGGACGTGTGAGTCACACTGAGAAAGATTATGCTCCACGGGCAGTAGTTTGAAGTGTAATTTCTCTGGGATCTTTGCTAATACTCTTTGGAGTAGCTCCCCTCAAAATACCAGGTGGGGGTGGAGGACATAAGACAAATAGCTTAAATTGTGCAGTCATCTTTCTGATAATGCAGGGAAATTGGAGACATCTGTTCTTATTTGAAAATTCATTGAAAGTTTCATTTCACATGAGAAAAATTAATGGTTGCTGTTTTTTCTATCATGAAGTCCAAGTTTGAGCAACAGCTGTAATGATTGTTAGCCTGTGTGCCTCAAGTTTCTGTTCATCTTTCCTTAGTTTGAGCTTTTCCTTTGACTCTGGAAGGAATCCAGGCACAGTGGAGCTGTGCTAATTGATAGCTGGGACAGTCTAACTTTTATAACTGACCAATCACACTAGTGAAAAGCACTTCCAGGTATGGGGATGAGTGCACAGGGAAAGGCTTCTGGCTGATTGAAGTAAAGTCTGAGATGGAAATAGGCACAGATGGTTGGATTCCTGATGGAGTAAGATATCAGAGAAAATATTTTCATTTGAGCTCTTTATGTGCTGACTTTACTTTTACTTATTTTTTAAAACATCATACAGGTTTTCAGGTCCTGGAGAATCAGTTGAACTATTACATATAGCTGTGGCAGCAACACCATTACTAGATCCCTAAATTTACATGAAGCCTTACTTGAGATAAAAGAGAGCTATAAAAATTGAACAAGAAATTTGTTAATTCCAGAAGGAGTAAACAGCAGTACTTAAGAGTGCCACATTGTAAATACATCAATATAAATAAAAAAAATAAGCACAGTCTGTTAGGTTTGCTGACAATGGTTTTATTGGTGTGTCAAAAACCCCTGGATTTACACAGATGAACAAAATTTCAAGCAGTTGTCCTGCTATTTTTACCAATGGTATTTGATTGTGTAAGTATTGTAAAATATTTCAACATGGTGAAGGTCCAAAGCCAAAAAAAAATTATGCTCTGACACATAGAGTAGCTGGGGAATACTTGAGAAGGCTGAATTCTCAGCAGTTAAGCACACTTTTTGCATTTCTATTGCAGATATGTTATTCACAGAGTGGTGGCACAGAGAACACAGGGAAAAGACAGGTAGGGCTCAGAGAGTTCTCAAATGAAAAAAAGCTCCATATCACCTGCCTGAAAGTGCTGTTGCTTTAGGTAACAAAACTGCTTTCAGCGAGGATTAGGATATTTCCTGCAGTGTTTCACTAATTGATGCTGGTGCAACATTTCTTTATGTCACAGAAGTACATTCACTGCTCTGCTTCTGACAGTGGGAGCTATGCTGTGTGAATATGAAAACCTTTCAGATGTTAGAGAAGTCTTTCATGCATGAGAAAAACAGACAGAGAATTTTTACTCTGATTCCATCGGCATGATGGCACTGACTCCACTGGGGAAAAAAAAAATAAAAAAAGAAAAAAAAGAAAGAAGCATAAATAGTTTGAATCAAATAGAACTGTAGAAACAGGAATCCTTGGAATTTACCTAAAGCTCCCTTGAGCTGCTGGGATTCTTTCCCTTGGCTTTAATGAGCACTGAATCAAACTCTCTTTCTCTGGATGTGTTTGCCTCCTTCTCTAAATTTCCTTTCCAGGAGTGGTCTTTCAGACCATGATTACAGAAAGTATATAAACACATTAATATACTCACTTCCAAAGAAAAATTAATCAAATATGTAATCAAATATATTTGAAGTGCTGTATCATGAACCTTCCTAGCTCCCTGATACCTAGTAAAACCCACAGATTTAGATTACATCATAGCACAATATAGTATATGAACTTGTTTTAACATTAATAGTGGAGCAGTCCATTCAGCTGCTTTTACTGCATTGTTCAGACTCAAATGCACCAAAAAAACCACAAAAAACCCCAGCAAATAAATAAAAAGGAAGCTGTAAATCAAATTATCCCTTTGGTTTTAATTTTCCATTCCTTATTGATATGGATCTTATTCAGGATATGATGTTGTTTCAAACTGCAATATAAACAGGTAGTCACATTGATATTCTGATGTTCAAGTAAAAAGACTGTAAATGACAAAAAAAAAAAAATATTTTTCAGGCATTGTGGATTATTCATTTATGCCCAGAACTCTTGAATTATGCTTTAGTGCACGGATTCCATTTTGTTTTGTGTGCGTTTATGTGTGAAACACAGCACCAGAACCTCAGGGGTCTAGGGATTATTAGATATTGTTTCTGAACTTGTATTCCTTCAAGTTCAGAAATATTTGTGTTTAAGCACATATAGGGAACAAAGTACAGCTCTTCCCGACTTTGCTTCCAGAAGCAGCCAACAGAGGAAACTTGGCCTCTCTAATTCATGCTGTGTGTTATAACCACATCAGAACCTGGGGCACAAATTCCAGCAGCTGATCCTGTTTTAAACTGCTACATTCTCAAGCTGAAATATTTTCCTGTTAACCCTATGTTTTAAAACTCAGCCATCATCAACATTTTCTTCTGTAGAGTGTTTCAGATACTCCTCTACATAAGTGATTATACAACCTTTGAGATTTTTCACCTTTCCCATGACAGTTTTTATGTTAGCCTTTTACCAATAGGGTTTATAATAGACCAGCACTGACACTTGTCCAATGACTATATTAGCATTAAAAATAGAGTCATGAATTCTCCAGAATTTTACATCATTTACTAAGTGAAAATTAACAGTATACCTATAGCTGGAAATACAACAGGATTTGGGAATTGACACTCCTGACTGCTATAAAAGCTGACAATGCTAATTAGGGATTTGCCAGTAATTGTTAAAAAGCAATGTGATGTGATGTCATGCAGTATTATCCCATAATTTATTTCCTGCCTATCTTTTTCATGCCTAGCATAAAGTTTGCTAACTGTTCATATCTTACCTCCCTTTATCCACCTCTTTTTCTTCTCTTCTAAATGCAATCAGAAGTCTATTATTACTGTAATTAGCTGAAAGGCCACAAAATAGCATGTGAGGTAGTTACCCCATGGCAGACACTAATAGCCTTTGTCAGGTACTTAAACATCATTAGCAATACTTACAGCATATTTCCAATTTCTCAGAGTATGGAGGAAGTGAGCATGCACAGCCATATTGTCAGGATGTGCTATAGAAAAGAAGACATTACTAATTTTGGAGCTGCCAAATCTGGTAGCTTAATAGAGGTGAGGTTGCTGAAGCTCCATGTCCACTGGCTTAGCAGGTAACAAGGTTCCCAGTAAAGTTGTGTGAGAGACTGGGCTGGTTAATGACTCCAACCATTGACCAAGGATGTTCATACATGGTCTGAAGGTATTGACTGCCCTGATGAGCCATAATTGACTCAACTACTCTGAGATGAGAGGTAGCTGTGGCATCCTGGGATATGTCATGGACCATCATAGACTGCTGAAGTGTCCTCTGAACCACAGCATTACATAATTGAATTTGAAAGTCCCCACTTCTGAGAGAGGCACCTGGGTATTTCCACCTGAACCCAAGCATTTATAATCCATTGAAGCTTGCTGTTTTGTGGGATTTCTCTACTCTTGATGGATCAAGACAGTGACAATCACATTGATCAACAGACATAAAAGTTGCAAAGTCAAGCCTTGTTGTGGGATCCCGTGTGTGGCAGCTATATACCTTTCTACTCCTATTCCTTCTCTTTCTATTTCTTTCCATCTCTTCCTACCTCACATTTACTGTTGAATAAAAATCAATGCTATTGTTTTTGGCATATGGTCTTGTTCACACTTTAGTCTGGGCAAAGGCATCTCTAATAATTTTAATAAAAGGTCTTAACAGCATGCATATATGCACACATAGAGTACACATGTACATATACTCACAGTTAGCCCCACATTAATACAGGAAAAAACTCACACTCATGGAAACTTACCCAGTTCCTCTCTCTAGCTGACTTGGATGAAGGCTTGACAGTGAGAAATATATATATATTTCTATATATAACTATCTTTTATATATATAGTATCCTTATTATTAATTATACACATTCACATAAGGTGTGGATCCCTCTGGCAGCTGGGTTTAGGCACACAGTACATCCTGTTGCTGCGCCTGGATCTGAGAGTCCCCAGTTGCAGGTATCTGGGCATAAGCCCCTGTGACACCGTGCCTCACTCAGTTGCTGGAGCTCAAGCCCACAAATGCACCCTGTATAGCTCTATTAAGTGTACTTAGACACCCAGTTTACCTATAGTTCAGTTGTCTGCATCCCCTGAACACCCAAATACCTTGCACACAGAGACACACATGTAAATATGTCTAATAGTAGGCCCGAGAATTATGGCCTTAGAGTAGTTGATTCCCAGGCACCGTAGCATCTCCACTTGATGGTGCAGACCCTGCAGTCCCTCCTGCTGCCAATCTGCAGACCACTTTGTCCTCTCCAGTATCCAGCCCTGACTGATAGCTGCACCAATATGCAGTTCCAAAATCACCTATCCTACTCGCCACTGTGTTATACTTGATGCTTGCTAATGATCGTGCACTAATATTCACACACGATGTGCACTCCTGTCTCTCTAGCTGCTGGCGCCATGGCCAGTATGATCTAGGGTCTGATTTCCAGCTGCTGATACTTAGACCTCCATGCTCACACATTCACACAGAATGGAGATGTTCCATGCCCACAGAAATAATTAAAATTGGCATTTAATGCAAGACAAACTGTTAAGCAGATGCACAATATGGCCACGCTAACAGGTGTGGTTGGTGGTAATCTTTTATTCCCATATGCCTCTATTTCTCTGTACTTGTTCCTCTCCAGAACACCATCCATGCCTCCTTTTTCAGCCATTAGTTTGTCCATGGGCCTAATTTTTCACCTGTGATAGCCTTAGAAGGTATAAAGGCAGGATATCCCTTTCTCTGATTAGGTTACTGTCATCATTCCTCTAAGCTTTTCTGTGTTTTTGGAACTGAGTTTTTAACCACACGAAAGACTGAAAAATATTAAAGGTTGTTCAAGCAAAGAATTGTTAGCTAGTTTGACCAGTTTACAAAATGAAACAGTGTGTATCTTGAGAAAGTTCTGATGAATGTTCCGCAGTAGCTGTACACTTTTCCAGATTTTGGCCTGAAGTAAGGAAGTGATGTCATCTGGGAAAAAGCACCCTTACCAGCTTCTGCATAGTACCTGTCCAAGAAGATTAAAGGTACATTTTGCTTCTGATACAGTGTGGCCATCAGGAGCCACGATGCTCACTGCATCATAACATCCCGAAATACAAAAACCCCCAATCCTCCCGGCTGTCTTAAACTTCTGTATTATTCTTCTGTACTGTTCTCGCAGCAGATGAAAGATTGTCTCATGAGGAATTTTTGATAACTAGTCTGTGTCAGCATCAAAAGTGTGCTAGCATGGAGTAGAAAGGAAAAATATTTTACAACCGCTTTGCAGTTAACACCTTGATGCATGATTATTCACAGTGGATAGGGTTTGTACTTGCAAACCTTTTCATGAAACACGTGTCTAGATAATATCTGTGCTGAGGAACAGTGCATAATAAGATGCTGTCACTTTTTTCTATTAGAGTGGTTGTGAACTTATACATAAAAGTTAGAAAACGCAGTATCTATTTTGCTGAGACACGAACCTATGTGTAGTTCAGGAATGAGGCCGCTGAGGATGCAACCTGCACCTGCCTTAATAAAAATGGAGCATGGTGCGTGCTTCTTTGTAAAGAAGAAAAGAAACTACTGTTGACAGATGAGTAGGGCTACATATTTTCTCCTACCATACTTCATAGTTATAATTTTGTTTCTCAGCTACAGCATAGGTTTCACTGAAGCAATTGTAGAATTAAAACAATATTGCTCAGAAACAGCTATAGGAACAGTGTTTCATGGAACCACACTATAACAAAAGAGTTTTGAAGGGACCTTTCCAGGCCATTTGGTGTTGTAATTCATTACCCTAGATGTATTGAAAATAGTAAGTTCCTCACCCCTGTAGTGTCCTGTGGTCTGATCCCTCTCCCCTCTGGTCGTGCTTAGCTGGCCGAGATCCAATTTCCCCCCGCCCCCTTTCAGACCCTAGAAAAGACCTGTGTGCCCTGATCTCACTCTCTTTCAGCTCCTGGGACCCCACAAGAAATAAACCTCAAATTCTCCTCGTGGCGGGGGGAAAGAGCCTCTTTTGTTATCTTTTATTCTGTCCATGCAGGGAAAACAGGCTTCTTCCTAGTATCTGAGCTAGTCTGGGGCTGGCTAGGGGGAAGTCTCTTAATCCCTGCAATTTAGGCCAACATCCCTCCTAAGGTAGGTCTGCTGTCCAGGACCTTCTTCAGTCAAGTCTTGAAGTCCCCCAGGGTTGAAAGTTCCCCAGCCTTTCTGGGAAACCTGTTCCATGGTTTTATCCCTGTCATGGTGATAATTTTTTTCTTCTGTCTGTCTGGGATTTCCCTTTGGGCATTTTCCCTGTCTACTGTCTGCCATATTTTCACTGCAAATCCCCAGGAGTCTCTTTGCATTCACTATAGTCTTGCATTAAGTATATGAAGATATTAGCCTATTCTTAAAGCTGAATAAGTCTTGATATATCTGAAATCTCATTTCAAGTTCATCAGTGCAAAATGACACTTACGTGATTTGTCCTCAGATTTGCTGTTTGCTTCATAGCAGAGTCAACCTTTCTCAAAATAAAATGCAATATTACTTGGGATCTGTAAGAAGCCACCCTGGTGCTGAAATCTCTGAGCAGCTATGCACGTATGCAGTAGTATTTCCGAAAGAGAACATTAGCGTTGGAGGAGCTGCCTGTTGTCTGGGTTTGATATAAAGCTTTTCTTCCTTTTTGGAAAAAAAGCCTTTTTGCAGACACAGAAAGCTGCCAGATGTACTTTGCTTCAGAGAGAGTGAACTGGATCCAAGTGATATCCAAGTGCTCAGTGTGGAGTAGGAAAGGGAGAGTAAATGAATGTCAGGCAGAACATGTATGACAGAGCAGCAAATGGTAACTACAGGCATAGAGCTTCAAGTCGCCAGGCATAGCTTCATGCTAAACCAAACATTGGATTCCAAACTGGATTTCAGATTGATGCATGTATTTATTATGGGAGGACAAAATAAGAAGAGCATAGATAACTAGAGATAGCTCTTAATGATAAGAGCCTACCCTCATAAAATGATTCCTGAATCTTGACATAGAATAGTAGGTGACTATTCTGACCTCTACCTGTACATTAAAGGCTTCCTGGTGAAGGTTTCTTTTCATCCTAAGTCTTGCATAGTCCTATACTATCCATGGTCATTTTACTGGTTTGCTTGAAGAAGTGCAAGTGTTCAAACTGCATGCTTCACTTCAAGAAAGAATAATGCTACATATATATATTGCATAATCTGAATAATAACAGTTCATTCCTACCCAAAGACAAGTTCTGAATAACACATACAGCAGTGACATTTTGAGGTTTATGAAGCTAAAGTTAGCTGCTACTGATGTGGAAAGAAAAAAAGCTATGAACAATTTTTCTATGACAGACTGCGTGATGAAATTCAGAAAGTGTTTATTGTTTCTTATTCATGGCTAAGGAATTTAGCATTGACATTTCTACTGTAAATAACCTATAATTTGCAGCTCTTGCATATCTAAAAGGTCTTTTTCACTGGACAAATATTAGATATCACATTATATGTTTGATGGCCTATCTTATCCTGTATAATGTATCACAGACTGTTTCTCTGGTTTCTGTTTGGATACATCTATTTACTTCTAAATGATTAACCTTTTCCTCCCCAGTTCTGTCATGATAACACCTTTGTGTTCTCATATATGGAAGACTTATTCTTTATTCTTATTTGTTTCTCCATTTGGTACAGAATTTTAAAAGAAAACATTAACTCTAGAGTTAAGTTCATACAAATTGTGTCATGGATGCAGAAGCATGACATCTCCTGGAAAGTGATAAACTTAATATGTTTTAAAACCCAGACCTTGTATATATTAAAAATTAAACATATAACACATTCACTGAATCTACAAAGTGTGCTGATTTTATAAGCCATGTTACATAACATAGAGTAAAAAGTAGAAACAAGGACATGGAGTCAAGTTCAGAAATTACAAGTCATCCAAGCAAATTAAATCTGAATTCCTTTGCTTAAGGTTGAATACAAGCCATGCTATCACTAGCCAATTCATCACATTCCTTACTAACTTGCAGTTACATTGCAAATTCTCTAAACATATCTATAGTCTAACATGAAAAGCCATTAAGACTGAGTTTGGCTCATTAAAAAGGAAGAACTTTGCTTTGTCATAGGGCAATAAAATTTTATCATGTGCACACATAGCTGAAACAGCAGAAAAGATTTCAATATTACTTTAAATAAACTTCAGGTGGAAGTTTTTCCCTTGTGCTTTTGTCAGTTACCTGAATACTCTAATGTATCTTCCAGCTGCCCAAAAATCAATAGATAAATAAATAGTTGTTTATTTGTGTTTATCAACAATTGGGAACATTCAAAGTAGTCTTGAAAAGGGGAAATAACAGATGCTGCTTTATAAAACATGCTGGCCTGTGTTAGAATTTATTTCAGAAATTAAATTGATCAGGAAGGGAATGATACCAGATGCTTTCTGGTTTCAGGTTTTCAGAGAAAAAAATACATACTGAATTTTGATAAATTACTAGGCTCATGTTTTTTCAGATACAATTTCTACTTTTCTTATTCACCCTTAAAGAGTGAAAAAACATAAAAAGATTAAAAGATCTTAAACAGTGAAAAACAGTAAAAAGATGTAAACTTTAATTAGATTAAGAATCGCATGTAGTCATAAAAATGAGACTGATGAAATTCCATTGGCAGTTCAAAAAATCCCATTTTCAAAATAAGAATTTTAAGATATTAATTATGTTATTTTCCTAATGAAAAAGTTCATTAGGACAGCATCTGCAGAAAGAGGTAGTGAGAATCAATAGGAGAAGAGCTGTGCTGAGAAAATACTGATAATGATAATTGGATGTCAAACTGCTGTGCATATTTCACCTCCTGTAAATGGAAATACATATTACTTCTGCACCAAATATGCATTTTTATTCACATACAGGAACAGAAATAGATATAGGTAATAGGCACATGCACAGACATAGATTATATCTATATATATATATAAGTAAACATAAGGAAATAACCCACTTTTCAGCTTTGTGTTTTACATCTGTGGTGATCACATTGTGCAGATCCTTAAGGAACCTTTATATCTTGTGTCTGATTGCGCCAGTGTTACAAAATATTTGTATTCTGTTCTTTGTTTTATTATTTTAGTAGACTTCTCTATGGATTCAAGGAAAGCTAATATGCATGTTGTTGTGATTGGTCCACTTTTATTTTGCAGCATTATAGCCTACAAACTCTAGGATGTGAAACAAAGCTTAATAAATGGCAATGATCAAGAAGGTCACTACAGAAGTACCTTTGATCCAAACCAGTTTACTAATGTGCACGTGTGTTCCCTAGGAATACTGAAGTCCACGAAGCACAGATTAGTGGTACCCAAATCAGAGATTATTGTATTATATGGATTTCATGGTCACTGCTCTATTTCTTGGCTATATACCCTGTGCTGTATCAAGAGGATATTGTGGAGCTCTTATACCAGAATTTCTCTGGCCTTTAGGAAACATTTTCACCATAGCAGGCATATGCCAGGCTACACAAATATAAGAATGTGCCCTAGGAGGTTTGAAAACTCAGGCTCCCTTAATGTGATCCACAAAGCACTACCACATCCCTGAAATAGGAAACCAGGTCCTCCCCCTGCAAAACAGAGGTGCTGACATTTCAAACTCTAAGGTCTTCTCTAACTTTTCATCTGACATAAAAACGGACAAACACTGAGCACTTCTTTATAACAGCAATGTATATTTCTTGATTGGAGACATGTATCAAACACATGGAAAAAATTATAAAATTCTTTGTTATCCTGTCTGCCCAGGCACAAATTTGCTTTGAATGCTTCTCAAAACAGTACAGGAGGTGCAATAACTGATGCGAAGATTGCCTTGGTGCTTAAAAGAGTAGAAAACCTGCCATCTGTCAAAATAAACACCGACAGCTTCAATATCTGTGCAAGGAAAAAATCTAGTGCAAAATCAAGCACATGGACAGATAGCTAGCCAACCTTTAACTTGAATATATATAATCTTTTCTTCCTTTGTTTTACCTATTGCCTTAATGACAGTCAATGCCTTTTAAACTATCTAGTTGTATAATGTGGCAGCAGTAAGCTCAAACAAATAGTGCAAAATATACTGATGTTAACCATCACCTAAGAATCTCCAAGTGTTAAAGTTAACATAAATATTTGAGACTTAAAATGCTTACAGAAAATAAATATTTTCTTTATCTATGCCTCTCAGTCACTCTATATGACTTTATTTTCAATCAAACACTGAAGTGTCAGGACCTCCAAATAGTTTTAATTTGATTTTTTTTCCCCTGGCTCAGCGAAGCACTTGAATTTGCTTTCAGTCCCCATAATACCAAGGTAAAAATACTAACATTTATCCAGTATTTGGGGCTGCTTCTGTACATTCTAAGGCTGTATCTATATCAACAAATAGCACAGGCCAGAGGGAGCAGGTTTGTACAGCACAATTGGAGCTAAGGGCTGGTGGCCATGTCAAATGCACTTCAAAGGGTTTCACTACAGATCACCCCACATGCTGGATGTTTGTTAGCAGCTGGAGCTCATTAGGTAAACCCATGGGATCAATTTTCCAGCTTGATTTCATCCAAAAGAAATTCAGTGAGCCTGCTTCAAGGCGGCTTTGCTATGTGTACTAAAGAGAGGTATGCAAGGCTTTCAAAAGTGCACTCCTGATCCAAACTCAGATTGTGTAAATGCGCCTATTGAATTCAGCTGAAGCACTTAGGTAGCAATGGAAAATACGGGAAGCAGACATTTGAGGAAGTAATGTGTGGTTGCAGCATACACCTCATGAAGGGTAGAAATGAGCTGTTATATATAGACTCTTTTTTAACAACATGAAAAGGGTCCCACTTTATTCTTTTTACAGATTAGGTATCCTGACTCCAAATAACCACAGACCTTGACGGCAGCAAACTCTCACCATGGGTTTCCTTTGCAGATTCTGAAGGTAGGTTATTTCTTGCTGGGATATGATTTCAAGTATTTTCCTTGCCACCTCCAGCCACACACTTCCACCCAGCTCAACTCTGACTGCACACACCCAAGGCCAGGTCTAACTGCAGACCCAGACCAACCTCACAGCAGCAAATCTCTCTCCTAGTCAGTCACTCCTCCAGTCCTTTTGAAGCAATCCTTCAGTACCTTTTTCCCCTCAGGACTCTTCTACCTCATGCAGGTCCTCTTTCTCTAAGGTCCTCTTGACTAGCCAACCCATCCCTTTTATCACACTTATTTTTATTAGCCACAGCTACAACCCATTAAGGGCAAGGCCATTCCTCTTCTTTGGTAATTAGTACAACTGTGACTTATCAGGGGCAAGGTCGCCTGTAATCTCTTCTTCTACACCTACAGTGTGTCACATAAAGGCAGGGGTACCATGCATTTATCAAAAATTAATAAAGCCAAGTTTTTATTTAAAGTTTGTTTTTCATTTATTTTAATCACTTCTAGAAAATCCTCACATTTTTCATTTGTATTTCCCAATTCCCTCTGAATCCTGGGTGGCCTGGTAATCTAATTAAATGTAATCTAATAAATTACTTTAGCCTGCAGTTTTGTAAATCAGTATTATCTCTACGTGTTTTGTAAATCATATTGCTTTGACCTACTGTGCATTCCAGTCCAAGTGAGACTTTAAGCTGTCTTTTGTTAAAGTACTCACTTTCCTGTCAGTTCTTATAAGCAGAAGGACAAATTAGCTGTGGACCTCTTTTCCACAAAGCAGTTTTGCCATTCACCACAAATTTCATTGCACTTTGAGGTCTCCTTGTGAACTGTTTTATCTGCTTTCTGTTACAGTTGTCAGCTCTTTGCTTCTTTTCCTTTTTGTTGCCTCTCTCTCCATTCATCAGACATGCTTCTCTTCTGGAAGCTTTTCTGTTGCTGTGGTTTCCCAGCTCTGGCTGTCTGGGTAAGCATGCTTTTACCTTACTCAGGCCCTGATTTTCCATATTTCATCTCCTTGTGAGTGCTAAGAGAAAGGCAGTGTTAGAATGGAGCTACCTGAGACTGGATGTGCTCTCCATCCACAACTTTCTGTGGTAGCTTATCCAGTGCCAGTGCCTTTACCTTGTGTCAGGGTCCCAGACCTTTTCACCTGTTTCTAAGGCCTGTGGAATCCAAATCACCCACTCCTTGGGAATATAACATAATTAATATCTTTGCTCCAATAGAGTGATGAAGATACCAGAAGAACCTATTAATAGCTACTTTTTCTCAGTAAGTTATTTGGCAATCAAAATTTCATCATTTCTTCTTCAGAAATTATTATAGAAAATAAAAGGAGAAAAAGGAAAAAATAATTAAGGAAGGAAAAAAGGGGAAAAAATTCGAGAAATCCTAAATGTTCACATTGAGAAAAACAGACTACAGCAAGCATTTTAAAAACTAGTATGAATTTTATCAGGAATTTTTCTTCAAAGTCATGTGAAGGCCAGGAAGGTGAATTTTACTTCATTGTTAGAATTAGCTACATTATGAAAGCTAATTGTAAGTAACCTTTCACAGTTGTTTATCAAGAATTCCCAAGTTTGCAGTAATAGAAAGCCTGGGCAGAGAAAAAGTGAAAACACAAACATGTCTAGATAAAATTCCTCAGGGATAGAATTAAGGAAGTAAATATCTTCTAATAGGGATATAAATTATTTCATAGTGGTACCGCTAGTGAAGAGATTTACTTAAATGAGGATTGCACAGTGGGATGAGGGGAAATGAGATTTACTAAAGTATATGGAAATGTGAGTCTTTAGGTTGATATTCATGGAGAGATGTTTAATTCATGATTAAATCCAGGTGTGCAAGTGAGTTTTGCAGTGCTGAACTTGTGCCTTGTGTTCTCAGTGCTTTGCATGGGAGAGGGGCTGGATTTAGTAGTATCCAATGCCTGATTCCTGGGATACTTCAGTTCATCACTAAGAAAATTTTGTTTATTTGTTTTGTTAGTTCTTAAAAGAAGTATTTTTAAAATTGCATACATAAAAAAGGTAATTCTAACCCAATGTGTTTTCCTTTAAATATCTTCAGAGCACTGAATTCACTTTCTTCAGCTTAATAAAGAAACTGCTTCAACATGGTTAAAAAAATCGCATAATTCCTCAGTTAATACCTTGCATTTAACTTAGCTTCTCATATAGTAATAACCAGTTATTATAATGATATTTGATTCCTTATATACCTATCCATTGTCAAATACCTGTAACGGGAGCCACAAAAAATACTGGATGTGCTCAGGAAACTGTTGCAGTAATTCATCATACTTTTTGTAAAATATTTATGCATGAAATTTGCAAACATTTTCCTCTGACAGAGTATATAAGAAAATGGACCCCGAGCTCAGTGAATAAAAGGATCTTTTTTTTTTTTTTTTCTTTTCTGAGAATTTAAATGGCTTGAAGTGTGCTTGCTGCCCATTTGCTTATCTGAAGCCTGAGGCAACCTGTCTATCTGTCTGGTTGCCACTGAGACACTGTTGCTCAGAACTTTTGTGGTTTTCTGCTGTCTCTGCAAAAGAGTTTTTTGCTGACTCATTGAACCCTGCATCAGCTCTCCAGCCTCTCTCTGTGATGAGCTGTGAAATGAGCCATAACCAAAATACTGCCATTGGCTGTGGCTTAAAGTCCAGTAAAGCTATTGTCATGCTTATAAAATGAGTAAGTTTTCATATGGATATATTTAGAAATTTGTGTGCATGGATACTTGTGGTGAGTGTGCATATAAAACTGTACATTGTGTTAACAAGAGGGAGAAGAAAGGTCTTGCAGTCTTAAGCAATCATTATTCCATATTATGCAGCTTTTCTGGGATTCTAGGAAAACCTACTCAACACAGACTAAGCAGAAAAAAATTACATTACTTTGTAACTTGCTTTTAATCACACTCTTCCAAAGAATGAAAAGTACCAGGACTTCATCCATGATTCTTAACTACAATTTATCAAAAACAGGGTGCAAAGTAAAATCACTGTCTGCTAACACTCAGAAATGCCCTCTCAAGAACGTAGAAAACCACCCCATCAGATATAATCATAAAGATAAATGCAGATTCTTACAGCTATATTCCTGAGAGGACAAGATTGAGGCCCAAGAATTATGTTTACTATGGCTAGCATTGCTGGGGAAAAAAATGAAGGTTTCCTAGGAGTATGTTTAATTGAAAAAATAGTTCATTTTAAAGAATCAGTAAACAAAACTGTAGGATATGATCCACTACTCTCTAAGCTTTAAACTGCATATAGCCTGCAACTTTAATTGAAGAAAAAGCAAAATTACCATAATAAATAATATCGGCTTTTTACATCTTTTTTTACACTTCCATCTTTATCTGGAAAGCATTCTGGTCTACGTATAAAACTCGCAAACAAAACAGGGGATCTATGGTGAAATCAACAATATTCTGCTAAATTTCCCATTTCAAACATATTTCCTAGAGGAACTCAATGTATGTATAATAGATATCAATTACAGAGGAAGATGCATCAGCAGCAAGATACCAGCTCTCTAGTGTCACTTCAGAATGAAATTTTATTACTGAGAAGTTAACTGCCCAGGAATGGTTCCTGTTGAAATCTGACCAAGCATTGTGGAACAAAATTCATCACTTTCAAGGTATTACTCCCCAAAAGATCAAGACTAGAAAACAGATTCAGTAGAATCAACTAGATTTTTCAAGTCATCACTGTTTCCTCAAAAATGTTCTTATTGTCTATATACGTTATTTAGACAATTTTTCTGCTCAAAGTAGTATTTTTAATGACAGATGCTTAATGTAATGATTTTAAAAATTAAATTTTCTGATCCAATCTGGTTACTTATTATTCTATTTTTTTTCTAAGGATGAATGTTTCTACTTAAAGCAGTGACTATTTTTGCTGTATACATCTTTCTGCCAAGCACTGATGTTGATTATGCTTACTGAGTGTGGTCACTGGTATTTGTTCTTCCTGGCTCTTTTTGAAGTTCAGGGCTCCTGCTGTATATTTTATATATCTCAGTGCTGACAACTAGACACAAACAGTAATCCTCCTCTTTCTTTGTGAGAAAAACATCATTCAGTAAAATAGGAAATCTGGAGGCCACTTTTTTGGTCTATAATATCCATTTGTAAATCTCTTTCCTGGTACCTTCACTGCCATGTAACATTTGAGTGCAGCAACTTGCACACGTTGGGCACAGATGAACTTCCTATGTTTTTCTCCAGCTCTCTGGTAACTAATACACTCTGCCTGGCTTTATACCTTCTCTGTTCTCAACATACCAGTCTGCATGTCTGTGTAAAAACACACACATGATCTCCCACACCCTGAAAAGCATTCCTATGTATTATGCTTGTGAAGATGTGTTCTCTGATTTATCCTGGCCTTAGTGTCTCACTCTTCAGTAGATGCAAATACAGCACTTGTACAGAGATGTGTGTGCACTTACCCAGGAGAGGCTACTTTTTACTCCCATACTTCAGGGCAAATGTGGTTCCCTGGTTCATGATGACAACCTTTGCTAATACAAATATATTAAAAAACCCCCAATAATTAAAAAAAAATTGACCCCATGGTGGTGGCAGCATTAGTAGGCAAAATCAGTAGGAAATGGGTGGAGTACTCTCAGGAAAGAAAGTGGTGTTGTGTCATTAGCAAAGTTATAGCACAGCTAACATCTGCTCCAACAAGTCCTTCTGTTAGTTTGCTGTGAGTTAACAAATCCAAATGTGTTCAGTTACTGGCCATGCCATTATCACTGATATTTTTTATAATATAAACATTTTCATACGCTAACACTGATTTTTTTATCAGCTGGATGAATAACATTTAAAGGGAAATCACTGTGAATTGTCAGTACTAGTAAGCAAATATTTCAGTTCTTCCTCTAGATCCCTGATACTTAGCCTGGTGGTATATCTTTAAATTCACTTGAAGAATCAAGGTGCTCTTCAAGAATTAGGAACTGTGGAAATGTTAATCCTGTTCACTCTCCATGTAAGCTTCTGAAAGTTAAGAACAGAGTGATCTTATCTTCAGATTAATAGAAAGATAATTGACAGCTGCTATAATTAAAGCTGACTGAAGAAGTACATTATCCAGTCTCAAAAAATGAAAGGAAAACGTAGCAGTATAGCCAAAGAAGTATGAAGCAGTTGTATGAAGTATCTTGACCTTTAGATCCTTTAAATAGACATATAAATGTCAATGTGAACGTATATATTTGTATGCATATATGATCTGCCTATAAATTAAAGCATTTGTTACTTATGGAGTAAGGGTAGAGAATCTCTAAAATCTGTTGTTCATACAGATCATAGTATCCTATTTATTTTGATAGCTGACTTAGGTGGCTAAAGCTAGGTGAGATGAACTACTCTACCTCAAGGGGTTGCTGATTTTGATATTAATTTAATCATACCACACATAGAAAATGTTCTAACAAGACATATATTATAAAGATAACAGCTCCCAGAGGTCACTAAGCTATTAATCTAGTTTGAAACTGGACTTGTAACAGTACAGAAGCATTTGGCATATGAGTTGTGACCTTTTCAAATAATAGGATCAAGTGACTCCAAAAAGAACATTAGTGAAGGAATCAGATGTGACCATAATGTACTGGAAGAACAGTCCAACACTTTTGTTGTGCTCTTAATAAGATTTATTAAGTGCTCATGTAACTAAATGAGTTTTATATATTTGCATTTTTATTGGGGAAGATGACATTGGAAGAAAATTTCTATGTAACCCACAACTACTCTATTGAATTATCTGCTTCTTACACTATTGTGTTTGACCCATTTTGTACCAGAAGCAACTTGGCAACATTGCTCTCTCAGTACAGGTGAATCTTGGAGTGATAAGAAGCATAATATTTATGTGTATTGAATGCCTTGTTCAGAAGTTAGAAAGGCACTCATATACAAGCTCACTTCCAAATTTTTGATTTTTTTTCCCATGTGCGGCCCCACAGAATGGCTTTTTGCAAGCATTAGAGAGCATACACCCAACACACCATTTTTAAGATGTCACACAGATTGTATTTTTCATTCACCCATGAGTGTTTTGATGGTATCTCTCTGTACTTTCTCAGATGAGCTATTTCAGACTCTACTCATCTCTATTTATAAGGCACCTCCCACAGTTCTCATCTGATTCATTTGTACTCAATGAATGGGTACTTTGAAGCAACAATCTATCTCTCCTCTGCCTCCACAACTTTGCAGTGTGATAGATGAAGGAAGAAAGGATGAGTAAACACGGCAAGAGAATTTTTTTGTATATGGCTTGTCCCAGCAGTCAGTCGATCAAACACTCCTGTGAAGCCATCTGAGCTGGCTTAATGGTTCAGGTTCAGAGTCTAACCCTCTGACCCAGTCAGTCCTCACCCAAATCTCCTGAGTTCAGCTGTTCCACCATGCATGTCATGCAATGCCTCTGCACAGACTGTCTCCCCTTTCTGGAATGGCCTCATCCTGTGAGCTTTTCTTCAAGGGATTTTCAAAGAGGAGAAACTCATGAAAACAGGATTTTAGAGAGAGCCCCAGGTGCAGTGACAGATGCTAGGCCAGCTGCAGCCCCTGCCCTGTCCTTCTCTCCATCTGGAGCACGTTTATTTTTAGAAGGTCATACTTCTCCCCTTTCCCTTCAATCATACAAAGGTATCGTTATGCAATTCAACTTAAATACCCAGTCTAAGCTCTCAGGATAATCCACTCAAGATGTAGATAGTGTAGATCCTGAACTCTTGCAGTGTCATAGGCAGGAACTATTTTCTTTGCTGATGGTTTCAAAAGACTTCCAGATTCCCACGAAAGCTTGTTTGCCAGCTGTACTCCTCTACTGCTCTTATTGTAGAGCATGTCACATCCAAACTAGCCAACCTTCAGAGTCAGTGGAAAGAAAAGACAGAAAAGCGATTCATTGGACTTGTGATTACGTCCCAGAAATGCCTATTTCTTTCCACAGACTTAATGGTAATTGAAAAAAACAGATCTGATGTAGACACCTTTCCATAAGTGTTCTGATATCCAGAGGTCAAAGGAAATTTATCCAAGATTCTAAACAAATGTAGACATCTGCTATTGGAATCAACATCTGAAATTTTATGTGCTAAGTCTTATTTTCACAGAGAAAAGCACTTAAGCCTTGTACATGATAGTAAAAAAACATTTTATTTCAAAGCAGCTGATAAAGTTTTCTGTAAAAATTCTGGGAAAACATGCAATTCTATCCCTGGTTTTTAGCAAAGAGCTGCTATTTGAGTATTCCCATGAAAGATAGTGAAGAGACTCCATATAAGGCATTATGGCAAATTACAGAAAATACTAAATTTGCTGATTAAACATACAGTTTCATCAAGAAAAATTAAAGTAAAAAGCACTTTTATCTGCATATTTGTGCATTTAATAATGTGTGATCTTTTTTTTTTTTCTGATTGTTCATCAAAGGATGAATTTTTCGAATTCATTATCCTACAACAGTTGTTGTCTCTGTTAGGAAAAAGAAGAATGAGTCAGAAAAGTCAGAATAACACCAAAGTCTAATCCTGGAAAATGAAAAGAATCTTGAGAAGCACTTCAACCTTTAAGCTGTGCACAAATGATAGGTGAATTTCATGATGAACATATTTAGAATAATCTAATATTTATGAAGATTCGTGAATTAAGATTCTTTTACTGTTCACACATTTCCAGAATAAAATATTGACACACAGTATTTTCACTGGAGCTCTCCCTGTGTGGGTTCAGGCTTTCAAACATTTATTCCTTCTGAATTGTTCCACGTCATTTATATTGTCAAAAAAGGCTTCCCTAATTCTTTTTCCTGCTTAAGAGTGTATATGTTTATATCTTCACATATAGAACTATTGATAGTCCCTTGGCAATAACCTCTTCAGTGCAACATCTGTTAATTGGGGTCAAGTTGAGCTCTGCCGTGTGATCCAAGACCCAGGCAGGACAAAGAGGTTCCTGCAAATTGAGCAGGGCTTGCCATGCATCTCTGCAGAGCAATTTCCAACATGCTGCTCTGTTAGCAGAGGAAATAGCAGCACTTATGTCCTGGGGTCTTCCTGACTTCTTGATGAATTCTCTACAGCTAATAGGATACAAAGTCCAGATAAAATGTCCTTAGTGGTTGAGACTTCCATTACTGTTCTTGTTTGCTGATACTCTGTGGAGAGATGGGTAGTTAGTTTTTCCCTCAACTTGTCAAATAAACCAATGTCCTGTTTTCAGGAAACTCGTGGGAATGCAATTTCTCCACCATCTGTTTTGCTGTCAGATTTAGAATTGGAAATCAGTAAGTGCCCAGGATGGGAGAAGGGCTGGTTTGATTTGGTTTTATTCTTTTTTAGTGAGAGATTGAAGGTTTGGAAACTGTGTACTGACTTGTTTGTATGCATATAAATTGCACATAAATGAAGATATTTAAGCATATACTTTACATAAAATACATGGGTGGCCTCAGAAGCCACACTCTTTAGGTTGTCAAGCTAAAACTGCAAGCTGAGAAGGAGTGCAGGCATCAAATGCAGGAGTTTGTTTGAAATTCTCTCTCTCCAGACCATGGGCACCTGAGCCAGGGCTACCACTACTGCTGACCTGAACCCAACCACAGCTGAAGCTGTGCCCTATTTCCTGAGAGACCTGAGCAGGATTTCTCTCATGCTGCAGCAACAAGGCCTGTCATCTCATACCAGCAGGCTAAGGCTTGAGGTCTGGGTCTCATAGATGGAGTCCAAATCTGTCACTTTTCTTCTGTGGGTAGCTGAGAAATGCCAGAGCAAGCTGCATTTGTGTGGGCAGACAGGGCAGAATGGGGGAGAGACATCACCACTCCTGTGGTGCTCCTTCTGTGGTGGTGAGGTTTTTCAGATGGAAATGAAACATTTCTGGTGCTGGGAAGGATGCTGACAGCCTGCAGAACTGTTCCTCAGCCAGGGAGAAGACCTATGTTCTGTTTTCTCTCTCCTGGAAATATCTGCTTTTGAGAGGTTTGGGAGCCCCATGTTACAGAACATTTGCTTTGCAAAATTAACAGAGGTACATGGGAAATAAAAAAATACTTTGAAGTTAAAGTAGTTGAAGTGTAGTTAAAGATCACTTGAAGGTAAGGAGTTTATTGGGGTTGCTATCCTTTTGTCCTGGCTTCTGTTTGACCAGGAAGGGCTTCCAGGTAAAGCCTCTGAAAAATACAATCTCTCCCCAACCAACTCAAGCACAGCTAACTAACATGTGGCTGCATGCCTCCTCACATAGCCTCTTAGAATCACAGAATAACTTAGGTTGGAAAAGACCTCTAAGATCATCAAATCCAGCCATTAATCCAGCACTGACAAGTCCGTAACCCTAAGTGCCATGTCTACACATCTCTTAAAGACATTCAGGGATGGCTACTCGAGAACTTTCCTGGGCAGCTCTTGTGATTTTCCTGGGAAGGGTGACCTTCTAAGACACAGGCACTCCTGCTGTCTGGTGCTAGCAGGTGCTCTCGTCCTGACAGTGCCCTGCTGTGGGGTTCAGCCCTGTCACCCCCTCTTATCTGCCTGCTTGAGTAAAGCTGCTGTCTCAGTCCCTCTCAGGTTACGTGTTAAGATTTGGGGACTATGTCCCCAGGGGGCTAGAATAGGTTGTCTTGATTCACCAAAAGAAAGGACTTGTTTCTTTGAATTTGCTTCAGTAGATTTATCCCTAATTTAGGATGGGTTTTTCAATTAGATTATGGTTTTGGGTTTTTTTGTTCTTTTTTTTTTTTTTTAATTAATGTGATTCCTGTTCATCAGTGAAGTTAATCATAAAATCCCTTCAGGCCTAACAGAGTATAATTTAAGTGTTATGATTACTAAAACATGTCAGAAACCTAAATTTTTGATAGTAAGCTTTAGCTATATCTGTAAAACAAGCATGATAATAGGGAGACATATGCAGTGCTGCATCCTGTTTTCTTAAATATGATTTTAAGTTCAGATGTATTACAGGTACACAAAGTATATGTTCAGAAGCCATGTGTGATGCATGCTTTGCTTTAAAGATATTATTTCTAGGACTGGCACATTTATTGATCTTAGAGACAAATCAGTATTGGTCGAGATTTCCCAGGCTCCCCAATTTCTTGCACAGCTTAATTTGTTTCTCAGTAAATTCAAACTTCCTCTTGGTGGAGTGGTTTCAGACGGCCAAGGTCAGACTCCCATTGCTCTGTAAGAAGCCAGAGGGAGGTTGCAGCCCTAGTAAGTGGGACATGGGTGCACTTTCCTTCTGTACCTGCTGACCTAGGGCATGGGATGCTTCCCCAAACCTCTTTCCTCACTCAGTCTCCCATGACCCTGCACAAGCAGCAGTGTGCTCTGCACCAATTGCTCTGACATTTTGCTGAGACGAGGAAAGGGAGGCAGAAAACACCCTACTGCAAAGCAGAGTCCAGGTCAGGAAGCACAAAGAGAAATACAGCTGAGCAATTTGGCTTGGTTGAACAGGAACAGGGTGGTTATGTGTAAACTGACATGGAAATCTGGGGTAATTGAGGGTAAAACAGTGCTAGTGCCTCTTGATTTGCTGTGGCATAGGCTTTCACAGGCACTAATGTACCAGTGAGGAGCTTGCAGTGCCATTTGATCTTCATGCATAAAAAACGAATAAATTTTTGTTAGGAAAACATTTTTTTATGTGAGTCAGGCAGGAGGACAAACAGAACTTGAGGTCAGAGCGTTAATTCTGACAGAATTAAAGTGGCCTAATGATAGTTTATTGTCCCCACTGTCAGCAGAAGTTCTTTGAACAAAGGCCTTGAAGAAAGCAATAAATCAGCTCCAATTTCAGTGTCTTCATTTGTGTGCATAATTCACTCTGTGCTTGGAGGCACAGCTGTCTTGAAGAATGGTTTGGTGACTACTGTATCAAATGATGAGAAGCAGGATAAATGAGAGGAAGGAGATGGAAGATACAGCCATTCCAAAGGGAAGAGGTAAAACAGAAACACTTTGAAGGTGCTTGATGTTCCTCAGAAAAAGGAAATATTGGTGGGCCATCCACCTGTTACAACACAATGACAGAAGTTTTCATACTGGCTAACCCTTTAAACCCTCCTTCCAAACCATGTTATAAATTAATTACTTCATGTGTCTCTCTTGGGCAAGATTATGCCTTTAATGTATCTTAAATGAGTTGAAGGTTTTCATCTCTCCATGTTTACAGAAATCCCACTTGCTCATAAAAGCAGCTCTTCCTGTCTGTGCAAGTCCCAGCTCTTGCTCATAAGAAGTACATACAGGGTCAGGAGACCCCTCTCTCTTATGCCGAAATCTTAGGAAGAAAGTCTAAGGAAGATATTCCCTTCCTCTCAAAGAGAATTTCTTGGAAAATAATGAGAATTAAATCAGCTTTTCTTTAAATTAAATTCTCCAGCTCGGATTGTTCTTGCATGCTGAGATAGGGAGCTCTTTGCTGACTGTATGTTGCACTGAGGAAGATGTGTGTCAGAGCAAAAAGGGCACAGAAAGAAGAATGCCTAAATTGCTTCACATCATTTAGGGACCCTATGCCCCTAAATTGCACTGTAAACCTGAGGAGATATCTCATCTTAATATTCTTGCTGTCTGATTTATTGGCATATGCAGTAAAGTACATAACATCTTTCTGTGTATTTCTGTGGAAAAGTACCCCACATTCTAGGAAGTGACTCTCTGGACAGACGGATTATTAAAGCTCCAGGTAGTGCAAGATTGCTCGATTACTCTCACCATCATGCTAACTTTTATAAAAGGCAAGCCACCACCTAAAATGTACTTTGGTTTCATTTTAATATTTTGCCATGTTAATTTCAATATATAAGACTAATTTATGCTCATTTTACCACTTGGGGACCATCTGTTTTTAATTTAATCCTAGAAATTAGGCACAAAAGCTAAATTGGACACAGTTGGTAAAGTAATTCTTGGTTAATTGTTAAGCAGACAAGAATGCCCAGAAATTAGAGACTTTAGTATAATAGTTATCTAAGCTGTGAAAGCCCAAGTTAAATCTTAACTAAATGCAACTTTTTCTCACAAAGGATCAGAACATGTAGAAAGAAATCAGGATTTAATAGACAGCAGGCTTATACCCTAAACAGAGGTGTTTTCATTTAAGTTAAAAATTATAAACTTAATTGGAAAATAACTAAATTAAATGAGAAGTGCATTCTAAAGTCTCTCATTGCTCTTTAATTTAAAACTGGGACTATCATAATGTAAATTGATTTGGTATTACTTTATTTACCAGACAAATTTGAATTTCCATATCCACATTACTTGATATTGTCACCCAAGTGAACAAGAAGGGGAAAATTCCTTAGGAAAATTTAAAATCCTGAAGGGTTGTGTGTGTGTATAAGGAAGTAATTTTGACCCTTTCCTGTCACTTATTAGAAAACAAGTTTTATAAACTTTATGACCAGTAAAAATAACTTATGCCAATAAAACTAATGAAACTGTAGGTTTGTGGGGAGAAATAGAGATGGACATATATTATGTGATTGGTTTAAGAGGAGCAAATCATATTTATATACATGCAAATGTGGCAGCATACATAAGTTTAGCTTGAAGAATAACTATTTCTGTATTACTGACTTTAAGTAAAATATTTCAGTAAGCTACATAAACTTAATTTTCAATATATTAATAATTTCCTTGTTCTATATTTTTCTACATGAAAGTTTCTGAAGCAACTAGGAAATACAGTAAGCTTTTTTACCAAAGCAGCAACTGTAGCATTTTGATGATTTTTGCGAAGTTTTCCTGAAACCCTTAGCTATTTTTGATTTACCTTAAGTTGGTTTCCCTGGAGTAGTACTACAGAAAACCTGTGAAGTAAATGTGACAGCTCTCAAATTACAGAATTGTCTGCAAACTACAGAACAATTTTTCACCCTGCTTTAAAGTTGTTTTTCAAGGTGAAAATTTAACTTTTGTAGTTCTCTATTCTTAAAGGAAGTAAAACTGTAGCACTCTGTTTAAGTGGTACATACATAAAGGGTCACATTAGCCAAAGTTCTTCCAGAGCCATCAGTGTTTGGTGGGAAAAAAACCAACCAAACAAAAACAACCAAAAAACCAAGAAAACAAAATCCTGGCAATTCAACCGTGGTGGAAATACTTCAAAGCTATTGTGCATTTACAAATAAGCTCCACCAGATGGCACAAGGAAACAAATTTAAGTCAGCCTCGGCATGGACTGTTTTGTGATCAAAGGGAATGGGGCTAGGGAGAAAAAAAAAGGAAAAACTTTAGGTGTGGGATGTTCAGAGCTCATAGGTAAAGAAATAATTATCATACAAAAATTGGCGAAGGAAGACATCATAAACCATTTCTTCACTTCAGAGAGGAGAAGAAAATCCTCGGAAACCTTTTTGATTGGTGGTGGTTTTGAGATAGACTCAAGTAGTCTCTATTTGTAAAATGTGCATACACTAATCCACATTTAATCGAAAAGTGCCCAGATTTCACTAGGAGAAATGGAATCAGTCATCTGGAGCTAAAATATTAACACCAGATACAATAGAAAAATATAAAATACATATAAGGGTTCTTTTGACAGTTCTTGCAGCTGCACTTTAAATATAATGCCAACTAATCTTTACCCTTAAATCGTGGTTCTTAAAACACTGGATGCTTAGAGATCCCTCATCTGTCCAGGGATTCTCAATATCGTGAGTTTAATTTGTCTGTTTGAACAGCTCAGAGATTGTTGATCCTATAATGCAAATAAATTGGGACAGCCTCTGACTCTACCTATATCAGAATACTTATTATTCATTTAATTCTTTCATTCATTGTCACTGGGCTTATAGTTCTCTACCACAACAAAATCGATGGATTAAATCCTTTATGTTTGTGGATTGTGCAAATTTTGCCGAGGTTCTTATCAAGCAATAAGGACATAATAGTAAAATTTTGTATACATCTCATCTCCAGCAGTGAAAAGCAGATTTTTTTTAAACTTCTCTTACATAACGAGCTCCTGCTGGTACATGGGGTGAGGGGAAAGGGATTTGAAACATTGGTGAATTACATGGAGAATTATTTGAAAGCAAATAAAGAGTAGATACATACACACATACACAATTTGCTCTCCAGACTTTCCTGGGTTGCTTATTAGTCTTCAAATGTCATGACACATGCTGTTTTCATGGATGTGTCAAACTATCAGCTGGATGTGGCTGGAGCAGCGGTTGCAACTTCAAATATACTGCTCCCCTCTGATTGCCCTAATTAGCCAAGGAAAAGGGTTGGGCTGCAGCAAGTTCATTTGCACTTCAGTGCTCATGTGGTGCCATCTCCCCCATGCAGAGATGATGTCCAGCTGCGTCAGGGGATCACAATCCTGCTCCCTGATGCCAGCCAGACGTGCAAGGCGCTTCAGCAGCGCTGCCAGCTGGGATTATTTAAACCCCATGCTTCCTTCCAAACTAAAGAACACTCATTTTAAAATAGTCTTTTATAACCTCTTTTGGGTCCTGCTATTTTCTGATCAAAGCACAGTCGGTAGCACTGTGAGCCCTCCCCAAACAGGGAGCAATTCTCAAATCCTGCATTTTTACCTTATTTACACTGTACTGCCCTGGTATCAGTAAAAGCCAACAGGGCTATTGGAGGAGTTAAGGCAATGTTCAGACTCCTAGATAACACCAGTTAAATAAAAGATAGAGTTCAATAAGTAAAAATATCTGGTTTGGTCTGTTATTTTAGAAAGTTATATCATGCAGCCTTACCTTAGGTTGGGGAAAGAAACAGTTGCTTCTTTAGTTGAAATTTGGAATTACTAACATACATGGTTAGCAGGTACAAAATGTACTTGTCAAAACCAATCAACCATAAATCTGAATTTTAGATATTTCTCTTGTCCCTGGATGCAATGCACAGACTATTCCACTCCATCTGGCAGCTGAAAAACAAACAGTTAAAATAATTCATTTGTTGGAAACCAGCTGAGTATTGTAATTAGTCTTACTTGGCACTCACAAACATTGCATGCATTTTGTCAGTTCTAGTTTAGTGAATAGAATTTCCTTGGAAATTTTAAACTATCTTAATCACAGAGCACATTCACAGACACATACACACATGCATACGAACACTGTTCATATATTCCTATACAGTTGAGATTAACTGACTTTAGGATTGTTTGTAAGGTTCCTATTTCAGAAATTCTAACTTTTGGCAGGAAGTCTCGTGCAAATCTTACCACTTGGTTTGTAGGAGAATGAAATGGCAGCAGAAATCCTTTCTGGTTTTCATCCTGTAAAACAACTTGCACATTAGTGCTGATAAATCAGCATAGCAATTCAACTCTTTTTCTAACAAGTCTCTTTGTCATCCTTCTGGTGGCTCAATATGTGTTGGAAATCTTCAGAGACTGACGGAAGTTTTCTTTAATGCAGGGGAACATCTTTTTTGAACAATTTGGAGCTGCCATTTCTACCTTGTCTTTATCTGGCTGCCCTGTTGGAGAAAACATCTGAGCAATACAAAGGACTATCTTGGATGTACAGAGAGCATCCCTGAAGTATTTTTAAATTATGTGTATTTGTAGTGGTTCCAGCATGTCTTCAGAAAACACTGTACACAATACAGGACAATGACCAGAGACTGCCGTTGTTTCAAAAATCACAAATGGAGACAGGGATGTATTACTTCATAATTTTGAAGAAAAAAAATAAGTCAAAGAATAAAACATACAGTCAGTAACACTTTTACCTGGAAAGAAATCCAAGAATGGGCTGTATTATTTTAGTATTCATGCATTTATATTTTCTAAGATTTCTTATGGTTTAGTGGAGACAAACTGAGATATACCAGTAGGTGTGTAATAAGAATGGTAAAATAATGCTCAGCATCACTGGAAAAATAATGAAATATTTTTCCAGTAATTTGAGTGCTCCTCAAGCCAAAGTCATAACATTTCAGATATTTTGTAATGGTATGAGAAAATGGAGCAGTTACTTCACTGTTTAGAGGACAGCATGGACTGATGCAATTTCCATCATTTGCTGACGGTGAGTCGCTTAGCAATTCTGAAGCTGTAATCCCCAAAATAAATTAAGGACGTTAACCGCATACCAGAGGACAAGTCTGTTCTTAACAATATAAACCATCAAGCACAATTTAGAGGTGGAGCTTAAAATTATCCTGCATAAATCTGAATTTATCTGTCCTTTCTTTTAACCACAGATGGTTCAGAGTCCCCATTTCTTATTCATGGGCTTCTTCACTCTCTCAGTCTCACCCCATTTCCTCAATTCAGGAACTTTGTTTCTGAGGAACAAAGATACACTGGAGATAACACATTTGTGGCTGGGGGAGATGATTATTATGGGGAAGGAAAGGAGAATTTGGGTGGCAAGTCCTTTGACTGGAATTCTGTGACAAATTTTCAGTTATCTGGCTATAAACCTCAGAATGCATTTCCAGAAAGGACTGTACAATTTGCATTAATGTTATATGCTTAAGGGACCTATTGCCATTCTGGACTGCATCTAACTGAAGACATAAAGTATCTGTAATGACTTTTGCGTATCATCAAACTATGAAGACATAAAGTTTCTGCATAGATTTTTACCTATGTGGCAGCAAAATATTTTAGCTGGAAACTAAATGTTATTCTGAACAGCCAGTAGTCTCAGCTCTAGCTCATAAACCTGAAATATTTTCAATGGTTTTATAGTAACAGGCCTTAGTTGGAGCTCTGTGGTTCTGAAAGAAGCATCATTTATAATTAGAGCTTTTAGTCTTCTCTGGCATTATTAAAATACAGCTTTCTTTCTGCATGTCTCTGAGTGACTTTTCAGGTAGATAGTAAAGATCTTCCTTTCATGGGGAATGCCTAAGAGATGGAGAACTCAGGAGATGTGTATTTTTTTTCCACTTCTGCCACTGTCCTTCTGTGACCTTCAGATATCTGTGAAGAAACTGGACAAATGTCAGATGACCTACCTAATGAAGTGTTTTGAGATCAGTTAAAAGTTCCACATATTACTGTCACTGATGCAGATTTAAAAGGTAAAATATTTGGTATATGAGACTGCAGTTTTTGTGGCCACAGTTGCAAATAAGGAATCATCAATGACCCAGATGGGGCCGTGGGGTCCTGTGAGACTTTGAAGGAAACTTGAAACACAGCAGTTGGCACAAATATTTAGAAGACAGGCAAGTGCTGAAAATGACAGGTTTCCTTTGCAAGGTGATCTCTAGAGCAAGAAGATTTAGTACAAAGACAGGTGTGATTTTATCTGGCTGAGCACCAGCACATAACCCTCAGAGCTCAGCTGGTAGCTCGGCTTTAACAAGCAGGGGGCCTCTGTTCCCAAACTGGCAACTCAGGCTGATCTTACTGGGTAGTCAGCTCAGGACAGGCACAGGGCTGTCATATCAAAACCCCTACTCCCATCATTTCTCTGCTCCTACATGCAGAAATACACATTCACTAAGTAGGCCAAGGCAGCTACACATTCTTCCTATCTTTAACAGATGATTTTAGAATACATCCTTCTTTTTCTGTTATGTAAGTATTTCTTGGGGTGTTTTGTATGTACTACCCCAAACTAAACAAGCAGTTATGCAATCTATTGGGAGTGAAAAAAAAACCAAAAAACCAATCTTGTATAAATTTATTTATTATTCTCTTACAGTTCATTTCCAGAGTATGAGAGCATAAAGGTGATGTAAAAGGACATTTCTCAAATTACCCTGAGAGGATTTTGTTAACAGCAACCAACCAAACTGAAGAGATAAAAACAAATACTCAGTGATGTCTGCCTGATGATATTCTGCTTCTACTAGCATGTGAAATGAGAAGTGGAAGGAATTAACCTAGAAGAGGAGGAATGACAGCAGATGAGAAATGAAGCAAAGCTACAAGTACTCAGGCTTAGCTAGCAGCATAAGTTGGCTGGGAATTAAAAAGGGACGTGGGCATTTCAGAAATCTTGGCAATATAAAATCTGAAGGTTTGTAACCCATCTCTTTAGGGAGTGGGTTTCAAACTGCGGGAGTAAGTGCTCAGATAAGAGAAATTAAATGCCTGGATTATAATACCCAACAGGGAGCCCTAGGTATGTATAAAATTCTATCTCAATGTGGACCAAGATACTTGTGTAAGATTCAGTATCTCTCTGAAGCTGGAATTAAGAAATAGGCTTAGGAAGCCAGAGTCTATTTCTGTTACACTGTCTGTGATAATGGAGGGATTTTGTCTATATCTCCACTACTTAGTAAAACAGCCAAGAACAGCTATTTGACCAGAAGAGTGTGAGGTGTGTCACAACATGCATTTATTTGGCTAACCTCTTTTATCATATTTTTTTTACCAGAAAAAAAAAAAAAATATATATTTTGACTATTGGAAAACACACCTGGATTATTTTAGGCTTGAACATGAGGAATCTTGGCTTGGTCAAAAGGTGACAGGGAACATGCTAGCACATAATGGGTATAGATAATTAAGGCCAAATGCGTACCAGACACATTCTATTTATTATTGTAAATACATCTAAAATACTTGGCAAGGGAAGAGGAGATGTTTTTGGGAAATACTCAACAAGCAGGGATTTAAACTCTGATCAGAACTCAACAAGGGGGTAATAGCTAAAAGGCAGTCAGGCTTTCTTGTGTTTAGTGCTTGATGCTGCATACAAAGCAGTGTAAAATATATAGTTACAGAGAGTCAAAAGGAGATCAGGTGAAAGAAGATCAAACTTTCCAGCTGGAACACCCAACTGGAAGGTAACTACCCCACTCTAAGCATGGTTAAGTTTTTTTAATTTAGACATTTCCATTTGAAAAACACTGTAGAAATTAGGGTTTTGGGAACCTAAAGAACCTAGGAGCTCAGATTTCCCCATTGCTCCTGATATATTTCAATTCATTCTTGCATGTCTACCTTTATAAGAGGACCCTATCCCTGAAGGGCATATTCCATTTTATGTCTCACTGCATTCTGATATTCCTTTTACTTCCTCTCTCAGAAAGCATAGCAAGAGTAGGTGGTTAATTCAGTACAGAGCATCTTCAGAAATAAATATGCAATCATGAGTAATCCAGACATTAAATCTTCAGTGTCTGGAAAGAATGAATTGTTTTTACCAAATCTTTTATATGAATACACAGATATATATATACACATATATATATATGTATATATATGTATATAAGATTGTATTCACATTTTGAATGAGAACTTCATAGAATATCTCCTAACAGCCCACATATCCATGTAGTGTTCAGTCCGAATGGCACTAATCTTTATAGAAAATATTTCCATTGATTTCTCTTGTTGTGGTTTCACATTGGTGGGATTCAACCCTGCTCACTTAAAATGGCAAAAATTTCTGCTCTCATACTCTGCGTTTTGGAGACTGGCTGTTTTGGTTGTTGTTTCTGATGAGTTTAGGTCAGCCACATCTGCTCCTGCATTTAAATGAAAGTTTAAGATGTTTGATAAAATCCTGTTTTCATAATTTATGTGGGCTTCGCTCTTCTCAAAATAATTGTTTAATATAGTTGGTTCTGTTTTATCTGTCACTGATATTTTTATCTGTTTTGTTTTACAGCCCTTTATGATGTGTTATGCATGAAAAGAGTTTCGTAAATGAAGATTGAGTGCTCAATATTTTTCATTAAATAAGAGATGGTCTTCAAAACAGCTTTAATAATAAATATAAATATAAATATAAATATAAATATAAATATAAATATAAATATAAATATAAATATAAATGTAAATAATGTAGATATAAATAATAATGGTAGTATCACATATCTGTTTGAATTTAGTAGATCCAGTAACTGTTATTCTTTTCTGGTGTTTTGTGCACAAGAGATGAATTTTGAGTTAATCAGATATATATGCTAAAATTTAGTTCTAAAATGTTGGTTTTCTTCCTAAAAGGAAGAAGGTTTAAGTGTTAAGGAAAAACTCAGTTTTCACTGTGGTTCTTTTTTTAAATTATTTTGTGTTTCTTTTTTAATTACTTCTGTTGCTGCTGTTACTAATCAGCTTGTTTTGCATCATGCCAAACAGCGCAGCTGGAGAATTACTCACTGATTGAAAATATCATGTGAGCATAGAGAGTGAGCACCAGTGGGACTGCAATGGAAATGACTGCAAAGAGATTTCAAAGGTATTATAAGAAGACAACAATTTTTTTGGCATTTGGGAATGCTTGGGGAAGTGAAGAAAGGAATAAAGGAAAAAAAAAAAGTGTGGGAAGATTAGAGAAGGAAAAATGTATCTGAGGAATAAGAGCAAGAAAGGGAAGGTATTTGTTTATGCCTGGACAGTCAAATTAGCAAATGTAGCTCAGTGGCTGTGGAAGCATCAAATCCTGTATTAAAGGTGGAAAGCTTCCATAATGACTAGGAAAAAAAAAAGAAAAACAAAAAAAGAGAGAAAGATAGCAATGGATTGTAAAACAGACATTTGAATTTATCTCTGTTGTAAACTGTTATAAAGCCCACAGCAGAATTAAATCTCCTAGAATGCAGAAATAACTCCTGTGTTTCACAGGCAATGAGTTGTAGCTGTGGGGCTGTAGACAGTAGACCTCTCTGGAGCAAGGAGACTTAAGGCAGCAGCACAACATGCACAGAGAAACCAGAAAGATAGTACTTCACTCAGCTTCTTTTAGACATGTACAGCTGTTTTTCTATATTTCTACTGTATCCAAGAGTTAGTGTTACTTTACAGCTTCAGTTCCTACCCAGGTGCACTGGTACAGTCCCTCTTTCTTGACACAACTGTACTGACAGCTATACAAAGTGAGCTTTTGCTATATCTAAGTATTCGGGGTATAGGGAAAAGTACTAAAAAATAACAGAAAGCAAAACTGAGGGGAAATCTAGGGAAATTACTGTGGGGTTTTTTTGCACAGGAGATATCAGTAGGACTGTCCATAATTCACATTTCTTGACATTTCCTTTTGCAGGTCTCTGTTTTCTATTTCTTTTAACTTTGCCAAACTTAGACTGCGAAGGCTGGACTTTCCTTACCAGCTTCTGGGTATGGAATACTTTATTTTGTTTATAAAATTTTAACGTTAAGGGTTTTTTTCATCTTCTGCGAAGGAAAGAAAGGGGAGAGGGAGATATTTTCTGTGGTAAGGAACTTTGATGTTTGGCACACAAACTGTAAATTTGGTCAGGTCCAGTTCTGTCAAGGATGAACATTGCACTGTGCCTGAGAGAAAAGGCCTAAATTTGGCAAATTCTCAGGGCTTTGAAAAAGTCTCCCCTTTCATGTTCTCAGCAGTGGCTGTGGTGGATATGGATGCTGCAGCTCCCATCTGTGTGTGTCTCCACCACAGCTGCCTGGGCTGAACACAACCCATCTGTTGCTGCTGCTTCAGTCTCCTGGGGGGCTATGGGGGCTCTCCTCCACAAATGCACTGTGCTTCTCCTGCCCCCTAAGTAGAAAGGACTGAGAGATTTGATTTTAAAAACCCCATAAAAATGCTGGAAATGTCTGGGATATCAGAGAGAGTAGATTAGGATAAGCAGCTTGGGAAGAGTAGCCCATGTCAGGGACCCTAAGAAGGTTCAGGAAACCCAAGGATGAACAGACTAGGAGGAGGAGATGCAAATGAAAAGTGGAATTGGGAGGTAGGAGACATAAATCCAATTAAGAGCTAAAGAAAAAGTAGGGTACTGTGTACTGAGGGACAAAAAGGCTTCAGGCAGAGGAAGGATTAAAACTCCCCCTCCATAGTCTCAAGTGAATTGTGTAAACATGGAAAGATCAGGTCGGGACTCTGGGGAGAAACTAGAAAGAAAAGTTTGAATAAAAGGAAACTGGTGCTGTATTGAGGATCCCTGAAAAACAGATTTGGAGTTGTAATGCAAACAGATGTGTATTGATTGGTATGAAAGCCTTGGACACCCTCACTGGGACAAGCCAAAAAGAAGGGGTCAGATCAAGGAGTATATAACATCCCCCATACAGCCACTACCAAGAGAAAGAAAAGACAGTTTTAGGCAATTCCCTAGGAAATTTAGGTTATAGTTTTAGGCAATTCCCTTCTAAGGGGAGCAGAGGGCTGAATATACTGGCCAGGCCTGGGTCAAGGACATCACCAGGAAACTTGCTAGCCTGGTGCAGCCCTCAGACTACCACCCATCACTGATCTTCCACATAAAGGAAACAATATAGAAGTGATTTCTTGAGGAACAAGTGTGAAATCCGGTCTGAATAACCAACTTTCATATCAATCTTCAAAATAAGGTTTTAAATTTTTTAATGGCTTCTTTTTATTGTGGAGATTATTTAACCATATGGTTCCACTAGTGAAGCAAATTACTGTTGGGTTTGGGAGCCAGAGGCTTATTTGCCAGAAGAAATAAACCTAAAAAGTTACAGAGCAAAGATTATGTATATAACACACTGAGTGATGGAAAGTAAAACATTTTTTTCATATACAAAAACACAGATATTTTAATATCTGTCTTGCAGTTTGTAAACTAACAAGAGCATTCCCAGCAATGTAGGATAACAAGCAACAACTTCTCTCTCAGTCCAAATGCTCCCCAGGTTTTGGGTATACTGTTTTGGCCAAGCCAAAAAGTCACCTTTTAATTTTTGCACTTGAAATAATGGAAAACATAAAGAAAACAAATGAAATACAAAAACGTGGAGCTTGAGAATAAAACACTTCATCAAATAAATAACGTGTCAGACCTTAGAGTCCGCTGACTGTGGAGAATGTTAACAGCATTGGCTATACTAACATTACTTCCACCAGCAGGCAGATTTCTTACAAATATGATCTTTCAGCTATTTCATTAGCCTCACACTCCCACACACGAAATTGAATCTTAAAGGTCATGTTTAATGTGTTCAGTGTTTTCAGATCATTCTAATTCCAAACCTCAAGTTTATTCTTATAGAGTAACTCTATTTACTAAATTTCAACCTTGAATCTTTTATGCTTTAAACACGTTTTATTAGAATATTTAATTTTTATTCTAAAGTATTTGTATTTTCTATTTTAATGGTATGATTTCCTATTAATTTCTTATTTTCTTCAGTCAAGAATATTTTTTAATAGAAAAAGGAAGTAATTTTAGGAGGAATCCATCACAGTTAGTAACAGAGACTGTTTCTATAAGTAATGCAGATATATTTTTAATATACATTCAATCAATGCATGATTGAAATTAATTACTAGTAGTATTCTTTTTTTTACATAAATGTGTTAGGTTTGCATGAAATATTTAGGTAGCAGGGGTGTTGCAGGGGTGTTACAGGGATGGGTTCTGTGTGAAAACTGCCAGAAGCTTCCCACACATCCAGCAGAGCCAATGCTAGTCTGCTCCAAGATGGACCTGCCACTGTCCAAGGCTGAACACTTCATCCACAGTGGCAACACCTCTTGGGTAACAGATTTAGAAAAGGGAAAACGTCCTGTGCAACAGCAGCTAGAGAGCAGAGTGGAAATATGTGAAACAGCTCTGCCGACACCAAGGTTGGTGAGGATGGAGCAGAAGGAAGTGCTCCAAGTGCCAGAGCTGAGATTGCCCACCGTGGGAATCTGTGGTGCCGCCCCTGGTGAGGCAGCAGTGCCCTGCAGCCCCTGGAGGGGATCAGAGAAACACCTGCAGCCTGTGGTACCCCACCCTGGAGCACCTGGATTCCTGCAGGAAACTGTGACCCTGTCAAAAGCCAGCACTGAGCAGGCTCTTGGCAGGAGCTGTGGCCTCATGGAGGGAGGAGCATATGTTGGAGCAGGTTTTGTGACCACTTGAAGGACTTCTGCTAGAACAAGGTGATCCTGAAGGACTTTACTCTACAAGAGTGACTGACACCAGGGCAGTTTGTGAAGAGCTGTAGCCTGTGGGAAAGAGCAGGGGAAGAGTGTGAGGAATCTTTATCCTGAGGAGAAAGCAGCAGCAGGGACATGTGTGAACTGATGACATCCCATATTCTCATTTCTCTGCCCTGTGGTGGGGTAAGACGGAGAGAAAATTGGGAGTAAAGTTGAGCCCTGGAAGAAAGAAGGGATGGGGAGAAGGTGTTTTGTAAGATTTGGTTTTATTTCTCATTATCCTACTCTGTTCTAATTGTTATTAAATCAAATTAATTTCCCCAGGACAAATGTGTTTTGATAATCGAGGTAATGGATGAGTTCACTCTCCATGTCTTTATCTTAACCAATGAGCCTTTTGTTATGTTTTCTCTTCCCTTCTGTGTTGAGGAAGGGAGTGATAGAGAGGCTTTGGTCGCATCCAGGTGGACTCAACCTAGCACAATAATCTAGCCCCTGTATTCTGCCCTTTCAAATACTCTCAGTGATTTTCAAATTGATTCCTGCCTGATATCAAGTATTCTGACACTCAAGACTTTAAAGAAATTCTAGTGCCAAGTTCAAAGAAAATAAAGTGATTTTCCTAAACTCAGGGTTTTTGTTGAGAATGGTAAATGTTCATTTTCTATATTTCATTTGTCTATTTAGGCTGCCTCAGTCAATGGTTGCAGCTTACTATCACTTACCTGTTCAAGTAAATGAACTAGATAGATACTAGGGAGTGAGGTAAGTAGGACTCACTTTTGGCTTTGTCTTGATTACCTATTTGTTTAAATTATGGTGCATTCATTCATTCATTCGCTTATTTATTTATTTATTTATTTATTTATTTTAAATGAATGGACTTATCTTTGTGGTCTTAATTTTTTCAGCATAAGATGTGCATCTGTTCATTTACTCACAATTCTAATAGTGGGAATGCAGAATAACTATTATTAAAACCAAGCAGATTTTAGGTAAATGAATTGTAATTAACTCAGCTTATTGTTTTGTAAGATGATTTGTGAAACAGACTGAAGGGAAGAAAGTAGTTAAAGCAACATGGCAGCCCTCTAAAGTCATATAGTCAAGGGCACAGATTCTTACTGGTTATGGAGAAAATGTAGGAAATGCAGTGGGAAAATAATTTGGCTGAAGTCAACAATTAAACTGAAATGGACATTAAAGATGAGTGCAACAATATAAAAAGGCAAACTCTTAAAAAAAGCAGCTAATAGAATTATTCACCTGGAAGAGACACTGGCTGCAGCAAGAAATGGTGTAGAAGGATATTAGGATCAAGAAGAAAACAAAAACGGAAAATAAATCTCTATTGCTTATTGTAAGAGGATAGCTATAAATACATGATGCTACGAAGGATGAACTGTTTAATGTCTTTTTAGCCTGCAATCATGTGATAATCACGCTGATGCACTGACAAAGGGAAAGATCTCAACGTTTGAGTGTGGGAGAAATATTGAGTCAGCAATGGGCCTTGAAGAGGATTTGGGAGTTGGAGTAAAGGATATCTGAGCAGGAATTAGAGTGTTTAACATGGAGAAAAAATGGTAAAAGGTGTTCTTACTACAGTCCTAGAGAGATGGTGGAGGCAGATTCTTCTCAGGGTGCACAATGAGAAGATAAGGCCCCAAGGGTCAAGAGTTTAAATATGAGAAATTGTACTTGCTGGGAAGGAAAAATGATTCACCACAAGAGGTTGCCCAGGTGCTTTCTACCTTTTTCTGTTTTCTTGCCCTCACACAGCTGTGGTGAGAGACTCAGCAGAAAACTGCTGAGTACTCAGAGCTGATATTGCAGTCACAGGACTAAGCTTTGTGCAAGAAAGAAGTGCTAAATTATCTGAAGAAAATAGAGCCTTCAAGTCTTATTATTGCACATTATTGTAGTAATAACTTTAAGTGTTTGCACTTCTTAGGATTTGAATATATTTTAGTTTTGATTCTATTATTACTTTGTCAATAATTACAGTATCTTTTCTGAAATCACAATATTATTTATTTATTGCCATTACTGGGGCATAGAGTGTATCATGATGTCAGGTTTCAGAAGTGCTCTCTGCTGAGGTGGTCCAGGACCACTAGAGTGGCCATAAATAGACTCCAGCAGTAGGATGTGGTACAGCCCAAAGATGCTGTCAGGACATGCAGTCAGTCTTGTTCTTTCTGCCATGTTAGAGTAGTTTGGGGAAGAAAAAACCCCGACAAGACCCTCTTTATATTTTCGGTAAGTTTGCATTTTCTCGGTGCTGGAGCATTTTGCTTCATATGTTTGACAATGTCTGATATTGTAACTTTTGCTTCTGTCCTACCGGGACCCAAGATGTGATGAACTGATACAGATTTTTGACTCTTCCAAGGAGCTTCAGCTGAAAACCAAAGTCCTCAATTAGTATAGAAGTAGTAATGCTGCAGTTTTTGTCTCTAATGAGCTTATATTCCACTGAAGGAATGAGTTCAAGTAAACGTAACTTCATATAAACAAAACTAGCTCAGCCAGAAATGGTACTGCCTCAGCAGTACATCAGTGTTCTGCTATCCAGAATGGACTAATTTTATAAAAGGTTGTCATAATAATTATATAAGTACTATTGTTTTAATCTGTGATTCACTTAAGTGATAAGCAGTCTGATTCATCTGTTCATGTCAATAGAAAGATTTGCAATGACTTCAAAATAATTGGAATAAGCACCAACTCGAGCAAGCCAGACGCTGTCTTCCTGTTCAAATCTTGGCTGTGTACTTTTAAAACAAGTTAATGTCACCCTAATTTTCACCTGCAACTGAGCAAGGCTGGCAAAACATGGAAGTGTTTGACCTTTGTTGTATCCGTGGACATCCATATCTCTTATATGACCCTTTCATGTTTCCTTCAAACTGAACTTTTGTGAAATTTTCCAGGACATTTAAATGAGGTATCAAGTATTTTAAGTACATACGTAACCCAGCCATGCTTCCAGCAATGTTCCACCAACTTCTTTTCCATGAAGAGGTATTCTTGTGGTAACCATATGCCTGTCAGATGCTTCCCTGTCCAAAGTGTCTAAAAATGAAGGTGTTAGGAGAGGTAAACTTGTACCTTTTCCTCTCATGGAAAGCTGTGATGTATGCAAACGCAATATTACTAAAAGTGCACAGAAACTGAGATAATAAAAGCTGCAGAAATCCCTTTCTTTCTGGAGGTTTCTTCTCTTCAGAGCTGACTTTGGTTAATCCAAACAGTTTTATGCTGGGACATAAAACTGGAGCTAGAGCCCTTCTCTCATGGTGGCTGTTGCTTATGCCTGGAAGAAAATGGCAGGTCATTGGTTCTAAGGGCTGCTGCAGATGAAATAATGAATCCAAAAGAAGCAATTTAATTTCAGTGGAGTCTGCAGCTGTTATCTCTTTTGATTTCAGTTTTACTGACTTCCTGCTTCTTTCTTTCCAGACACAGCGTTTGTATGGATTGTATAACATTTCACAGCAGTTATGTTCCTTTTCTTCAGAGGCAGAGTAGCATAGTGGGGTGACCCTGACTGAATGCCAGGCAGCCACTAAAGCCTCTCTATCACTCTCCTCAACAGCTGGACAGAGGAGAGGGAATATAACAAAGAGCCCATGGGTTGAGGTAAGGACTGGGAGAGATCACTCTCCAAATACTGTCATGGGTAAACAGGCTAGAATTTGAGATATTAACTGAATTTATTGCTTACAAGATCAGAGTAGGATAATGAGAAGTAAAAACAGACCTTAAAAAAATCTTTTCCCAACCCCTCCCTCCTTCCCAGCTCTACCTTCTCCCTGCCAGCAGTGCAGGCAGAAGGCAATGAGGGTTATGGTCAGTTCGTCACACATTGCTTCTACTGCTGCTCTGGGGAAAGAGCCTTTCCTCTGCTCCATTGGGGTTCCCTCCCATGAGAACAGTTCTCAGTGAATTTCTCCAACCTGAATCCATCCCACAGACAGCAGTTCTCCATAAACTGCTACAATGTGGGTCACTCTTGCATGGGGTGCAGTCCTTCAGGAACAGCCTGATCCAGCGTGGGTCCCCCATGGGGATTGCATGTCCTACCAGGAAGCCTGCCAGGTTCCTATTTGACTGGGGGTTAGTGTAGGGCAAGCCTGTGTTCCAGCCACCATGCACCTTCTCTAAACTGGCTTCAAGTGAAACTTGATGTAATCACTCTCTCTGAAAATATTGCCCTATGTAGGGAATCCACACTTGGACAAAGAACATGAAGGGTTACTGAGATTGCCCTAAAATTAAAGGTTTGTTTTGAACACTTGTGTGACAGATGTTTGAGGAGGGGTAGTGCAGAAAAAAAAGAGGCTACTTTTAGGTTTTACAAACCCAGAAGATTTGGCCTTCGCTGTCTAGTCTAGATCCTGAGAAGTGAAGGATGGCAACATTAAACTTGTTGATTATTTTCTCAGGGTCTATGTTAAAACTGGTACATTTTTTTTCTGTCCTTAGCCATATTAGAAGGTGGTTTATAAACTCAATACTTGGATGTTCATAAACCTTTTAATTCCAGCCCAAAGGTACTATTAATCAATACATTTGAATTTAGTCTTAAGAAAACCTTCACCTTTGTTCTTGAGAACTTCACCTTCCTGCTGTTCTTCCTTTGCTCCTCTAGACTGCATGCAGAAATCAATCAGGTTTATCTCTCATCCTTTATGCTGCTAAATTTGAGTAGAAGCCAAACCTTTTTTCATGTGTGTTGTGTGTGCTGTTTTATGACAAACTCTCTGTTTATTCTCTTCTGAACCACTTTCACTTTGAATACACACTCTTTGAACATTGGGGTGTAAACCTTTAATGAGATTTTGAATGGGATCTCTCTTTTCCTACATGAATATATGTATATATATATATATATTTCTGTAATGATTCATCAGGGAGTTGCTGCCTTTTTAAAGGTATTTAACAATGAGAACAACTAGGCATCTAATGATCAAATCAAAGCAGTTGTCTTTATCTATAGTTTACTATTTTGTAGTTTAAACAGTTGCAATTTCACTATGCCCGATGGTAAGCTTGCTAAGTGTTTGGTAACAACTAGTTCAAATTTTGTGACAAGTTTACCTGTACTGAAGATAGCCTGTACATGGCTTCAAGCCTTGAGAAAAATGATGAAGAATTTACCTTCAGTACAGGAGAAAAAAGACTTACTTCCAGCCATAAGAAATTCAGTTTGGTGTTTTGCCTCTAAATTACAATATACTTTTGTAAAGCACTAACTTAATCTTCATTTGATCAATTATGCACCCCAAGGGCAAAATACTGCAGTCGAAATTTATTTCTTTGTGCTTGAAAGTACAAATTCTCCGATGCCAAAGATGGTTTCATAGATGAAAAGATGAAAATAGATTTCATAGATTTCAAAGATGAAAATGTTACTGTTCAGAATGCTTTGAGATTAGGAACATGGGTCTAAGCTTCATTGGCCCACTCCTTCAATCATTCACGTTAGTGAGAAGTGAGAGAAAGCATGAATCAACAGCAGTGCTGGTGGCATTTTCCTTCTGCTTGGCTAACTATTACCATTTAAAGTTGCATTACAAGGTGGAAAGGTGTTTGTGTTCACCATATACATTAGTATTTATGTGCATACCCATACATATATTAAAGTTTACACGAGACTGGTAGAGTTCTGTGAGGATGGAGTAGGAGTCTTGCCCATTTTATCTCACCTGCAAATGAAGTCCACCGTGTCCAAGGCCTGTCTTGTGAACCTTGTCGCTTCTACTAGGTGATATTTGACCTGGTTGCTCCCTGCTAATTCCTGGTTTTATGACCCTATACTGTTTTGTTTTCTCCCATTTCTAGAAGGGTACTCAGCTAAAGTACTGTACTTATTTTATTCATAACTTCCACTTACATAAGTAACCTCCTGTTTCTCTTCTGCAGAGGTAATGATTGATCATTTTCCTTCTCAAAACAGGACTTGTTTCCTGGTGTTTCTTATCAAATCTACTGAAAACCTTTTCAAGCACAAAGAGTCTCTGCCCTGAGTGACATCATTAATAAGAGTAATCAAGCTGAAGATTTATTTTTTTTTGTAGAAAGCTTGCCAACTACAGAAGCTTAGAGAAGGAAAAGTGAAGTCAGAGAAAAGCTGTGTAAAGTCCTCTGGAAAGCTGAAAATTAGTTGGTCAGATTATGGAGTTTGTTTATATAACAAATGTATATGTATACCTCTAGACTTTAGAGTTTTCCTAATAAGTCTTTCACTCATTAAAATGTTTTGTGGAGCCCAGCGTTTCAGTCCACCTCATTCAATGTTCTTCTTCACAGTCAGATAGAGAAATGGCCACGAATTCCCTTTTGCTGTGACTCTTTCAGGATCAGACCATAGACCTCCATTCCCTCTCACATAAAAAGAAAATTGCTTCCACCTTTGTGTCTCTCTGGCAAGAGCAAGATGCTGGTCATTAACGTCTTCTCTCCCAGCAACAGCTGGATGGATACAGCCTTTGGTGTGTTAGAGATGAACCTCTCATGTGGGAGTAAATAACTCCCAGGAACTACAACCAAAATAAAGGATGAAATGTCCTCCACATATTTTGCATTTGCTGGAAGGAATCCTTAGGGAGGTCATAGCAAGAAACTGAAATTACCCACCTGCCACAGCAGTATATATATTTTCATAACAATATATGTTTTAGTAGTGAAGAAATAAAATGAGGAGGGAACAAAACTCAGAACTGGGGGCATCACGGTTCAAAGGAAAACCTGCCAAATGGTACAAACTTGGTATATTAAGATGGTATAAAATTTAATGGCTTCCAAAATACTGGACAGTGATTAATTGACTAGGTGGTGAGACACTAGCTTGGATGAGCACATTAATCACTGCAGCAGCATGTCTGTCACACACTCCTTTCTGTGCACTGCCCTTCCTTTTCATATCTAGAGATGCAGGATGGCTAGACAACCATTGATAAAATGCTGTCGGGGAGGGGAAAACACAACTGAACAACTCATCACTGTCCAGTCACTGTGCCGGGAAAGTTTCTGCCTCAGGATTTGCAGGTGTGACTTTTCTCCCCTTGGTGCAGAGAACAGCAAAGCCCTTCTGTCCCTTTCTGCCTCAGCTTTGCTGTCTCTTTGCTGCTTCCCCTCGGATGGGTTACTGGTGTGGCCCTGCTCACAGAGCACCAAGGGCCCGAGAAGCAGCTGGACAACGATGACTGCTTCTGGACAGGAAACTCCCATTACTTCTTCTGAAATTACTGAAATTCTGAAATTACTGGGAGATGCTGAAGAGAGGAGGAGGTTAAATAGACTATCTTTATAGGTGAGGACTGGGAGACCAGGAGACATATGGGTAGATAGTTGCTTGTGCTAGAAATAAATACTTGGAAGAGATGTACAGAGAACAGCCTGGAAACCTGTATTTTATCCCCAGAGCTTCTCAGATTTGACAAGACAGTACTATTAATGACACTTTCTTTTTTTTTTTTTTATTTTGAAGCAAAAGAAATATTTCATACTGTGCATATGGTCTAGCAAGGAATTAGATAACAGAATATTTGAGCATTTGTAAATGCACTAATAATGCTAATAATTTATATGATTTCAAAAGTCTTAACAAGCTTAGTTTCTATTCCTCTGTTATGCTTTCTGGAAAGGGAATGTGACAACTCTTCCCTTAGAGAATCTATCAGTCCCTGGTCAGGCAGATCTTCTTATCTTCTTCTGTAGGCAGGTGGATAGTCAGCTGAGGACTGTCAGCTTCTGGTGATAATATGCTAGTATAAGCAATCCATGTGAATTAAAAATGTTCTGGATGAGGCAAACAAAAATGTTTAGCTTTGTACTCCCATGTAGGATGATTTCTCAGATGGAGTTTTCCTAACTGAGCTTGTGATTTCCATCATAGAATCCGGATCCCTCTTCCCAGATGGGATGACTGAATGTGGTCCAGGGAAAATATGAAATCATTTGAAAGATGAACAAATTAAGTATTTTTCATCCAAATATGGCAGTAACCAAACAGAGTCAGTTGTGCTTTGTGCTTTATAGAAGCCATATTTTACATGCAAGATCTGTCTCAGTAATATCTAAGCAGCAGAAGGTTAGAGAAAAAAGAAGAGAAGGGGCCTGACTTTCTGGTAGTGGCTACTCCAATTAACACTTTTTTATTTCAAAAGCAATTTACATGCCAGATTGCTAGATTTGGGGATGACTATTCATTATTCATAGTCCTTGGATGGAGGGATGGTAACCAGAGATGATGCCAAGAGGGATGCCTCAGATCCAGATCTAGGTTTAGATTCCAGCTTGGTCTCAGACTCGATGCAGCTATGTGCTGGAAACATAGCTTGAACCTCATCAAATTGTGAGAAACTCCAGGCTTTCAGCGACCATTAGTTCTGTGATAGTCACAAAACAAACAAACAAGCAAACAAATCTGTTTTCACACAAATGCTGCCAGTAACAGAAACTAGTAGAAGAGAAATCTGAGACCTATCACAAGTATTCTAGGGTTCCTTCCTAGTCAAAAGGTTTTCAGTTTGCTTGAAGTGTTTGCAGCTGTTAAGTGCAAAATTTTACAGGAGTGGAATGTGGCTTGATGTAGCAGGAATAATTTGAAAGGCTAGAAAAGAAGCAATAAAGTCTTTTGATGGTTCTGTAGGAGCTACTGCATGGGGGCATAACTTCTGATTACACATGAGTTTTTTATTTGTTTTCTTTTTTACTGAAGGTTTAATAATGTTCAAAGCTGCATCCAGCTGCAGGACTGTTTGGTTTCTCTGTCATGTAAATGTGACTACTGTGATGCTTTACCTCTTTCTTTCTTGCTCTACCTTACATAATCTGCACTCAAACGTTTTTTAGGTCACCCAACTAAATGGTTATGAAAGCTATAAAGGAGGTGAACAGGCTTTTTATTCCTTACTTGAAATGTTTGCCGTTCCCATTTGAAGTCAGATGAAACAGTATTTCATACACATCGGTGAGAATCTAGCTATGTCTGGGGAACTGAGTGGAAATATTCTTGCTTTAAAAAATCAGCTACAGACATGCTCAATTTTGTTAACATTTGGTCTCTACAAACAAAAAAAATTACTACATGTATGATTTCTTTATAAAAATGCTAATTCACAAAAATCACTTTCAGATGTATTTTCAGAGAACAGAATAAATATGAGTAAAATACTCATAATTTCAATATGAATAATTAATTTCAAATATTTTTAAAAATTGGCGCAATGCTTGTCAACTCTTCAACTGGACTGTTTATCAAACAGTTGTAGATTATATTGTAGAGAAATGGGAAATAAAACTGTGAAGAATATATGAAACAAAAAATAGCTGAATATAATTTCTTTGGAACAACTCCAGCATCTCTTCATAAAATGTGAATGTGGCTACAGTTCTATATTGATCAGATGCAAGATCTGGAGAGGTTAAACCACAAGGCTCATCTCTTTGATATCTGACTTCTATCATAGCTGACTCTTTCAGATTCTTATCTTCTCTGACAATAAAAAGAAAATTTTGTTGAGCAAAGTTTGTAACTGTGTGAAAGTTTCTATTATGGACCAAGTATAACACAACAATACCACATGCCTAACCATTAAAGTACCAGAAACAATATCAAAATAATTATGCAACCTGACACTTATAATAAGCAGATTACTTAAATCCATATTATACCAATTAAAGAAATATGTTGTCATGTAAAAAGCATCATAAAATCATCTGAAAGGCTCCAATTTTTGAAAAAACAATTGCATTGCTGTTTATCTGCTTGAATGTCTAAATGGAAGAACTTTCTATGATCTCAAATCAGTTTTGATTTTTTTGTGAGTGCTATACACTTATGTGCTTAAGTAGGATTCTCCATATCATATTTAAACAGAAATCTGATTATCTACTGTTATGTAAATGAAGCATGAACTTTTTGAAAATATGGATAATCACAGTACACAGACTACATTTTGGAAGTAACAGTTTTCTCTTTATTTTAGTCACCCATCATATGTTCAGTAAATTCATCTGCCAGTGGAGGAGAGATATTGGAAGTGCAGTGCATAACCACCTGTACGTGCTGATCAAATATTAAGGGAGTGGAGGGGTTGTGAGGTTTATTTTCTTGTCCATATTAGTCCTGTCCTGACTGAAACGTTCTCATTATGTGTACAGGACATCACTGCTAGTAGTAAATGAAATATGTTCACACAACTTTCAGAATAATTTTGATGAATTTTTTGCTATAGTCAATTTATTGCCCATTTTCTTCACAGTTTCCGTATCATCACAAATAGTCACTTTAGATGGATGTTAAAGAAGAGTTTTTCTTTCCATTGATGCATGTACTTGACCTTCCTATGGGGCACCCAAACATGTGGGTCCTTTGTTTTCTTCCCTGCTGTTCCATGGTGAGTCTCCATAGCATTTAGCAAGCAATCTGAGAACGAATTTTCCTATTGAATTTGCTCAGTGGGGCTTTTTCCTTCAAATCCTGAAATGTATGTTTACACCTTAGATGAGCTGGATGAGAGCACAGGTCCATGCTGTGCCAGGTGTGTTGCAATGTGTCACTTCACACCTCTGTGCCCCGAGAAGGTTGGTGACAAGCCTTTGCAGGTGTGATTCTGCAGCCCCTGGTTTGTTTTGTTACTGTTCTGATGTTCTTACCCCCTCGAGGTATTCCACACACACTGCTGCAGTTGTTGCAATGAACAATTTGCTGACTGAGCTCAAAAATAAGTCTGGTGGTGGACTAAAGAGAGGTACTGAAAAATTTTGTCACTCTTACCGAGCTGGGGTTGTGGCCTGGAAGCGGCAGCAAGGGATTATGTTATATTGCCTTTACTTCTTTTTCGTCAGTGGTTCCTAGGAACTCCCCAATCAGTGTTGCCAGACTTTTTAACAATTAGTAACGTGTTTGATCCTGTTATACTCTGCACAGCTGTAGGCAAGCTAATTTTCAGCTGCCTGCTAACAATGTCCCAGGTCTCATAGGCTGGAGCAGGCTTCTCTGATTCCAGGCTGCACGCTGGAGCTTGGCAATAGCTGAACTACCCCACTGCAATATGCTCAGGCTCACTAGCTCAAGCAGGCATTTTGCTGTCAATCTCAAAGAAAATATAGCCTTTGAATTGCCACTTCAAGTATCCCAATACACGTTTTAATTCTTCCAAACACAATATCATTCAGCTAGGAGAAAAACATAGTGCTTATTGTAACAGGAGGAGGGGTTGCATCCTGGAAAGTTGCTAGTCAAGAGAATTTAGACACTATGGTAGGAAAATAAGTGGCTCTGAAGTGACACTTAGAAGGCTAAAATAATTCTTAAGGAGTGTCAAGAAAAATAGAGAAGCATTGCAATGTCTGAAAACAGCTTTAGAGATACCATTATCAGAATGCTGTGATGAAGACTGTTTTCATTCTTTAAAAAGCTGCTGAAAAATCAATAAAAGAAAAGAACGACAAGAGTTTTGAACATTGAAAAACACCTTGTTCTGACAAGGGGTTTCTTGTTTATCCAAGAAAAGTTAAGAGATGATAAAAAATATGCTGGGAAAAGATTTTTAACTGCTGAGAGTGTGGAGAGACAATGAATCTAAAGGTCACAGGTTCAAGTTCTTTATATTCATGACAGAAAGAAAGCTAAATGTTGAGCAAAAGAATGGAAAACTGTGGTGAAATTGAAAATTTTGGAAATTAAGAATCAAAATTCCCATCTAATGAACATGCTTAGTTCAAGGCAAAACATTTAAGAATGAGTTGATAGAATTATGCATCTGGTACTAATGAAATATTCATGAATGCTTTATAAAAGATGAGTGGTTCAAGGGCAGGAAGTTCCAGAGAACTGCAGAAAAGGGTCACCCTATTCCACTGATCTCCACGAGGCTGTGCCTTTAGTTGCCTTCAGCTAAAACAGCCAGAGTATCAGGTTAGCTTTGCCACCTTCTATTGTAAGAGCACAGACCAATCGATTTATTTCTGACACCAACACAGATTCACCATTTGGCTAAGTTTTTTACATGGACATGAAATACTAGTTAGACTGTGCACTGCAATATCCCACAGCTGATGGAGATAGGGGTGATCTATCAGGATACATAAACTCTGACATGCAATGCAATAGTCCAAAGACAAAACCAAGTGTGGCCAGAACCACACATGAAATTAGCAATTACATTTAAAAACTCTGAAGATTGGAAGCATAATACAGAATACAGTCTAACACTTGAAGAGGATTAGGAGGGAGTGCTGAGATCACCAACATGAGCATATGATCTAGTTTTGCTTCTATAGCGGGACATCAGATTCAGGAAGCCTTTCCTATACAGATTTGCTCTAGGAAGTATTCAAAGGCATGTGCTGGGTTTTTATACAACACTTAAGCTAACAGACTTTTTTAAGTAAACAGCACTTTGACTAATACCTCTGAAAAATATTCAGTTCCCTGCTTCAGTATACATAACATAGACATCTTGTGGTGATTTGTACTGTCATAAACCATCAATCTTTGAAATATTATCTGCATATATAAAACAAGAACAAAGCAAACAAAAAAAAAATCTACTAGTTCTTTATAACTGTATTGCTGCAAGGATTCTTGACAAAAAAATCCCAAGCAATTTTATGTTCACATGTGCTCACCAAACCTAAAAATATGTCTGTGAACACTGTCAAATAGATTTCTTTGCAAATGGGAATGTTAAACAATATGTTGGCTATTAAATCAATTATGTGAAATCAATCAAAGAGTGAAGAAATAGTTGCTTCATTGTTAGAAAAGTTGTGAAACATGTATTTTCTGAAAAATGCCAGAAAGAATTGCAGTGTGACAGTGATTGTGATGGGATGTGCTAGAGGCAGAGCTACAGCTTCTACCAGTAAGAAATATTGGAGACCTGAACATGAAATGAACATCTGATAAGATTTCATAGTAGAACTTCAGGTCTCAGATCTCTCTCTTCGTAGAGAAAGAAGCATGAAAAATGTTTTCTTGAGGAAATTTTACTTGGACCACCTTCCAACCATTGCAGTCAAATTTCAATTTAAATTTTAAATTTCTGAGTAAATTCTGGACTTTATGTAATTATAGACTAGTTCACAGAGACAAGGTGAGGTAGAAGGTCCTGGCAAACTATTCACTAAAGGGTAAATGCTGAAAAAGATACAAGAACACTTGCTGGCAAATTTCTCTGTGGTATTTGGTATGGATGAGCCTGGTCTGACAGCATACGGATGTATGGTTTGGGGCCTAAAAACTTGTCCAGAAGGCAGTGTTTGTGGGTTGCACAGGTGTTCTTGGAGCACTGTCTCATGGCTCAATGCCTGTTGGTTCCAGCAATTCTGTTTTGCAAGGACTACTGTAACTTGGTGCCAAATGACACTTATTTTTGAACATCAGGTTTGGATAACTAAAATAAATAATGTCATGCATTGTAAGTAATTGGATTGATGTCAATGTCATTGTCTATGGAATAAGTTACTACTCAGAGTAAAAAAAATTCAGTTTGGTAATAATAAAACAATCAAATCTTGATGAGTGTAAAAATAATCCAAAATTCTTAACACAAAGTACAGATGAGCTCCACATTTGTGCTTACCTTGGAAATTATCGAAGCAAATCCAGCTTTGATAATTTGAATACTATTTATACTGATATGTTGAAACAGCAGCTTATGGGTCTTTCTTGCTGGGAAACCCTGTGCTGTAGCATCATAAATAAACCCCCATATTTTTACAACAAATGTCATCCAGAGGATGACATATCACAATGCATAGATGCAAACCAGTCCAATTACTAAGCAGGTGACCAAAGTCAAAGGTCCCTGAAATAGGGACAAAGCGGTGCTGCTAAATTCAAGACATTTATCAAACTGTCTCACAGAGGTACTGTTAATCTAAACGTGTCTGGTTTAAAGTGCTGGTAATTTATTTGGCTGTTTCATCACTTGTGAAGTTTGTGCCATTAGTATTTAATCATCTTAGATTCATAATCATCCTCCCTTCCTGCAATATACCTCAAGGACAATAAAGTCTTGCATTTTTGTCTTTGTACTTCTTTTTCCCCTTCAATATCGACTGGTGAAGAAGCACTGCAAAGATACTGAGTACTGCTCTCTGCAAGGCTGTAACTTTTAGCATTGTGAAGACATTTTCACTCAGAAAGGCTGAACTTGTTTTTAGTTATACATCATCATATTTTCATTGTCAAGTTTCTTTATTTTTCTCCTCTAAGTCTCTCTAAGTTGATGCTGGGAGCGATGTCTACTGAAATTCAAACCAAAGGCTCATAATATTATACATATATGAGTATTAAATATTTAGATTCTCTGGGCATTACCTTTATGCTGGTTCTTTGAAATGTCAGTGCAGATTAAACCAGTCATCTCGTGTTCTTTTGGAAGAGAGGTGTCTGCATAGGTGTTAGTAATGACCTCAGGAAAAAACTTGTTAGGTTGCAGGGAGGAACAGAGGAAAGAGACAGGTTCCTAGAAAATGTCTGTGAAGATGTCCTGAGCCATTCCCAAATGTTTGGCATATTGGTACTGAGTGTTTGCTTATCCTACAAGAAAGGAAAAATTATTTTTTATAGAGGAAGCCACAGGCACAGGCTGAAGATGAGAGGATATAGAATCCTTTATTCCCCAGAACTCCCAGAGGGCTGCCTGCAGAATGCAGAAGGCAGATCAGAGACAGATCCTATTTGCAAGACGCTCCACCTTTGCCAATATATTTGAAGATGCTCATTTTGAGAATACTCATATTACATTTTCAATTCCCTCCCGCAGTAAAAACTTATTTCTTAGAAAAAAAAAAAAGATAAAAACTAGCGGAAAGCCTAGTGAAATCAAAGTCCATTTGAGAATATATTGCCCAGATGCCAAGACACCAACAGAAGGACTGTGCAGAGAGAAGCAGTTTCCATAAGTAGTTCAGGCAAAAATGATAGACGATCTATCTCACCAGCGTTGTGTGTTCAAAGCTTGTGAACACAACCCAAAAGGTTAACATGAACTTTAGTTTTGGGAACTTTACATTGACTCAGTCTACTCTAAATTGCATCCTGTTCTACTTACGGTTCTTGGTAACAGAGTGTATTTAAACAACTTTTTCCTCGACCTCTATTGAAAATAAAAACTTAAGGGGAAAATAGTTTTTAGAAGTGACTCACTGATGTTGTATTAGCTTTACAGGACTGTCAGGCACAGTGTTGAGAATCACCTGGTAAGACTCCTAATGTAAATTTTTAGGATAGCCTTACATAGCATACTTTCAAAGAAACATTGATCTTTTCTTTCCCTAAAATGTCACAGATACTAGGGAAAGGGTGAATCTTATCAGGAGTTGAGAGTGGAAACAAAAGGAATGTAGACCACTGCTGTTACCAAAAAGGATAAGGAAGCTTATAAGTGTTATCAGATGGTAGATGAGTTCTTATCTATTGTTTTAAGACTTCTGTAAGTATTCTTCATCAGTACAAATATTTAATGCCTCATTCAAGGAAAAATCTCAAGCTTCACAAGTTTCAGAAGGCTGATGCAAAAAAATTCAACTGCTTTTTTATATCAGCCCCTTTTTTTTTTTTTTAATTAGCTTTTAGCTATTCTTTTAGTCAGAACAGGTAGACCACATCTCTGCACTGTGGACATAAGAAACTAATTTGGCAACGAAAACAGCTTGAGAAACATCTATTTCTTATCATCTGGGAGGTCTCCTTCCTAAATAAATTCCTGGAAGTGTGGAGAAGACAGAGTCCCAATTTTCACTCTGTATTGTTCAGGTTTAAAAATATTTACATAACACTGTTATTTTGTTGTACCAGTTTGTAATGACTGGTAAGACCCAATTTAGATAATTTCATTCTGTGCAGTGATTAAAATGTGTAAGCTTTGTAAATCATATCTGATGGATGTTTCTTCTACTAAGAAAAACACAATTCATTTCAGCCTACTTTTCAGGGCATGTTTATGTCCAGATGTATAAAGGTGTTTAGAAATACCTATGAAAATGAAAAACTTTTAGTAACAGACAGCTGCCCTAATTCTGTTGGAAAACCTTGTGAAAAGAGCTATTGAAGAGTTCAAACAATGTCATAACTAATGCTTTTTCACTGTTGGATATATTATTGCTTGTTTTCTACTTTGCAGTGAGTGACCCTTCCTTAGCTTGAAAATAAAGTCTTGATGCACCTGTCTGGATTTTCAAAAATGTTTTCTATATGCTGCTCAATTTAGTTTCTTTATGCATATCTAGGGATCTAGGCACCTTTTATAAGTTCTTTGTTGTGGGAATACACTGAAGAATATGTTGGACTGATTTCCTGTTGCGGCTGGTGCCAAGGGTCAGCCTGACCCTGGCTGCCATCCCGGATAGCGAAGTCCCACAAAGAACAGCCTGTCCAGGGAATCCTAGGCAGTCTTAGCTGCAGGGTACCCATGCCAGCAAGGCCTGGATTTCAGGTGATCAGCTCTTAGTGATTCCAGCTCAGCTTGCACAGCACCCTGGCTGATGAAGGGACAAGAGACGGGAAGAGGTGGCAGTTCCACAGAATCCTTTATTGGCAGCCTCTGCAAAGGGAGTCCAGTGACAGCTCCATTCCACTGAACTGGGCAGGAGTAGGGGTTTTTGTAGGGAAGGTATGGCTTGACAGAAGGGCCAATTGATTAGGGCTGAGGAAATATGACCAATAGTTTTACAAGGAGATAAGGTGGGGTCCTGAGGTGGGAGAAGGGTGTCTTAGCCCAGTCACCATGACTAAGCAATTCTTATCTAGGCAATAGCTCTCCAGGGAGGCCTTGTGGGAGGCCCTGCTCCCTCCACAATTTCCTACACTATGCCCCAGGTGGGAGCAAGCATCTGACTCTTAGTCTCTTGTCAGCTTGAAATGTTAAGTTTTAGGACATAAAATTTAAGACATGTTGCTGTAGAGGCAGATGCAACATACAAAAAGGCACACTACATTTCTGAAGGCTAATACCCCGTTTCTTACAACAACAGGCTGTCTTTTATACACTCTACAAAGTTTACACTTTATTCATTGGCTACAATAGATCAACATAACATTCATTGCTGTAAAACCAATCTATGCCTCTGTTTTCCACAAAACTTTTCTAAAAATACTTTTCCCAGCTCAGGTTCCTTCTTGCTTATCTTCTCTTCCTTCTTCTCGTCTTGGTCTCCAGGCCAATGGCCTTGGTCAGAGAATAGTTCTCAAAACAAACCTCACTGATTAACCCTCTCTAACCCACAGACCAGCTGTGGGTCCTACTATAGCTGTGACCTGTAATGTAGTACTGCTCACAAGACATGTTTGGTGCCATAGATACAATTATACATTAATTAATCTCCTTTCTAATGTAGAAATAAATTTGTGTGTAAACAAACTCTTCCTACCTCAGAGTGCATGCATCTGAATGCATACTTGCAGAGCATTTGAGATGACAGATCAGATTACTCTTAATCAATCCTCATTCATCACAATCATTTGATTGGATAAAATCACTCTCATTCATCCTACAATGTTTCTGAAAGGAAGCAGTGCTTAAACTGATGCATAATAATCTCAGTAAAATTCATAAGTGATTATTAGCCTGTGTCAATACATCAGGGGTTTTATTTGCCGCTTCATTTTCAGCAGGGTTGTCAAAACAAATTAGATTTTAACTGCTTGCATCATGACAATATGCGGTATCAATATACATTTTGTATATGTTTTTTGCTGAAGTAATCTTGATTTCTAAATGTGAGAGACATTTTTTTTTCTTCTTTTGATATGTTCTTGATACCTCCTCTGATAAAAATATATGCATTTCGATTTTCATTGACATATTTACTCTGTTTTATAACAGAATAACATTTGGCCCTAAATTCTTAGGAGCCTCTGTCTCTTATTGAAAGTGTTTCTTAAATTATGAAATTTGAGATTGTAGGGGAATCTTAGATATTCTGTCAGTTAGGAGAATATCTTATTTCAATAAGTGTATGTACTACAAGAAGTCCAATGTGTACAGAATACCCATGTCCTTTTTGCAGTTAAACTATGCAGCCCTTGTCCGACATTGAACAAAGTCCTTTACATCTTTTTACATTTGAGTGGTTTGTATACTGTTCTTTTCACCATGGTTTTGGAACAGCTGCCAGTAAGACACTAAAAAAGTAATTATACATCTGTTTCTTGTCCTTTGAGGAGTGAGGAGTGTGTGTGTGGAGCTTTTGCTTTGAATTTTTATATGCATATTTCTATAGGTTTAAATTAGAAGGGATTAAGTCAAAGAAGATGTGACTTGTGCTAATAGCAAAGTTGTAAAGTTTGCCCCTGAGAGTAAATTTCTACGTCTCAAACTCTCACTGAGGAAGTTGTTTAGCTTGAGCATGAGTTCATCAGCATTATTGTAGAAAGTTTAGTTGTATTAAGGAATACTGTCATGTTTGATGCTTTAAATATGAGAATTAGGAGCTTTCATTTTTTATTAATAATTAGACAATAATCTAGTATGAGAATAGAATTATTCTGGTGGGTTCTGGTTCTTTTAGATTTGTTCCAACTTGCCTTTATACGGATACTTCTATTGGGCCACAGGAAATCCTGTTTGTATCCCTTGTTATTATAAAAACTGTTTTGTTTTGGTGTTTTGTTTTGGTTTGGTTTGGTTTGGTTTGGTTTGGTTTGGTTTGGTTTTTTTTTTAATGTCACTTCCAGTGCATGGCTCAGCTATCTTTGCCAGACACGGACAGCTACATGTGGACTGTATGCTTTCTGAAGATCGGTCTTCTGTCCTTACAGGAATTTACTAAATGGTTTGTATCAGAGCAAACTCAGGATGCACCCATGACTAAATAGAATGTTTTGTTACACCACTTCACTTTTAGTGATGGGATACTCCACATAGCACCTCTTCCAGCTTTTTTTTTTCTGTGAGAGAAACCATTCCATTTTGAGCAGTGGTGCGGGTAAAGGCATTGCTAGTGTGCCTGCTGGGAAGTGGTGCATCTTGAAAAAACCAAGAACAACACATGGAGGCACCAACAGATACTGCAGAGGCTCCCCCAGGTAAGGAAATATGTCACTGGGTACAGTTTATCTTTCACCAGACTGGGACAGTCTAGAAAAACAACACAAGAACAGTAGAAATATTTACTATTTTGTGGTATTTTGAGAGATGAGGGGAAGGACAGGACAGTAAAAATTCAATTAAGAGATTGAGAAAAAATGTTTGGTTGAAGGGGGAGCTATCTGTTGATACTACTATAGCAGTTCCAGCTCTGCAGTCTGACTTAAGTGCACATAATTCTAGCTGGCTCTTGAGTTGTTTCACAAGAACAAAACATACCTGAAATTGCTGTACTTGTCTAGAACAATTTGAAATTGCATATAAATCAGAGTGATGACACAAGAAAACACAAGTACTTCCATCTAACTTTTATTTTGCCTCAGTGGGTTGTCTACAGGAGCCTGTGACATAACTGCACAGTAATTAACATGAAAATATTCCCATTTCAGGTGGGCTCCACTGCTGCTTTTATTTTCTGTCTCTGTGTCAGATATTGCTGAGTTATGAAACAGTCACTTCTTTGGAGGCTAGTGAGTTCTGTTCATAGCTTTTATATTGCTACTTCCCTTAACTCTCCCCTCTCTGACAACATTTGACTGCCATGAAAATTCATTTCTATTGCAACAGATTTATATTTATAAATTAAACTATTGCTTCAGCTACTATGGGTCTATTTCCTAGACCCATGGCTTGGGTCTAGGAAATCCAAATGGACAAGGAGAGCAGCTACAATCTGTGTGTGACGATTGGTAGAAAAATAAAAGCAACTAAATTTTGTCATTGTCTGTGTCTTCATGAGGACAGCTAATGTCATAGAGCAGTGAAAGTCAGGCAGACTTCCCTCAGGAGACAAGTTTGGGCACGTGCTGAGTGTTAAATGAGCATCAGTTCTGAAAGAGGCCCATTCAACCATGTCCTGTAGGCACAGTCCTGCTCAGGACTGCAAAGTGCAGCTGATCCACAAGGTTGCCAGGGACTGCCCTAGAGCAGATGCTTGGTCTGGCTGGCATCAGCGTCAGGAACAAGGTCCGGAGTGCCCAGAGGACCAGGGAAAGCCAGCATGATAGTCTCAAGCTTCCTTTTGACTGGTGCCTTGAATGCATTTCTGAAGATGTAGTATTTATTAGCAGTCTTTCTTAAATCATCAACTTTTCGGCTTAGAAATTGCAGTGAAAAGAGTAATTTTGAAATTCCAGTGACCTATCTGTGAATAAGTAAAAGCTGGCTTGAATGGCAGTGAATTCACCCCTACTTCTTTTGTTGATCTTCTTTTAAAAAACACTCTGTCAGTGCAATGGTCTTTGCTGCTCCACACACCACCACTTTCTCATTAACGAAAAAGACTGAATGTGGGGGGTCACTGTCTTCCTTTTATTGAAGATGGTTTCAAGGTTCTGTGTAGTGTCACAGTCAGATTTTTCACACTGTTAGCACTTTGTTATTCCTTGTGGTGCTGTGTTTGCCAATAGCTCAGGCAGTAGAGGGAGGCTGTGATAGTGATTTTTGGCAGAACAAACATGTCTGAACTGTTAGAGATGCTTTCTCTTATTTTATGGTTGTAATTATTTGCTGTGGTCCTTTCATATTGTTTTTAACACCCTAGTATTATATTAAAATGTTTTTGTTTTTTTTCCTGAGCTTCTTTTTTATTCCTCTATATTTGCAGCCACAATAATTCTCTTAGACTTTTCATTATTTCTTCTCTTTCAACAGATATCATGTATTTGTAGATATAATCAACTGTGATAATCATTGGTTTCTGTTACTTTAAATTATGCTACCATAGTTCTCTACTCAGACAGAAGATTGATTCATAAAGCTTTGAGTCCATCCATTTTTTAAGGGGAAAATATAGAGTTTGCTGCTGGTGTGTACATATTTTGCTTGTCTAAAAAAATTATAATGAATGGGAGGATCTTTCTCTCTTAGTGTGGCTCCTGATGTTAGATCTAATTTAACCTTATGTCCAGATTCTTTCTGGTACACTACTCCAGCTGCTGTCACTCCTTCAGTAAAAAAACCAACAAAACCCTCTCTTGAGAACCAAACAACCCCAACACCTGCATCCTATACCACTTTGTCGCTCTTATGCACAACAAAACACTAAGAGGTATTTTGGCTTTCACACATCATAGGGGGAGCCTTACAGTTGGTGGGTTTTGTAAATGGGATAGTCAAAAGAAGAGTGGTTATAAAAATGAATCGGTTCAAAATACCTCACTTTTTTATTATATTTTATTCAGTTGCCTTGTCTCCATTTCTCTCTCCTTCCTTCCTTCCTCCCTTCCTCCCTTCCTCCCTTCCTTCCCTCCCTCCCTTCCTCCCTTCCTTCCCTAAATCCACTGAATATGTTACCTGAGACTCATGTCCTCTAGTCCCATCCAGGTTTCCACCATCAAGTTCCGCAGCCTTCTCCTGTGCAAAGGTTTCTGAAAATTTCTTTCTGAAAATACCTCAGAATTAGAATTGAAATCCATCCTGACTTGTCACTAACTGCTAAATGTTTGACCTTTTCTTATAGGGTCTTAAGGCCCAAACATAATAGCAGGTGGAGTGCTGAATTCTATAAGGTGCTATGAGAACATGAAAGGGGTACCAAATGAACAACAGAAAAAGCACAGGAAAAGAAAGACATATATAAGAATTTCCATTCTCCACCATCAGAACAGGACATGTGGGTAAATATTCATGAGCACAGGAAAACATGGAAACTACTCTGTCCCTTTATGTGGCAGGCATCTTGCTGGGAGATGTGACCCCTTGCCAGCTCATGGGAAAGGAGGCAAGCAAACCAAGGATACTTTAACAGCCATGAGAATTCTTCCAGGGCAGCTAAGCAGTTATGCCCAAATTCCCCACCACAGACTTTGGAGTTTTATCTCTGCAGTAGCCCTCATTCTGAGGAGCTGAAAGATTATGCAGAAGTAAGTGAAGAGTATAAAGTGAAAGGGCACAATGAGAGTTATGCAGTTCCCAAGCAGGGATCTAGTCTGAATGCCACAATAAAACCATCCTCCACACACATGGTGGTGGCTAGAGCAGCTCCTGAACGGAAGCAGAATTTTTGGGATCTTTTTGTATGAAGGGGGGGAAGTCTCTTTACACTGGATTGTCACCTGTTCCTGCTTCCACAATTAAGGCATGTCTTTCATACTAATCTGGGCTGTTCTCAGCATAAGAGGAGTGGATTAAAGCCTCATTCATATCCATCTAAATAAATAGAACTGTCATTTTTATCAGCTTCTGTTGATCAGCCTCCCTCCCTCTGCCTTGTCTTCTTTCCATGAGTGATTTTGTTGGCTGAAATAAATCAACATGCTTCTCAAGTCTGGTCCTCCACATTTAGCATAGCCATTTCATGTAGATTTAATGCAGAGGTTTCACCTAATATATGCTGCATGATCACCAGATATTTGCAAGCTGCAAAACCGCTATAGATTTGCAGTGATTTTAAAACAAAAGAAAAGCAAAAGTGAGGAGTTAGCCTACCTGGAGCACACTTTCCTACCGATGGACATGATGTAGCTAGTCTGCTTGATTTCATAAACTGCTGATCAGCAAGGGTTTTTGATGGAGTTTTGGGAAGGGGCCATGAAATACCAAAAAGTCCCACCAGAAGGCTCACACTGTAGCTTCAGCCTTGAAGCACAGGTTCAGCTGGAAATTTTCTTGTAAGCAGGGATTTAACAAAGCCCAGACTTCAGAAGCAGTAGGAGTGTAACTCAGAATCTCAGAAACCAGGAAACTGAGAAACTATTAATGCCTACCTCAAAACAGGGATCACAGTAGGGGTATGACATGATTCTCTCTCAAGCACTGCAGGAGAGGAAAATAAAAGCAATCAATGCCAGCATATAATATGAACAGGTCTGTAACGTCACTTGATGCATCTAGGGAGTTTTTCAAAGTCTGCCATATTCCAGATAAGCACATTATAGCCTGCAAGTGCTTTGTTTCAAGCATTGCTAGACTGACAACCAAACATAGACCCAAAAGGAAAGGGCCTGTACAAAATATATAAAGAATTTCAAAGACAAATTTTACTTTCTAGAACCGAGGAACTGGCACCGGCAATTAGGCTAAAAATTTTAATAAAAATCAAGGTTTAGCATTGAGAGGTTTTCCAATCTTTAAAAAAGCTTGTTCTGATACTGTTCATGGATACAGGATAGATTGTTCTTAGTTTGCAGCTTATATATGGGGATCCTATGAAAAAATGACAACAAAGAAATTATGAAAGTCAGAAGTTGAGAGTAAATCTTTATTAAGCAGCGTCACAGATTATTTGAGAGAAAAAAAGGAGAGAGAGAGAAGAATGATCAGTGTAATTATATAGTCCATTGGCTTTTTTTGTTTTGCATAAGCTTTGACTCTCCCATTTTTGTCATCAAAAGTCTGCAGCACCACAAGGTGGCAGCAAAAAATTAGTTATTGCATAACTTTTGACACCTGTTTATGTAAACAATACACATGCTTATTGTCCCAATGTTGAACTTATGTAAATATAAAACCAATCTCATCTGTTATAAAAATGACATGTATGGTCAAGTTCTAACATTTACATGAAAAAAAACATGAGCATTAGTCAAACAATTAAATAATCTTAAGTCAGGAATGAATAATTTTAATTTGTAATGTATGCAAAGTTGTTCATAGTAGAGAATGTTGCAAATATTTAGAATAATCAACCATTTCTTTTCCACCTAGCAATCAAAATCCTTGAAATGAGATAGAAGGTTTGGAACATTAGCCCCATCTAGTTTACTTTATGATACAGAAAAATAAAAATGAAAATGAGAATAGATTGTGATGAATCTGCTTGCTTCTATCAGGTGCATCAGAACTATGTGCCAAGGAGAGTTCTCTGCTGAGCCAGTTAGTAGTACAATCAGCCTCTCCAGGAATATGTGAGCATCTCAAGTCTTGCTTCTGGCAGAGGCAGTTGAGATTCATTCAATGCATTTCATATAAGAATCAGCTCCTAAAATGTTATTGGATGTAAGTGATTGCCCAAGCAGAAGGGCATGGCAAGGGTCACACTGCAGAGAATTTTTTGCTGAGATCAGCCAGAATTTTTTGTTCTAGCTTCTTTGTTGAGTGCACAAGTGTCAACTCATCCATCATTTCATTTTTTCAATGTGTAGTAAGGTCTAGTAGCCAAGAGTAATGTGAGGAGGGACCTGACTTTTCGAAATCTCAGTCTTCAGTGTAGCTACTCTCAGCTGCCCTGTAAGAATCACAATTCCAGCCACAGATGTGCTTGTTGGCACACACAAGTAGGTACTTGCCAGTTTCACATCAAGTGAACATAACATCAGATTCTCATGCATCGGCTTTAAATTTCAGAACTTAGGCTATGCCATTTGCTAAATATAACTTCTGTTTTTGCCGAAAAGATATTTACACATCACAAAATTATAGAATGATGTGCTTCCTCTGAGGATACCATAGCATATCAAGAAGTTGTTCCACATTTCCATCTCTGTGTTTGTCAGATAAATTATTCAAAGTTTTAAAAATCCTTACATGTACAACACTAAAATTTATCTTGAACTTACCTTCTAAGAAAAACTCGTTATTTACAGAGAGCTATAAAGACTGTATTTCCCAGAAGACTTTAACAGAGAGGAGAGGTCTAGCTCCATCCTTCTGGCATCAGCGTGGAGTTCTGTACTCCTTTTATGGAATTTAGATCAGATCTGAGAAGTATAGGCAACTTTTAGTGGTTTTGAAGATCTTTTCTTCTGCTCCTGTTGGTATGTGCCTGACAGGCTGCCACATGAGAGTTGGGTACTTGTGTGCCCTGCCGCAGCACTGCTGCTGCTGCACCAGCGCCCTTTGCAGGGAACCACACAGCTGGATCACCAGCAGCTGCTGCAGCTGTCGATGACACTGAGCCTTTGGACCTCCTGCAGGATGTGGACATCTGCATCAGACCCCTTGGCACGAGGCTGGCTCCATGGGCAGGAACGCTGGAGGCACGGTCACTGCAATGCTGCCAGTGCCAGATCACAAGGACAGATCAGGAAGGCGACCAGTGCACCAGCTTTTCCAAGGAGTGTTTCTGCTTTGATCTAGAGGAACAAGAGAATTATTTTCTGAAATTAAGGATGACAGAATGGCCTGTGGCAGAGCAAACCAAGATAATTAATCCTGAACAGAAGAAAAGCTGTTCAAAAGGTGTTCAACACTGCACTGTATTTTTATACTTCCATGCTCAGAAAATAAAAGAAAATTATATGGATAAAAGGCTAGAACCTTAATTTTCCTATTTTTCCAAAGTTTGCTTTGCAATATGGATAGGGAAATGAGGGTGGGAGAAGGGGGCAGAGGGGAAATTCAAATATGCTCCAAGGAACTGCATTTGAAATTTTCCAAAGAGCATTCCCAAAACTACAAGGCCTTAAGCAAATGTATTTTCCTTTGGACTTGAATTGTTAGCAGTGAGAGATTAGAACTTGAATGTGCTGAAGCTGCTTTCCTTTTATGATGGTATAATACAGAACAAGATTTTGAAGAAAGAATAAGAATAAGAATAAGAATAAGAATAAGAATAAGAATAAGAATAAGAGTAAGAAAATAAAAAAAGGCCTTGGGTTTGTTTTGTAAAAGTTCAACACTGGGGCCTGGATTGCTGACTGGAACCTCCCATGAAGCTGATACACACCAGGGATGGTTCTGAGAGGGCAAAGGGGGTCAGAGACCTCAGTACAGCCACTGTCCCTGACTCAGTCATTGCAGTGCAGTGAACTCTTGCAGAGGCAAGCAGAGCTGAAGAAGTATAGGAAGGGAGAATAAACTGGCGAAACAACTGTACTTGAGGGGTCTGAGCTTTTACCACAAGCTGGTAGTGTGTGCCAGGACTATTGAGGCAGAACTGGAGGCTGCAGAATCCATTCCACAAGTGCCAAAGCCACCTTTAAACCAGCTTTCAATTTCCTTTTCCTCCTTGCAGAGTCAGAAAGGGGAACGGTGGTGGTGACTCTCACTTCCATGTGCTCATCTGTGCCAATATAGATCTCTGCTCCTCTAAACTATGGTCTGCATGTGAGCTGTACTGCAAGCAGAGTACTGGAAAATCTACTACTACATTTTCATATTTGATCAGGTATTTTAGCACATTTTGTCAAACACTTCTAGTGCAAACCCACAAACCCCACATTTCCAGTGATGCCCTTGATTCATGCAGATATCATCTGAAGAAAATAAACAAGATTTGGATTCTATTATAAAAATGACAACTTCTCCTTTCACTTGGGTGTGCTGAAATAAGAAGTTTTTATCTTAATAGTTAGAAGCTTTTCCATGTAATATTTATAAAGGATGCTGTTTAGGCTATTCTATACTCCCAGAAGAAAGGTGCTTGAAAAAAAATTAAAAAGCAATTATGTGCATTGTCACCAGGCATTTGGGAATACATTACGTGATAGGAAAGGCTGATAACGTGACTTAACCCTAGAATATCTGGTCTTTTTTACTGTCATGAATGACACTTTATAATACTAAGAAAATTTGGGATGGAAGATAAATTAAGGGATAAATGAAAGATGTTGGCAGTTTATATATGTTCTAGGAAACAGCATACAATTCTCAGTGCTAATATATTCTCAAATGCATAGTTTAAGTGATAATGAAAAGTCTTATCAGTAACATTTTAAAATTTAAGTACTACTTCCAGGTGTTTCAAAATGCTTCTTGCCCCCTGGCAATATTAATGCTAATTGGATTCTTTTGCTCAAAGTTGTGTAACTTCTGCCTGACCTGGATCTGCCTCCATGCAGTGCTGTGAAAAATCAAGGAAGGCCAGAAGCAGATGTTTGTTGTGGTACCTGTGAGCAGCTCAGCCCCACACAGCCTGTTGCTCGCTTCGCTCTGGTGGGATGGGGAGGAGAATCATAAGAGCAAAACTGAGAAATTCATGAAAAAGCAGAAAGTGCGTACTCAAGCAAAGCAAAATAAAAAAATTATTTTCTAATTCCTATGGGCAGACAGGTATTCAGCAGTCTCCAGAAAATCAGAGTTCTATCAATTAATTTATTTTTCATAACTAGTTCCTTTCCTTCCTTACCAAAAAATAAATTAATACAAACCACCACATTCAGTTACTTGGGAAGGCAGATATCATACCTCCAAACATATCCCCTTCATCCTTTGTTCTCCACAATTTTTTTTTGTTGCTAAGCACAGTATTATATATTGTGGAATATCCTGTTGGTTGGTTGGTGTAAACTGCCCCAGCTGTCCTCTCCCAACTACTTCTATTCTGACCTGGTGGCTGGCAGGGCAGCAGGAGAAGCAGAAAAGGCCTTCCCCTCGTGTAAGCACTGCCCAGCTAAAACATCCCTGTGTTATCATCACTGCTTTGGTCCTGTATCCAGAGCAGTGTGATAGAAGCCACTACAAAGAAAAATAACTGTATCCCAGCCAACCACTCTGCAATGTGACAGGATATAATAATGTTCTTAATATTTACTACTATTGCAGGTTCAGACTACTGTAGTCAAAACCAACCAGTGTGACAAGTCAGGAATAGTTTCATCTGTGACTCTTTGTAGTCTGTTTCAAATGCTTGTCCTTCAAGACACATCTTTCACTGTTGTTTATGTGCCTTCCTCTGGTTCTCTGAATCTCTGTGTGCAGGACTTTCTGGTTCTGGCAGCTTCATGGTACACCTGAGAATATAAAAAGCCAGCATGGATGGATGTCACCACTTTAACCCACGGCCAGCTGGTGGGTTCATGCTGCCCAGCTGGTCCAAAGAGGCTCAGGAATCTCCCCATGGCTTGTCCCCATGCCCGGGATGTAGCAGCACATGAAAGAGTAGCACCATGCAATATCCATTGCACAAGTGGAACATGGAGTGGCTTGTGCTTTTTCTGTCCTGGGTTTTGACTGTAACCAAACCTAGTTTCAGACAACCAAAGCAACATTAAACATATGGAGATAGAAAGGACTGAAGCCATTTCTGCTATGAACTGTTTATCTAGAGCTGGCTTGAAAATACATCAGACTATGCTAGGATCAGATTGTCCATTTCTGTCAAAACAAGAGTGTTATTTACTGGGCAGTTCATTTGTCCAGGTTAATACCGGACAAACTTTGAGGTGAAAGAGAAATGACATTTATCCCAGCAAAACACAGGCTAGATTCTTGATTGTAAAATTGGAAACAAAGAAAAGACAGAAGAGAAGGGAAAAAAACCCCAAAACAAAACAACTAAACCAAACCAAAAAAACCCAAAAAAAGCAACCCCCCCAACCAAAAAATAAACAAAACTCCAATCCCCCCTCAAAAAACTATACACTAAAACCCCCCAACTCCAACAATAACAGAAAAGGTAAATAAGAAATAAATAGAAGAAAAGAGAGAGGAAGAAAAAAATAAAATTAAGTGCCTGTCAGTTCTGACCTGAGATGATAGCTTTGTTCTTCAGCATCCCTTAAGGATCCTTTTCCAAGCCATCACTCAGGTATTTGGTTGAAGAGACCTTCCAGCAAGAACTTCTCTGTCACAGTGTTACAACTGAGAATTGATGGTGTCTTTTCATTAAAATTTGTATTTATACTACTGCTCAGTACGTAACCAGGGGTAAAAATGGATAGCCGCCAGTACCCCAGTGCTTCCTGTTCCTGATATTCAATCTGCTGAGAGTATTCCAGTATCAAGCTATTTCATTCTTCTCCTCCTGTCTCAATCAGAAAAGTCATTCTTTAGTTATGAGTGCCAGTAGCAACACACAGAGAAGAGTGTCAAGTTTGCTTTCATGGCCAAACAGTTTGGCTCTGGCTAATGAATGGCCTCTACTGCAAACACACAAAGGGTATTTTCTTCATTAGAGTCCATCCATCCACCATGCTCGCTAAACTAACCTATTCTTTGCAGCACAGACAATTCCTTCAGCTTGTTACAGAATTTCAGTAATCATGTATTTTGCAATGCAGGTTATATCTAACCACCTCATTCATGCCACACTAATCAGCTAGCACACTGAATTCACAGACAACTGTGATTTATAACTAATTATACTGGAGAGTGTGAGGGCTTAAGACTTTATACTATATTTGGCTTATGGGATACTCAAACCACTTTCATATACTCACCCTAAGGAAATGGAGCAGATAGCAACATATTTCAAGTACTCCAGATGCACAAGAAATATGTGATGAAAGGAATTTCCTTATGTGGAATTACAATTTTCTTGAGTGCACTCTTTTGCATGAGAATTGGAGCTACTGTTGTCCTTGTGTGCCCTTTCTGTTTATCACTTCCACGTTCTGTTTGGGATTTTTTTAAATGAAAAATAAATTCCTGAGTGTAATCTGGTTAAGAGATATGATGCACTTTGAGTGGGTTCCAGTTCTGCCTGACTGTTGGGAATCTAGGATCTAGTGGTCCATTGGAAACCAGTTTATACAGAATCAGAAGAGCAGCTTTCTTGAGTGGTCCTCAGATTAGGGTAAGAATATTTAACTTAGCAAAGCTCAAGCCTGTAATGGTGGCTGTGAAGATGTCTACTCTTACCCACAACATATGATTAAACCTGCATGAAAATTTATTTGCATTTTCTTCATCTGACTGGATATTCTCTAGTGTTGTTAGAAACAGTAAGTAGATGTTCCCTGTTCACCATCTCTGTCTTTGATGATCTGATAGTCTTTTAATGTACCTTTCTCTATTCATCCTTATTCCCTCCTTTTAAAACCAAATTATCAAATGAATGGAGCTCCTCTCAGATGGAAGCCATGCTATAGGCTGCATGACCCTTTTTACCCTCTACTGTGCAGTCCTTTGTTTTGTTTATAGCTCTCTTAGTTTTTTGGTTGTTTGTTTTTGAGGGTGTTTTTTTTTAATACTTTGTCTGGAGCTGTATTCAGCTGTCACTGAAAGCTTATAATTTGATTTCACTGTCAGTTTCTGCAGCAAGCTGTCAAACTACAGTTTAGCAGGTATACATCAAAAGTGGGGCACATGCAAATTGTCTTCTGAGACTATCCCAAATTCAAACATCATGAAAAAATTGCCATCCAAACAGTGAATTGGAAGCACAATTCCAGATATACCTCAGGACCAGTATCCAGAATTGGTGGCACATTAATATTTCACTAGTAAGGTCATCAGAAGAAGCTCTTGGGTCATAATCTAGCTCTGTGGAGCTCTATGGAGCTTTCTGTCTTGGAAATCCTTTGGAAGGGAAGGAAGCAAACTGGGAACACACCATACTCCTGAACTGCTCTTCCAGTGAGCAGGTTATCTACACTGTGGAAGGTATGTGTTTGTCATGATTATCCATTACTAACGTGGAAGCAGGTTGCTATGTACCAATACTTCAGCAAAAGTGGATTGTGCTCTATATTATTATCTGAGGTAAACAGCCCATAGTCATCAGCCTGTATTGTATTCCATTAATCTGGCAAATACACTTCCATTCAGCTCATAAAGCAAAGTGCTACCTCACTTCAAAAAAAAAAATGCCCCAAAAATACAGCTTATGCACTGCCACAAAAGCAGTGAAATTAAAAATACTCTCATCAATTGAATAAACAAATCTTCTTCTTTAAGTTAAAAATATGAAAATTTGGCAAATTAAATGTGCCCAAAAGGTACACTTTAAAATACTTTGGGTAAAAAAATGTGCCAGTCTACTGCTGGTGGAATAGAAATTACCCCATACAAGTGAAAGGATGACAATTCATGTGAAGTGATAATCATATTGTGCTAAATAATTGTAATCCAAGTTTGAGTTCTTGTATGTGCCATTTATGATCTCAGTGTTGTCAGCTAAAGAGATTTAGTCTGATACAAATGCAGTGAACATACACATTAAGCTAGGGTCTTTTCCCAGATGTGATTTATTTCTGTCCTCAGGGAAGTGTATCTTAGCCTCTTACCTGGGATGATCCACAGTGTGAGGGGTCTGCAGAAGACCAGTGTTGAGACAGGCAAAGATATGATAAAAGAAAAGCCTTATAAAATATGGTTAGGCCCTGCTATTCTAGCTAAGCTAGCAATTAGCTTGTAACTTCCCATGTGAAAAAATCGTAAGAATGAAAGTCAGTTTGCATAACAATCTATTCTTGTGAGGAAAATAAGTTTGCACCTGCAAAACCAAGAAATTGATCCCATGAGAATCAGTGAAGAAAATATGTAAACAATCCAAGAAAAGAGAGATTTGATAGACAAGCAAAATGCCATTTACTGACCAATGAACTGAGTGTCAGTGAATTGTTAGCCAATTAGATCTAACACAGTGCTTTCTCCAAATCCTATAAAATATGACCTGCAAAATAGAGATTTGGCTTTTTCTTCATGAAGAAACTGAGTCCCAGCTGTTTATTATTGCAACATACTAGGGTCAGGGTAGTCCTATGTCTGGCAATGAAGATAAATAGCCCACTAATAATGTCTTTCCTGACTTCTTCCATCCAGCTTCTCCTGGGCAGTCCTTTGACCTGTTAGCAACACAGGTTACAGCATGTTCACTCTTCTAGCTCAGGCATTCACTGTGAGTTGATAGGACTGAAGGTTTAAATTCTTCCTAACATTTTTCTCCTTTTCTCTAAAAGAGGTAAGCTAGGCAGTTCTGAGCAAGGTGACTTTTTTCTTTTCTTTTTTCTCTTAGGGGCTTGCAGTTAGAGTGGGATGCAGGATATGACATCTGTGTTGATACGACTGACATGGACAATTTATTTATATTTGATAACAGAATGAATTTCATAATAACATAAAATTGCCAGAGGTGAAAATTAAAAAGCTATCAACAAAGCATGGTAATCTAAGGCTAATGTTAGACTAAACCAGGCCCAGGGATTTTGGAGTTATTAATTTTTATTTGCTGTAATGACAGCAGCAGAAGCAGGAAGACGAAGTCAATAATTTATTTTCTTGCCAGAGCATGGAGTAGATCCTGAAGACACCTGCAGAGGCTTTAAACCTGTGTATGATGGCAGCAGACTTTCTGAAACCATACATCTTTTAAACATGTAAATAATCAGGAAATTGCAAATCAGAGTTTGACACTACCACCAAGATTCCACTAAATGCTCCTGAAATAATTGTTTCTGTACAGGCAAAGGCACCTCAAGCTGAATGGATAACCAATAACTGAATAAACAGATGGACCATATTCTCATGAAAAACATTAGAATACTTCTGGGCCAAGGTGAAAGAGAAGTACTTCAAGAGGAAATAACAGGCGGGGACATGAAAAGAAATATGGATCAAAGGCAGTAGCCCACATGTTTATACTTCGGATTCCTCAGGTGATATCTGGACAGCTAGCTCTGTCATGAAATAAATGGCCATAAAATAAAGGAAGATTCACTTTGGGGTAGAGAAGTTAACAGTTTAGTTAATCAGGAAATATTATTCTGGCTGAAGAGTAACTTCTTGAGCAGATCACTCAGTGAAACTCTGTCCTCCAGAGTTTTACTCTTTGAACTCTGAAGCTGCTTTGGTCACAGATGATGACAAGAGTCTTTTCAGAGACCGTAGATGGAGACTGCTGAATAAGGCCATGTTTTCAGGACTGTTGACGTGGGAGATTGCATTGGTTCTGCTGGGTGAGGTGGACCCAAAACTGCCCCCTTGTCTGCTCAGACTGACACACACTGACACACAAGTCACTGCAATCCGGCTGGGACTCACAAGCAGGAGACAGATTTGGCCTGGAAGTCACTCTCAGAGATACTGGCACAAAGGAGTAAGGTTGCCTGCTTTTTGTGAGACACAGTGGGACGACCTGCCTGAAGTGGCACCTGATCAAATGGAGGAGGTCCTTACCTTTTGTACCTAATCATGAAGCCTGAGATTTAATCTCAAGAGATGGCTCATGATTATGATGATTTCTCATCCTTGTGTGATATCAGTTAGACTTTTTTTGTGAGATTAACCAGAGATTTCAAGTTATTTCTTCCATTAAAAGACCTTTATGTTGTTATTACAGCAAAAGAACAAACTAGAATTGCATTAATACATTAATAAAAATTTCCAACTCTATTCTGCCTTTGTTAGAGGGACAGTTGTGAAGTATTTCCCAACCAAAAAAAAAGGTCAAAAAAAAGCACATTTTGAGGGCCAGATAAAGAAAAAAAAGTAAATTAAAAGAAGTGAAATCAGCTGACAGGATAATGCTCTTTTGGGAAAAAGTAAATAAATTTTCTACAAATGACAAAATAGATTCTTCTGGGGAATTTATTTAAATATAACTTTTTCTAGTGGATATCAAAGAGTTAAAGCCAAGGAGAGTGAAGAGGGAACCCAAAGAATTAAAGTTGAAAGTGAACAATATTTAACTCTATTTATCACCAAGCTACCAATTGAAGATTTTTTTTTTTAAGTCTTTTATGGTGTGAATACAATGAATTCTGCCTTAATGCTGGTGCAGTTAATAGTGAAAAGCATAATTGCAGAGACCAAAATCAGTAATACGTTTAATTCAGGAAAGACAAATTCCTCTTGATGATAGCTTTTCAGATACGTTTTGTTTACATTTTAGAAAACATCTGTCCCTACTCATATTACAAGTTAACTACGATTATCTATGCTGTTCTGCTAGTGAAAAGCACATTCAGGATTCTGCACAGTAGAATAATATCTCTGATAGGACTTTCCTTTTTTCCTGTCTGTTTCACTAATGAAATAGATTATTGATGTTAATGAACTCATACTCTATCAAACTGCTCAACAGACTACATTGTTATGTGCTAATTCTACATATACATGAACTTTTCATATCTCTTGACTCACAGGACTCATTTCCTCATAATTTTTTTTAATTTCCACATGTAAATGTGACAGTGCTTGACTGAAATTTTAATTTTAAGGGAGAAAAAATCTGAAATGGTATCCCTATATTTGTTAAGCAATTAAGGCTGAAGGTAATTTAGATTTGACTTCTAGATAAGGCAACATTATCTTGTTTGTAACAAAGTGGTACCCAGATAGTTTGGAATAGATGTAGGATTCAGCTGTCCTAGCATAAGGTATCTTTTGCTGAGGTCCTCATGGTTTTCAGCTGCCAGTGCAGGGCTGTGAATGTCTCACAAAGGTCCTCCCTTCAATTTGACTCTCTGCAGTATCTCACTTAAATTCCAGCGGTTGTGTGTTGGCAGCAGGAAGCCCTCCCCAGCACACCCAGGTGTGAGTGCCTATGCAGGAGCAAGGGACCATCCCACCTGTACACCTGAGCCAGCCCCAGGAGCTGGCTGGCTGCTGGGGCTTTGCTTTAGGATGATCTGATAAAGTAGGTCTATGTTATGTAAAAGACTTCTGCAACATCATGTGAGATTAACAACATCAGCTAGCAACACTTCACTTAATTTCTGTAAATAGGTGGAAATATTTTTCCAGCCTTTTGTCTTTCACACAGCTTCCTTCTCTGGTTGTCTACGTGCCTGGCTCTACCTGCTCTGCTTAGCTCATCTAAGACTGATTTCTATGCTGCTAATTGTCGTACATAAAGCAAACACCCTATCAAGGATTAAATCTCTATAATTATAGACTGTTTTTCTGCTTAGAAAATAAAAATAACGAACTCTTCTTTGTTTTGCAAACCAAATTTTTATTTTATAAGACCAAGTTTTCAGCTGGTTCACAGTAAAGACTCTAGGGACATTGTAACACTTATTCATAAGTATTTAATACCTAGTTTGTCTATTTGAAAATAAATTATCCATGATGTCTACTCTGAAAATCCTCTGAGATTTCCGATCCCATAATGATCAGGTAGAAAAATAGTGTAATTTAGTTTAAAACATGCATTTCTCACACAATTTTTTTAAGGTTTCAGTTAGAAAAATATAGTTTGTGGTTCTTTACATAATCAATCCACATGCAAACTTACTTTGTATTGCACCTTGCTACAAAATCCTTTCCTTTAATGTCACTGGGGTTTTCATAACTTTGTTCCAAACCAGTCTGTCTGTTCTGTTTACCCACTTGCTACTGAGATGCAAAATCAATCACAAAAAAATACACTTTGGAGTCTCCTTTGGCTTCAGCTTTATTTTGCTATCAACCAAGGTACTTCTATCAGGTAGTGTGCCCCATGATTCCACACAGGTAGCTGAGATTCACCTCTCTAGGTCAACAATGTCCTGTGACAGCATCTTCACTCTAAGTTTGTTTAGCAACAGGGAAATGCCCATTAGCATAGTTGTTTATTGTTTTGATTCTGAAACTAAGATTTTTACATTTCCTTTGTCTTTATTTAGGGTTACAATTCAATGTCTATGCCAGTGAGTGGGTGCTGGTCTGAGGTTCAGCTAACAGAACAAGATGGTCAGAGGAAAACTTCCAGGCATGAGAAATTGCTGGATGTGCTGGATATGTGTGAGAAGCTGAGAGAAGAACTGCCATGAGCACTGGCTGGACATCACAGATTGCTAAAGAGAAAGTAGGAGATGGCCAGACTTGACAAATAACTGAAGGGGAGCAGAATCTTCAAAGGCTGAGCAACACCTGGAAAACTGGCACAGCAATACATTTCAGAGCCAAGATTATCCAGGTCATTGTGATATCAGAAATACTTGATGTGTAGATGTGGAGGTAGCAAAACTGAGACCACTAGGGAAAACATAATTGGGGCTGGTTATTTGTTTGGTAGAAGGTTGGGGCTGACATAAGAAGGTACAAGAATGAAAACAAGGATCAAGAAATGAGAAAAAAACGTAATAAGATATATATAAAGAATGCACCTGCTGCTGTCTAGGGCTTGGTCACTGCAGCTGCACAAGGACCATAAATCAAGCTCAGACCATGTAATGTAAGTGATACCTACTTCCATCCTATGGAGAGCAGGGGGGGAGCTGGGAACTTGCCCTGGGTAACTGGAAAAACCAGGACATGCAGATGGAGTGTTGTGGTATCACCATGTCAGTGCCATTTTGAGGGTGACAGCTCTGGCAATTACACAGCTGTTACCTTGTAATATTTTTATTTGAAAATAAAATAAAGAGACAGTCTAGAGGATCTACTGATGATGTGAATGCTTTCCAGTTACTGCTGGAAGGAAAATCGTACAGGTGAGACTGTGACTCAAATCAAAGCTATGATATAAATAAGGAGTAGCAGCAAGAGAGTTTTTGCTAATGTGCAGCTGCAGGTTCTGGTTTTGGCAGTAGTTGGCCTTGGAGACTCCTGTTCTGAGGCTGTTTGTTTGCTCTCCAGGAAGGTTATGGTGAAGTGCATTGTAGCTTTGAACAGTTAGGAGAAATACTCATCAAAATTTTCTGCTCTATTTTTAAGGTGTGGAGGAGGAGAAAGAAAATTAAATATTATTTCACAGTGATGCACTATTTTCTACTCCAATATTGACTAAAAATAGTGCTGAACAGAATTCACTATGTTTGGATTATTTTGGGATTATTTTTCTAATATCCTTAAATAGCCAACTGAGGATCTCTCTAGGCCATTAATATTTATTAATTAATTCAATGAAATGGTAGACAAGTTGTAGAGGCCTGAAAGAAGTCATTACTATTATCTATTAAAAAAAAGAATGTCATAAGTGAAAAATTAGCTTGCACTATGAACAGTAATGTGTGATAAACAAATATCTATGTCTGTGTTCATAACTGAACTTTTCAACTCTCAGACAGAAGTCTGTTCCTGGCCACTGCAACTTGTTCAAAGCTAGCTGTGAATTTCAATGATACCTGGACTAAACCAAAGTGTCATGTCCTAAATGTTCTAATTAATAAGAAGACATGAAACAGAACCACCCATCTGGAGGGCTGGCTGTGCCTAGACTGTATTTAGGCACATACACTCTTTAGATTGGAGGAAAATCAAGGGCTTAGAATTCTGCAAAGGCAAAGTGGTGTTAAAACGTACAATTCCCAGAGAAAATGGTCTTGGAGGGAAAGAAACCCAGAAAGGAGGTGGAAAAGATCTTGGAAATAGGGAAAGATCCCAAGATTGCACAGCTACATGGACACAAGTGGTGGGGACACCTAGGAACCCTGGCCAATAATTCCTGGTAGAGGTAAGTGTGAGCAGCAGCATGGTGGGAACTGGCTTGGGTTCCTGCCTGGTGTTCATGGACTGGCAGCAATCTTCCTGATGGGAAAGGAAGTCAATACCTGGGAAAGTGCTGTGGGAACAAGTAAGTGCAGTGTAATATAGCATAATCAAGTAGGTCAAGGTCACTAATCTCAGAGGTTCTTAATTGCCCTCTGGTGTCCAGATCCACTGTGGTTTGTCATTTATTCTATCCTGCCAGCGACAATAGCCCAAGATGTTTAAAGTCTATTCCCATGATCACTTCCCTGGGGAAAAAAAAAACATAAAATGAATGATAGAAGATTCAAATCCTTAAACTATGATAGGACCATAACATGATCAATTTATATTAAAACAGCTTACTGAAAATAGATTTTGTCAAAACAATTTGATATCTATTGATAAAAGTGTTAGTGTCAATGTAACATAATCCTTGATTGGTTTTGACTTTATGCTGCCTGACATTTCCGCTACAAAAAAAAGTCATACAATCGACATGACATACTTGTATTATTGAATGGCCGACAGATGCCAAATGCCATTGGCAATGAAGATTCATTATCACACTGCTGGGTTTCTAGTGGAACTCTGTGGAAATCAGCTCTTGTCCTGTGCTGTTTAATATTTTTCTTTCATCTGTATCACGAAAGAAAATAATTTAAAATCTTAGTTTCTGCAGGTAAGTGACAAAACCCTTGGAGGAGTTATAAATAATAAAATAGAAAGCATTCTATAGCCTTTGAAAGATAAGTGCAAGAAAAAACCCTGAAAGGATAACATAGCAATAAAATGGTTAGGGTGCTGCAAAGGGCACATGTACATCTTGTGCTTCTTTTGTAGCAAATAGAGAGAAAGTGACATTTCTAAATTCTGAGTTATCCTAGAGCAGAAATAAAATTGTTCAACATCATGGATGCTATAGATACCTGTTTTTCTCCCTTAATCACAAAAGGAAGTCAAAGTCAATTGACTTAGATGTAGATTTTATCTTGTAAAGATTTGCAGTTATGTGTAATAAACTGTGCTTGCTGCTATGTCAAAAATAAGTGTGTTTGTTCAATGACTGCATGGTTGGAAATACTTAGGAAGGTGGGATTGTCTGAGTAGAAGTAGGTGTATACTTCTTAGCAAACTCTTGGGAATACAGATATTAATAGAATTTTGAGTGACTTCTCTCAGCTACCACAGTTGTTTATATAAATGTTCCAAATCCACGAAAAAATGAGTCAAAAACTTCTGGAATAACAAAACTATAGTCTTTGTGGTAGAGTGCTCCTGAGAAACGGTGTAAATTCTATATCTCAGATCAAAGGACAAGATAGAATCATCTAGAAATCTTTGTAATACAGACCTATATTGACCATTATTTACTTTTTCGTACATTATATTTTTTCTCTTTGTTAAAAAAATGTTTTATTTTCTATCATTCCACAAATAACAAATGGGAAAACTGAGCAGCTGTTAACCTTTCTGAAACATTTCTTCGTCTATGTTTCCAACGTCTCTTGTTGTGAAGAACATTATTCTTTATTCAGGCCTAGGCTACTCAGTGATCTACACATATTATTTCCACTGCACTCAGTGTTCTTGTCGCTGTTTTTATAAGGAATGTGAAACAGAATCCAAGACTAAAGAGTTTCAATCAAAACATTAAAAGACCTGCCCTTCAACTTTTTTTTCATTGACCTCAGGTCCTTCACTCCTACCAGGTCTATATTTGGGCCATGGCATATTAAGAAAGATGGTGTTTGAATTCTGATGAGAGCTGCAGAACTATTGTTTTTGGGCCATGAACAGACACATCTTTTCTTTCAAGGGCTTTGAGATGAAGCTCATTAAGTCTTATACAACACAGACTATAGATAGTAGAGGAATATATTTGCAATCCTATCCAGCTCAGATACATATCAGATCATTGTCCTCTATATGTGTGTTCTTATCAGCAAATTGTAATCTCCTTCTGAGGAGAGGTATCATGGCTCTTGTGAAAACTGTTTCCAGTAGAGTCTTCCTCAACCTGGCTCTATCTTCTCTTTACTCCTGTGATTAAAAGTAATGGAATGTCCTATTAATGGCGCAAATGCTCTTCTGCTATCCTAATTATTCTCTTGGCCATTAATGAAAAGAAGCAATTCTAGAGGTCATGTAGCACTGGAGGAACATGCAGTTTCTGCTCTGTGTTTGTACTCTCTGTTTTCATTAAATATTTCAGGTGCAGCTCTGCAAAGCAATAAACACATAGGAAGTAAACAACCTGAAGTAGATGAGTATCTAAAAATGACACTGGTAAAATAATAATGAAAGAAAGTATAAGAGAAAAATATGCCATTAAAACAAATGTAACAGTACTTCTGTTATATTTTTATCCAACCTTTCTTACATTTTATATGAAAAGTGAAGTTTATGTACCGGGATAGATGGGATAGATGGCAAAGTAACCTCACAGCAATGGTAAGCAGGTCATTGTTGCTGTTTTGCCCATACACAGCACTCAAGTTATCACAGCACGACAGAAGAATAAAAGGATGTTTGCTGCTATTTAAAGCAATCCACAGGAATGCAGTGTCTCTATGCTGCCTACCAGGTGCACATCAAGCTGCTCTATAACTCTACTCTCCCAACAGGACTGGGGGAGAAAAATAAAATGAAAAGCCAGTGTGTCAAGATAAGAACAGGGAGATTTCTCATCAGTGGTATCAAAACAGACCCAATTTGGGGAAAATCAGTTTCACGTATTGACAATTAGTCACAGTAGGATAACAACAAAAAATCTAGAAACCACCACATTCCTCCCTACTTCCCAGGCTCAGTTTCACTCCCAAGTGGCACAAGAGAACACGAAACGGACTTCAGTCAGTTCATGTTTTTCATCTGCTTTTCCTTCTTTCTCATGTTCATGCTTTGTGCTCGTGTCACCCAGTAGTTAGCTATGTGCCCCTGTGCACTGCATTCATCTTAAAGACAAAGCTGTAGCCCAGTGTGAGGTGTAAGAACTGGGTGGTCTATAAAATGACCTATAAATCAATGACATCTGGAGGCAGCTTGAGAGCTGGCTGTCCTCAGTGTCCTCAAGCATCTGCATGGTGGCATTGCATCATGGACCCATCTCACCAGAGCCAGTGATGTGTGCTGGCAGGGCATGGGGCAGGGATAATATGCTATCTGAAATTGCTCCCAGAGAATAGCCAGAGCTCACCATTAGAAGGGCAGTTTTGAAAGACAAAGACTCCTGGAAAGATTCTAGAGCTTTGCACAGCATAGAATTGAGATAGCTTTTGGGAAATTATTTTTATTTTGTGGCTTCACACTGAAGGTCAAGAGGTTTCACAGCCTGATATGAAATCCTACGCTGCTCCTTTTCTCTGACCATCTTCTTCTTATTTGTTTATTTTTAGCCTTTTCTCTCTTTATAATGAAGTATCACTAATGCATTTATAAACTCTAGATGTGAGGTCTCTTCAGTAATCAGTATACCTAATGCAATTCTCTTAGGCAATCTTTGGATTGTTCTTAATGAGAGGGTCTGAGGTAAAGAAAGGATGATGCTGGAGGGTATTTTAAAAAGAGAACTCTTTGACCTAGGACATCGATTAGATGCTGTACTGAAGCAGATGCCTTTGTTCAATACCCAGAAAACAGAGTTATTGCCTTTAGCTAACAATAATTGTATAAAAATGTATTTACAGGTGAATGAATGTTTACAATGACAATTGAACAGTAACACTTGTTTTTCTCTGAGGCAATTAAAAATCTTGTCTTACTCTAGGTCATCTCTTTGTCCAAGTAAATGAATAATTACCTCACACAGTTTCCTAGGAAAACACAAAAAAAACCCCAAGCAAGCAAAAAAACCCCCACACACACAAAAAAAACCCCAAACAAACAAAACACACACACACACACACAAAAGAAAAACAAAAACAAAAACAAACCCAAAAAATCAAACCAAAAAATCAAACCAAAAATCCCACAAAACCTGGAAGATAAATGTATTATTGAGCAACTGCCAAAAGTTTAGAAATGTGACCAGCTTTTAACATTTTCTAAAGGATTAAAAGATCAAATCTGATTTAGTACCACACTGCTTCATTTCACAAGGAGTTTCATTCATTAATTCAGGGATAGGACAGAAATAAGCCTTAACAGTTGCCAGTATCAAGAGTAAAGTGCATACCTAAGGGTGGAAGGCCAGATGGTAGGAAGTGAGAAGGCCAGTTAACCCTTCTATGTCCAAATTTTCCCACAAATCACAACACTTGGGATAGGTGATCTGGAAGAAGGAATTTCATGTATATGTTGAAGGAATAATCAAGCTGTTTGATTAAAAACATGGAGTATCCTTTATCTTTGAACTATTTTGTAGTTCCCTTCAACTTCCCTTGAATTCCTGTAAATCTGTGGGACTTCTCTTACTAAAGTTACAAGCCAGACTCTTAGAGAGGATGAGGAGCCCTGTGAGATTTCTCACTTGATTCTACTCATTCCCTTGCAAATGCTTTTGTCATTGACCTATTCCTTTAGGAACTATTTTGTGACCAGCCCTGAGTATGTTTTCCAAAGTTTAGAATACTAAAGTTCTTTCCCCCCCCTTTTAGTAATACTTATTTATGGGAAATAAAAGTTTTGTCATAATTTTATAGCACTATTTAAGATTTATGGTATTTTTTCTTTTTCTTGCCATTGTTATTGTTATTGCAGGGTGATTGAAAATTGCTTATGAAACATTTTCCACAAAGAACACTGAGCTTGATTTCCCACCCCACCCCCCCCTTTGGTGGGAAACAATCAATCTTGGCATAGTACTTGTACTGGAACAACATAGAAGTCAAACAGATCTTTCACATTTCCTGGTCTGAAATTAATACTAGGTTTTAAATCAATATAAATACTTACATCTTCTTCAGTGAACATCATGATACTGTAGGAAGTAAGCAGAGTGCACTGTAGGAGAAGTTAATTGCTTGGCTGATGGACTGGGAGCATTGGTTAGCTAAAGCACCACTCTCTGTATGACACACTGGTAACTTGGATTAGGAAAGAGATTTTAACCTGCCCAAATAAAGTGTAGTAAGTGTTGGTAATGAAAACTTTTCTTTTTTAACAATACCATAATTAAATGCTTAGGTGCAACTCAGTAAATGATAGCATATTTTAAAATAGTTTTTTACTTCTTGCCTTTTTTCTGCCAAAAGAAAAAAAAAGGTCTTGATGTGAAACCTTGTCTTGTGAGAGAATTTTTCACTTTCCATAAAAACCTGGGTCAGGATGTGTAACAAAGTATTGTCTCTTTCCTGACTAAAAGTAGACAGGTTTGTGGAAAGCAGCCTGATAAAAAGCCATTGTGAGGTGAGTCTCTATGCTAATGTAAATTTTACCTCTCCTTTGTATGCATGACTAGAATGAGTGAAAAGAAGTAAATGGATTTATGGCTTAAAATTTGTGAAGTTTTTACTTGTTTTGTATTCAGGACAGTAATGCAAATTACATTATTTTTTCCGTGTGGTTATAAGAATCAGTACATTTTTTGTAAAAGGATGATTAAACCGAATAGTTTCATTTGCCCTCAGCAATGGCTGTAATGAACAATAAAAGAGTAGGCTGAGTTTGCTGTATTTGGCTTTGGATGGTTTCTTGCAGGCTTTTTTTTTAAATTCACTTTGTGACAAATGGCTTTGCTTGAATAGCTTGCCTTGTTTGGCGTGATTGGTGTCCAGACTGAGTACATTAAGAAGTGATGATACTTATCTGTGTGGTTCACATGCTAATTAAATTGACTTTACCAAAGCATACAAATGTCTCCCATTATTTTCTTTTCTCTCACCTTGTGTCAATACATTTCTGTAATAAATCAGAAAATCTTTATTCAGTGGGCAGATAGTATTTGGGAAGTGCAAAAGATGCATTCATTTTGACGTTTTTTACTTTTTTCAGAGACTAGCTTGCAGAGGCAGAGAAGTATCAGGAAAGAAAATCTTTCCTATGCCAATTTCTTTGGTTTGTACATCATGAAAAGAAAAGATAAACTGATGGACTGCTTATTCATAAATTGAAAAGGTAGATTTATATGACAGCTTAAATGAGGTCTGGCAAAATCCACTTTTAAGCTTGGGTTTGTATATTGTGAAAGCTGTTTGACTAATCAGAGGTGGCTGTTTCATGAATAATTCATGGTGCAGTGCCTGTGAAGGAGCAGGCTGTAAATACCCGCAGCAGAACTCCAGTGACACCATAATTAGCAGCTAGCATTGGCTGGCTGATGATGTCACCTTGCTCTGATGTATAATTATAACATGACCTGTTGATGAAGTTGTTGGTATGAAATATTTCCCCTCTCCAGTGGCATGCACTCTTTCACACAAAGAAAAGAGAGGGGGTGGCCCTTCCATCCATTAATCCCAGCCCAGTAACCCCTGGCTGCACCTCCCTTTGCCTCTCAACACCCTTTGTCATCCTACATCCTCCTTTACTTCTTTTATTCACCATGATGTTCCTTCCAACCTCCTGCTAAAACCATCAAGGGGGATGTCATTTTTGCTCTTCCCACAAATTTTGAATATTGGGCCCACATGTAATGTGTCTGGTTAATCAGCCCAGAATACCCCCAATCAGAAGTTACTGGTCAAAATTTTTTTTACTCTATTTTTATTGTTTTTTTTAAATGAAACACATTGCTAACTTGTAACTGATGTGGAAGAGCACAATATTAGCTCTCTAACTTTAACAGACTCATGGTAATTTGTGAACCAGTAATTACCTTTCTCTGAAATTCAGAGGTGTTTATACAACAGTGAATTGATCATTTGTGCAGTAGGAATTTTATTCAATGTAGTGTCCTGGTTGTTATCTCTTCAATGATGTCTTCCATAGGTGTTTGGATTTGTATCACTGCAGGTTAGACTGTGATGGGTGTTCATTTAGGGGTGTAAACATTGGCCAGTGCTCTGCATTGTAATCACATAGCTCTCTGGGACTGAACTCACAGTCTTTCACTCCCAAAGAGAGAAAGTTATCCACAGAGCCAAAATAACACATGGGCAAATGGCATTTTTATAAAGCAGCCAGAGTGATATTTCTTTGCTTGGCATGTCTGGTTTTTTATGACTGGGACTTGGATGTGTATTTATGTTTGGAAAGGAATGTTACTGGCAAAGAGAAGAGAAAGGAAACTTTTTTTGTCAAACATTCTGGTGCTTACTGAGATGAACATTTCCAATAATTACAAGCTAGGGAGACACATTATAGCAGGCCATTGTTTAAAGGTTTTGGAGGGGTAGGAGACTTGCTTTCTGTGTTGGGCCATATCACTTGCACTTGCGGATAAGGAAGGCAGCAAAACCTCTTTAATCTTGAAGGAAGGGGTAAAATTCGAGATTCATGGACACTCCCTGTTTAGAGAACTGAATGCAACTTCCATTTGCAATGGGCAATGCTGGAGTACCTGGAGGGTCTCTCTGCCATCTGTGTGTACAGAAATGTCATGCCTGGCAACATGGGGCAGTAGCTAACTGTAGGGACTTGCTTCTTTAGTCCCATGCACAAAATTAACCTCTGGCTAATTATGATTCTGGCAACAAAATTTTTGCTAATCATTATCTTTTACTTTCTTTCTGTGATTTGGAAACCTTGTAGGGCTTTTATGAGTAGGTTTATTTTATTGTTTATATCATCATACAAAGGATAATGAGGAAGAGGCAGTGGGACCAGGAGACACTACCTGGCTGCTGAACAGTAACCAATATTTCCACAGAAGTTGTGGGATCCAGAGGCTGTGGTGCAGGAGCTCCCCAGACAGAGATCAATCTTCCTCTGAAAGCAGAAATGCTGTTACAGTGTCTAAAAGTCCGAACGAAGTCTATTTATTAAATAATCTAATTAAGTGGTCATGAAGCCAAATATTATCAAGAACTGCAGGAGCTGATGTCTAATTGAAGAATGGGATTGAGAGTCACAGCCTCTGCAGGCTGAGGATTTGCTTCCATTTTCTTTCCTGGCTTAAGCTCAGCAAGTGCTTGTGTGTAGTATAGCAAGGAGCCCTCGGTGCAGGTGTGAGAGGGACCTCTCATCTCTGCTGAGATGCTCATGGTTGAATAACTGAGCCACAGGCAGCCCTTCTTCTTGCATGAGCCACTGAGCTGCAAAATCGGAGAGTGTCTGCACAAACGAGTACATGATTGCATCTGACTCTTGTACCCAGCGTGGAGGAGCTGCATATTGCCATTCTGTGGGCTAAATGATATCTAAGCCCAAGACTTAACAATAGGGCAATTCAAGTGTTTGCATATACATTTTTACGGCACTAGTACATTATTGCAACACTTTAGTACTGTGGCTAGCAAAAATGAATAATGGATTTTGTGGGGATTAATTTTAAATTGACAGAAAACATGGTTCCCCAAAATATCTAATGTTTTTCCCTCTATTAAAAATATTTAAAATGTACTCTTTCTATTTGCAGAATCACAGAATAGGCTGAGTGGAGAGGGACCCTCAAGGATCTAGTCCAGCTCCTGGTCCTGCACAGGACCATTCATAAGAATCACAACATGTGCTCGAGAGCATTGTCCAAACTCTTTTTAAACTCTGTCAGGTTTGGTGCTGTGACCACTTCCCTGGGGAGCCTGTTCCAGTGCCCAACCACCTTCTGGGTGAAGAACCTTTTCCTAATATCCAACCTAAACCTCTCCTGACACAAATTCAAGCCTAAGGTCTTTAAAGATTCCTTTCTGAAAGTATTGTTATTGTTATTATCTCTTCCTCATTATTTTTGCAGTTAATGCAAAAGTGAGAATTTTTGCTCATTTATCTTGTCTGTCAAAAATGCTTTTCTATTTCTATGAAAAAATAATAATACAAGATCAATAATATGCTTTTCTAGAGTTAGGAAAACCCTCAAATTGTCAAATCTAAATGAACTTTGTCTGGGTGGAGATTTAAAGATAAAGCAAAATAAGTAGGACCAATCTGAAAAAAAAATCACAGCTTTTAATAAGGACAAAATAAGTTCATACAGAGTAAGATTTACAATACCTCCACTCTTCCTCTCACTTCCCCTCCCCCACTCCGTTTTTACTTTAGGACTATCATTTGCCAGAAGTGATTACCAGAGAGAAAAAAATGGTTTTCTCCTGTATTTCAAGTTCTTGTTAGCACAAAGGTCTGGAATGTTAATTACAGAACTCAATTATCTCAAGTTAAAATTCTATTAACCACATTGGAAAGAAATGGAGTTGATAAGGTAAAATGAGCTAGGAAAAGTGAAGAGTGGATGGGCTATGGTGACAGGAGGGACATAGAAAGTAATGGGTGAGTGCTTTAATATTTAATTCTGTATCTTGTATGAATGTATTTTTATATCCATTTGCATTTTTCTGAATGCTTAAAAGAGTAGCATGCTGCATCCATGTTTTTAAGAAAAAAAAATTATTTAACTATTAAACAATACTGCAAAAAATACAGATACCCGTGAAATTAGAATACTTACCACTCCCCAAATTATCTGATTGTTGCTTTTTGCTTGTCTAATGTGTCTTATATCTTTTAGTTATATTTGGATACATGTCTAAATCGCTGGTTGTGCCAAACTTGTTTGTTAGTGATATTGTTTCACTTATTTCTTTAATCTGTTTCTAACTAAAAGAAAGAAAATAATTTAGCAGATGTTTTTTGTCTCTGATGAATGCACTGAAAAATCTACACCATTTCTAACATAAAAAACTTCATAAATAATATTTTTATTAAGATAATCCTTGACTGGCTACTAATAAATTTCAAATTTATTAGTAACTTTTGTCTGTATTAAGCAATTATTAGACTTTAGAACTTTTTTTTTCTGTTTTTTGAAAAAGGAAACAGTAGGGAAGAAGAAATATTACTATCCTAGGCCTACATCTTTCAGTTTAGGCTGTAATGTTGCTTGGGGCAATGAGAATAGATGCCATTATGGGATTGATGGTCATAGTTTTTAGAAGTGGATTCTTACAAAATAAGGAAAGAAACACATGGCAATATTTTATTCTGTCAAACTTTGAACTGCTGATGAGACAGAATGAACCATTTTCAAAAAACACCTAATTGATCTAGGAGATGTTTTTCTGAAGTTAATGGAACCTTATTTCAGAGAGCATTGTGGAAATGTGGTTGTCTGATCTATTCAATGTTTTTGTAAGTCCAAATTTTAAATGCTTTGTAAATTCATCTTTAAAGTTCTGAAGTCACAAACTTCAGTATGCATTAACCCAAGAATCTCCCCTTCCTTAATTCCATAGGACAAATTTATTAATAATTTTTTTAAAAATTCTCTAAACAGATTGAAACAGAGTTATTGTTTTGGCATATTTGACAGCAGTAGTCTTCCAAAAAACTTATTAACTATGTGTTTCATAGAGGTAGAGCCTGATTTTGAGAATGATTTTTAGTATGCAGAAAATTTATCTGATCCTTGGAATACAGCTTTTACCTTCTGTGCTTTTCTGAATTTCTTTTTGACAATGATGGTATAATTTATCTATCTTTTGTATTATTTTTATGTTATGTGGTATGGTACTTTTAAAATGGATGCATAGAAATTCAAAGAGGCATGTAACATTTTCCATGAGAAGTCACCAACTCAAACATTATTGACTGAATTTTGAAGTGATATGCTTTAGATGGTGTAAAGCAAAGCAGTTACTTGCATGAAGTAAAGCTCTTGTCCTAATTAATTTCATCTCTTCATGCAGATTTTCTGTTAACAGATTTCCTGAGAGATAGCTACTTCCTTTCCATTTCCATCTGTCTGGGGATTTCAAGTCCTACCTTTCCTAGTCTCTATAGAAAAATGAATATAAGCAATTTGTTATAGAAGGTATGACATGCATCTTATATGAAGGAGGTGTTTGCTTTCTTAGTGTAATGGAGCTTGATGGTGAACAAAATATATTTGCAATTACTCCTGAAATTCATAAAATAAAATATGATATTTTGCAGGATAGCCCAAGATATTTTTGGTGAAGCAGCTCTAGTGTGGTAGTGATAGCTGTGGTTTTTAGAAATCAGGTAGTCTCCACAATCTTGTCTTAGTCTGCAGAAATGATTCCATTGATGCCTGTGAGGTTTTGGAACCTCTGGGTGCTCTGAGGCACCGACACTGTCACGTTATTTTCTTCTTTAAAAAGCCAAGCAAGTTAATAGTTGCTACAAAGTTATTTTTTGCAGAAGCACATCAGTCTCAAAAGCAAAAGTCACAGACAGCAAAGTCCATGTTAAGTTCTGGCTTAGAGTCCGAAAAAGAAGCAGAAGCTCCCCATGGTCCCAGCAGGGCCAGAGAAGCTGGGCAGCTCCTGTCTTCTTCTTGGGCGTTGATGGTGGAGGTGAGGGAGCAGGAACAAAAGCAAAGCAAAAGCAATGGCAAAAAGCAATGGCATCAAACAACAGCAAAATGCACAGGGCATAAAGCCATGGCATAGAGCACCAGCTCTCCCTAATACATGTTCTTTTATAGAAACTTTCCAACCAGCTAAGACACAAACTCAGACCACTACTTCTTAACCTATTAGAATTCTGGTTTCTTAGCACACCAGGCTACGTATAGACTACATACATGGTCTATCTTGTTCTAACTGAAAAATGTAAGCAATATTCTTAACTCTAACTCTATTATGTCTGAAGCTAGGTTCTTGGAGCCTCTAAGGAAACACTAGTATGTTTTTCAAATTTCACTAGAACATGTACTACTTCTCTGCCATCTAAGACCTTTTACTCACTGAAAGCACTTAAAGCTTATTCCATTTACTTACTTACTTACTCACTCCATCTATTCACTTACCCATTCCATCTGCTCACTTACTCATTCCATCTGCTCACTTGCTTGCTCCCTCATGCTACAACTTAAACCTTCACCTCTGCTTTATGTGTGAGAGGCTTAACATACTTCAATGCATCCAAAGGTTTTAATTCAATCCCTGCAATCTGATCTCTCTCTGAAGGATTCAGAGAAACTCCTGACTTACTGACTCCAACAATGCCAGTGTTAAAATATGTATTGCCTTCAGGGGGGCCCAGGATTATTTCTCTTGTGTCCTTACCATCTACACATCAATGGCCTGCAAATATTAGATAGACGATTTGAATAGGCAGTCATGTCATAGGTAGATCTGTGGAAGTTATTTATTATTAACTGTGAGTACAGTAGCATTTAATCTGACTTTAAAATCCTTAAGTTGCCCAGAAATCTCTGAAATAGGAAAGAGACTTTTAACCTTCACACCAACCTTACTGAGAAACAGAAGGCAAATGCTAAAGCCAACAAAGCTTCGCTGGGGGAAAAAAAAAAAGGTGAAGTAAATGTAATTTAATCTAAAATCATATGAAGCCCCCTTCTCCTGGGTAACCACTCAGTTTTTCTAGCAGTGAAACAAAATTAAATTAGAAAAAAACCCACATTTTTCTCTCAAAACTTGCCTCCAAACTTTTGTTTCTCTTTTACATTCCAAGTGCATCCCTGTTCCACTCAAATACTCTTCTCATACCTATTGTGCACCCTTTCCTATGTACTCATTTCTCACTTCACTGCTGTCAGGAGGCAAAACTAATTTAGTTCTATTTCTTTGTAATTATTCCTTCCTGATTGATATTACTTATTATCACAATGTTCAGAATGACTTCGTTCCTCGTTTCAGCTGAGAGACACAATCAGATACAATTGATAGGAGAAATTATCTCTTCTCTTTATTGGCATATTATTGCAATCCTGAAATTTAAATTTTGCGAGCCAACTAGAATTCTTTCCACAAGAGATAAAAAGTATATTTATGAGTTTATTCAGCCCATAGCAGTGGACTTTAGTGAGTGAGAAATGGAGACCGTAAGGTCAGCTAATTCAGGACAAACAATATAGGTCAGGCACGTACAATATTATCTCTGAACATCTTTAAAGATCTGTTTTTTAAGAAACTTATGGAGGGTATAAAAAGAAAAATCCCACAGGAATCACTGCCATGTTATATTACTTTACTGAAACCAAGGCCATATATAACATTTTAATCCAATAGAAAGTTGCTACGACATTTATTTCGTTTTCCTAACCTATCACCTTTACTTAGTTCTGCTGCACTGCATATACTTTTATCCAATGATAAAAGTATACTTTTACTGTCACATGTACACACATATGCTTCTATTATGCTTCTACTATAACACTTAAACTTCTAGCTTACTCTATACAATTACATTATTACACGATAAAACTCTTCATCATCTTAACTAATACAGTTTCTTACTTACTTAAGGCATATTCCTACTTACAGCTATAGAAATATAAGCCTATAATTTTTCTGCATAATATCTGTGTACTTACATTTCTACATCAATCCAAAATTCTTCCAAGGCTGCAAATCAAACCCTTCAGTATATGTGGAAGTTTCTACCTTTCTGTTTCCCACAGTCCAGATCTCGTGTAAATCTTGAGTGCTATTTTGCACTTCTTCTTTCTTATACAGTAATTTGTTAAGCAAGACAAAATATTTAAGTTGTCCTCATTAATCTTTGATGCTACCTATTCAAATTGTGTAATGTTATTATATCCATTATATCCACCTCTGAGATGGTGTCCTATGCCATTAGTGAGAAATGAATGACTGGCTCTACCTGAGGACAAAAAAAGCTGTATCTTCATCTGTGTGGTCACTGATCAGAAACAGATTTCAGAAAAAGACTGTGAGGGTAAAACAATAACAAGATAACTTTCTAGCTTTGATTCTCTAAGCTTTCCCTTACTTTCAGCGTGTTTTGAAACATTACCTACTTATTTCTCACACCTGTTATAAAAGAACACAGCAGCTCCAAAAGTAATAGCAGTGTAATTTGGCAAGAGGACAGATGCAGCTTCAGGAAGTGAAGTACATTTGTTAAGAGTGCTTGGAGAGACATCTAGCACTGGTCACCCTGGAGAGGAGACCTGGTCTGTCTTACATTTCTTTCTGCAGCTTATAACCATTACAGACAACTCAGAAAACCCTTGCTTTTCCCCACCAGGAAGGAAGTCTGTCAGTAAAGGCATTCAACATGAACTACATCTAGTCTAGGCATACCCACTGCCTCTGTGTGGGACTTAGTACAAGAAGGGTTTTAGCCAGCTAGGAGCTAAGAAGCTCACCTTCTCCCGAGGATCATGTCTGCAGTGGTGAGCGATGAAGTTGGCTCTTACTTTCCTCCCTTCCTGGACTCTTCTCTGAGGATGTCAAGGAAGTACCTAAATTCACTTAGGAACCTTTTTTTCAGAGAAAACCTCCAGTGCTTATTTGGGTGCTGTTGTCTCTTGCAACCTGTCCTATTATTTTCATCACACCCTAGGGGAGATAAAGCATTCCTCCAAAGATGTGGGATGTCAAAGTTCAACTCCCTCCTCTGCTAGAGAAAATTTCAAAATTTCAGTCTAAAAAGTACTTTTTTTGTTTGTTTTCTCTCCAGAAGCATCTCATAGATACATGATTATATGAGCTACTGGAAGGGAAACCCCATCCTTTCTGTTGGAGCTGTGCTATGGAGCAGAAAAGTGCAGTGTGTGGAAAAATGCTTGGAAGGAAAGGCTGATCAATTGCTTTAATTTTTTTTCCTCTATATGTTTAGAGGTCTGAGCACTGGAGAAGTATTTCTGTGAGTACTTCTATATTAGCAATTTTATTATATGCAGGCAGATATTCATGGCTGGAAGGGACAATCATAAGGATCTATTTCCACTCCCTCTCTAACACAAGTGGTAAAAATACTCCAGTGATTTCTAAATAAAACCTGCTGGCTCAGATAAAGCTAGAAAACCCCTTTTAGAAAATTGAGTATCTGTGCTCTGACTATTTGTACGATGAGCTAATTTTTTGCACTGGTTCTTCAGGTGATCTATTGAACTTCATACCACTGGAAAATATGGGCATGAACATTTGCCATTTTATCAAACAGTACAGTGAAGCACAGACAGGTGTGACAGCATAGGAATGTCTATATTTTCTGGGAGTTGGACAGGTTTTTTTTCCTTTTAAAAAATAGTTCCTAGAACACTTTCATTACCTCAGATCAAAGCAAACATGGGTATTAAAACCAGTATCTCAAGTTGTATATATCATTGTTCAGAAAAGTGCTGTCAAGCTCAGACAGCTGGGAACATTACTAGGAAAGGAAAACATTTTGGCTGGATTTTCATAAGGTCTTTCCTGGAAAATTTTTACAAAATATTGCTATTAATTTTCTATTTTTTTATCAAGTTATTTGTCTCTTATGCTTGAAAAGATACCAAGCAAGCCCTTATATGCCCCTTAAAAAGTCATAAGTTTAGAGGGTCACAAAAGATTCAGGTTTTCCTGCCTTGTGGTGAAGAAGCAAGTTTACATGGCAGGTCAGAGATTAAGAAAAACATAATTCTCAATAAAAATGGTCACCTGAGCTCACCTCTGCTGCTCCTGGAATTTGAAAAATCATCTCTGCGAAGATGATTGTGCTCAAAGGACATATTAATGCAATCTGCATCATTATGCAGTTTCTTCTTTGCTCTATTATCTTTCAAGCCCCCTTAATCAGAGAACAAATCTAAACTTTGTTCACTGTCAGTGAATAGGACATACAACTACAGAAGCACATGGGAACAAAAGGGAATTAATAATAGCTTTCATGCGGAGATGAGTGATACATCTTTCAAACTGAAAGGTGGGAAAAGAAATAGCATTTGGGACACAATTTGGGACACCAACAGGAGTCCCTCTTTCTAGGAAAAGATATTCCATCTTGTTAAAATACTTATGATTAGCATATCTTTTAATTTAATTTTCATTTGTGGAAATGTTACACTATGTTTGCTGTTGTACTTGGTTAAGTGAGAACTAATATTGTTGACAGAGTTTAAAAGGAATGAACTGCTTGGGTTTTGTAGGAGTACAGCATTGATTTCACTTGGCCTCACATGGCCAGCCCTATACACGAAAACATCTGAGCTATACTAGAAAACACTAGAAAGACTTTTGGTCTTAATTCAAGCTGTCAGTCTTGTAATTCAAAAAATGGTTTGGCTGGTCTGTGGAGCCTTGGAGACTTTTCCACTACAAAGTTTCGCAGATGTCTCAGGTGACCTGTGTGTGACTGCTGCAATGCTTCCCAGATGCTCCAACCACCTCACCCTCACCAGGGCTCTGACTGAAAGGTGCTGGGTCTTTCTGGCCCACCTACACAGGTGTCCTCCATGCAAACGAGAGCAAGGGTGAGGCACAATTGGAAGTCACCAGGGAGTGGTGGGCTTAAGTGCCATGCTCTCCCTTTAGACATAACCTGTGAAATTCAGAGGAAGCTGAAAGCTGTCAGGCAAGAGGAAAAGAATGTTTGACTTCATGAACGACAGATAAACCTGCCCAGTTGTTTTCTGGTCAGTTTGTTTCCACTGCACAAAGACCCCTCCCCAGCTGGTATTTTCTTCTTCAACTTCCTCACTGAAGCTGTGTACGTTGGAACCTGATAGCTGATGTGTATGCGAGGGACAGCTCTGCTGCACCACAGGCACCATAAATAACTACTCACATCAGAGGTAAGGCATATTGCTGGTGTGGCTCATAATGTTAATACTGAGTGTTAATGTCCTGCCCTTTATCTTAATTAGTGTTGCTTTCAATTAGAAATAAGCCATTCACTTTGAAATAAAAGAAGTGACCCACACCTCTTCCCTAAATTTGAATTATCCCCACAATTAAGTGCTAAGTATCTGTCATGACACTTACAGACCTTTATCACCATCATGTCTGAGTGACTGGCAGTGAACTGCAGCATTCATTCACCCACCCATTCCATAAATTTTTCATATCAGGTATTAAAGATGTCTTCTGTGATGCATTTCAGGACAGCATTTTATATGCTTTCCAATGGACTGACAAATTTCCCTTATAACCTAACATTGTCCTTTGTATTCACTCTTGGATCTTTTAACAAGTTTCAGAAATTGACAATTTTGTGATACTGAATTATAAGCAACTTACTTACATCCCCACAGACTACTGTGCATTCATACCCTTAGTACTGATTCTGCTTGGGTTTACAGTGAAAGGGTCACAATAACTGGAGAAAAAACAACGACAGATATTTGGAAAAAAACTTTTCTGTTTTATGTGTGTAATGCAACAAACAATATGTGTTTGGTTTTCTGTATATCTGTCCACATCATACATACTAAAACAGCTTCTAGACTATTTGAACACCTTATACAAAAGAGCCTTTACTTTGAATCTGAAATTCTCTGTCCACTACTGTTCTGATATTAGTGTGTTGACTCTGCAATCTGAAGGCTTTTGATCTTTCATTTTCCCTATGACATCTGACCCAACGAGTTAGGAACCTTTGGAAATGCTGTTTACCTGCCCCTTTACAAAGAACAGAGAACTGTTGGTAACAGAAAGTGACACAAAAGAACCACTTCTGCACATACCCGTGCCATACCCCAAAGGAATGATGCTTTCTGATGTCTTTTGGATGCTTTATGGTCATTAATATCTTTTGAACAACTGAAGGCAAAAAGGTTGGATGCACAAGTATGGTGCGAAAGTGTGTTATTTTAAGTTTCAGGAATCTCACCTTAGGTCTGACATAGTCAGAGGAGTTTGGTTTCTCATTGGCTCCATGAGTGTAAGAGGTTTCTTTACCTACAGAGATGACATACATGCACAGAAGGGTGTGTGAGAATTGTGGAAATTATTCTGTACAATAATTCCTTCCTTGTGCTATACAATGTATAATAAAACACATGCTAAGGATTGTAGCATGGTTTTATTTGAAGGTAGAAAGGGAATACTGAAAAAAGTGTAACTGCTGACTTACAGAAGCTTTTTTTTCATGCTTCTCAAAATGATCTCTACTCCTCAAGAAAACATGTATTATTTACTGTTAATCACAGATATCTTTGTACAGTCTGTATGAATTATGTCAGTGATTTGAACTTGTCTTTTAGTAATGTGGCTTTATTTTTTTGTACAAGACCAGTCCAGATGAATGTTGTAGAGAATCTGAAAGCTATGTGATAGTCTATTTATGACTGCAGTCATTTTCTTTTTGTAGAGCATAACTAAAACTAAGTGGACAAAGTTGCAGAACAATGGAAAGAGTATAGCTGTTTCAAAACACTTTGAATTTGGCAAGTAAGAACAGAAAAAATAAAACCAGTAAAGTATGCCAAAAAAAGTATTCACAACAAGCTGAGTTAGCAAAATGCTTCCTTTACTGCAGATGTTCCACTTCTGAGACAAGAGGGCAAATTGATCTAACACAAAATCTTCCAGTACAGTAAAAGCCATACAGAAAAAGGGTTTGTGCAGTCACAGGCAGTTGTATTTTGCTGTATTGTTCACAGCTGAAAACTATCCAGTACTGATGTGGTCCTGGCAGACTCATCTGGAAACTGTTTCTGCCAACAAGATGTCTTTGGAAGCTGAAACAAATGAGAAACTAAATTCTTCACAGCTTGCTGAGATAAGAGATTCCTGGGAATTGCTGAGTGTTAGATTGCTGCCCTAAACCCTTCAATTTCATGCTCTCTTTTTCTGTGCTGCATATTTGTTCCAACTGGCTCCCTACCTTGAACTCTACTGCATCCTGCTGGGTTAAATGTGATGGACAGTCTATATGAAAACCAATCAGTTATTTTGACAGGGGACTTAGAGAAGGTCAAGGCCACCTCTTCTCAAAAACCTGTCTGCCTGAGTCTTCAGCTGTCAGAGATGAAATGTCTTTGAGGCTCTTCTTTGGTCTGGGCTGTGTTTTCATTTAGTCCCAAACAATCAGGAATCCAGCTAGTGAAGGCCTTCCAGTGCTTTCACCAGGGTATTTATTTGATTGCTATTGTCCAGATTTAGAAGTGGGAAATTGTGACTCAAATACGCTGATTGTATAGTGTGCTGCCATACCTTGCATATGAAGGAAGACAATTCAATTTGATATTCATGTGACATACTCTCTCTTTCAGTGGTAAAGCTCTGCTGGCACACAAATGTGCTATTGTGAAACAATGCTTCCAGAGCTTATCTATTATATGACTGTGTAGGAGCCAGTCTTAAAGGATACTTAATATATAATTTTTCATTTAAAAACAGACCACAATGAGGCTTGAAGCTAATGGCATTAAAATAAGATTTATGCTTAATATGCAAAGGGATGAACTTTATTTAAACAATATACTTTTCACCTTCTCCAAAATGTAAATGAAAAAAATGCATATTAATTTTAGAGTCCATAACAGTATGTCCTAATCTCACATCAAAACTTATTTCAAGCTTTATGAGTTCTACAGGATCCATGTTTCAAGCACAGATGTTCTGATCTAGATGCTTAATTTAATGAAGCTACTTAATAACGTTTAATTGCAACTACCCTAATTTCTTGAGGTTTCTAATTCAGCATTGTGTTGTTCAGGAAGAGGCACAATTCAGATTGTAGTTGCACAGAAAGAGGAGAGAAGGAGAAATAATTTCCAGTTCTGTATTCTATAGAAATTTTGACAAGTGGCATATTCTGTACCTCTGATGAATTTTTATATTTCAAGATTTCTGAGAAATCATTAATTCAGTTCAGTCATGTGGTTGCGGTCCTAGAGAGGGAGAAAAAGAGCAGCAACACACATGGACCTTTCAGGGGAAAAGGCCGACTTTTTTGAGCAGAAAGCTTGTATTTAAAGCATGTTACGAGAGACTAGAACAGGACAGTAGCTCATTGGCTAATTGGGATAAACACCCAGGAGATCATACCTCAGGATGTATCCCATGGGAAGAACACCAGGTGTTAATCTTTATTATGAATTCCACTCTGGTTTTCACCAGATTCTAAGTTGGTTTTGACCATTTATCACCTTGGGAAATTTCCTTCCTGTCTGCAGCTATTATCAGCTTATCAGTCTGGGAAGCAAGAGAAATTCAGGCTTGAGAGAAAGGATTCTCAAGCTGTAATTTTGCAGCTCTCTAGATGTCTCTGTCTACACAGTCATGTGACCTAAGATTACATTAGGAATTATAAGGGAGATCTAATTTGGTAGTTTCCTAGCATTTCAGGTGATGTAGAGTTTCCAGAAAAGTTCAAATGCTGACGGTTGTCAAATTATTTTCATTTTTGATACATCCATGTAGAGCATGAGAAAAAATTGACCAAAGTTACTTCAGAGGACTTGGTCTAAATTGTGCTGGAGAAAATCAGTGTCAAAATGCAACAGCAGGACAGAACAGACCTACTATCATACTAAAAGTTTGCATACATTTTACTAGAGCTTTGCTGATCTTTTTCTTTTGAAGGGCATGTGTCAGCAGCTATACACGGTCATTTGAAATAGTCGAAGTTGGTAAATGAAGAATGATATATTTATTCAATGTTCTGTTGAAATACCCTGAGATTTTCTTAGTCAGGATGGTTTGTCACCACAGCTACTAACTGGGAATGAGCCCAATTTTGTAGTTCATAAATTCAACATTCTTAATACAATATTAATTGTGGTCATTATATCAGACCATTATTGAACCTATAGGCAACACTTCTTAATCAAGAAGTTCAAACAAGGAACCTGGGCAAATGATCTAATCATGACTCCCTAATTTCATGTTGTCTTATTGAAGCATACATCATTCAAAGAACTTCCAGGCTTTTCTAATTTATTGAAATCATTAAAGAATGACACAGATCATGCAATTCCAGCATATACATATGGGGAGAATGATAGTAGGTATCAACCCACTAATTTAATTAGGAAAATTATATCTAACTTACAACTTGTTGATGGGGCTAATTGAGTTTTGCCTAGGTAGTACCTGTATAACACTGAGGACACACAGTATGCTTATGGTGGTGCCCAGGGGCAGACACGTGAACCAAAGGATGACAGCTGCTAAAATATGTTTGCTCACCTGAAGAGCACTTGGGTGGCTTTCAGAATAGCGTAGCTCTAGATGATTTTGTGGGAAGAGCACTAGGTCCTTATACTGACCAGGGGAAAAACCCATACAAAGTGAGGAAGAGCTGTCATCAATACAGGTTGTATTGTACCTGTACCTGTACCAGAGCCAGGACTGGACTGAGCTACCTAAACAGCCCCCTGGTGCCATCCAAGACACCCTTAGGTATTATGCCTGGCCTCTGGTTGTTCCCTGAAGGGCCTGGACCCCCTGTAGGTGCCTGATGATATCTGCTAGCCCTGTGTGTGTGCCTCAGAAACCTCAGGACATTTCATGTGGTCCAGATGCTTATGCATGGAATTGAGCCCCAAAGGCCACTCAGTCCCATGGGTCTGTTTTTATGAAGACATTCGCATAGACTCTATCTTTAAAAATCTATTCTGTGCTGTTCATTAGGTGTTTGTATTTTTCAGACAAAAACAAAGCCCATTTTTTTTACTTTCTTCTGTCACTAAGCCCCTGTAAATTTCTTCTTCCAAATCTCATTTTTCTCATTTCTCATTTAAATGGGTTACCAATGGTAATATATTAATTCAGATGAGTGTGAACCTTTGTGTTGGACAATAACATGTTCCCATTCAATTTTATTTCTATTGTACCCTTCTCTTCCCTAAGCCAAGAGAAATAAGAATTTAGAGAAGTCAAAATATAAAGGAATAAAAAGGATGAAGTCTTTAAGATATTTCTGATCTTTCCTATTTCTCAGAAAGGAGGACATCTGTGATTACAAGCCTAACTTCTGTACACAGACAGAAATACTGTAAGAGAAGATGAAAAGTGCTTTGAATAAACACTTGAACTGAAACTCAGTATTTTGCTGAGGCTTCCTGACCACTAATTCTGACAGAATTATCAAGCAACACTGATGACTCTAAGTTATCCACACACATAGAGCAGCGTAGCATTTATTGTGTCAAATAATGCCTAGGCTGTTTGCAAACCAAGAGCAAAATTAACACAAGTATCAATTTTCAATCTGTTTTATTGTTTTGCTTGTTTATGGTGTTTCTTAATAGAAACAATTCCTGTTGAAGGTAACAGAAATTAGTTAGTATCTTGGAGCAAAATGGAATCCTAAGTGTTTAATTGATATTCTAATTTATCTTTGTTTTTTACAACAGTTTTAATTAATTGTACAAATACTATTAAGTGTTAAAGGATTTCACAGAAGCACTATGTTGATTACAACCTGAATTATCAATTTCTTGGTTAAATACCCATCTGTGTATTTAACTGGTTCTTCTGATATACTTTTTTGCCTTGAGAGACTGCTAGTGGATGACAGACTGCTAGCAAGTGAATAGGTGGTTGAAAACCAGTCTTTGTCTCAGGGGAAATTCTGGCATTTCTGAACTTGTTTTCATTCTCAACTGGAACAAAGATAAAAATAAAAATGTATGAGAAAAGAAAACTTTAAAAGAATTCATATAGAAATATGTATGTACAATTTCCTTTCAGTCAAATAAAACTAGATTCAGTGATGTGGAAGGTTGCAACAAATATCCTATATATCTGTACGCGTGTTGTGATATAATGTTTATATTAAAATTTACATTGATGAAATTTAAATGAAATTAAAGAAAAGGAATAAACAAAAAAAACACTTTATTACTTGATTGGACAAAAACTTATTGAAAGAAACAGAAAGCTGAAATAATGATTCCAACATTTCCTTGTGGAAAATTTCTTACCCCTCCTGAAATGAAAATCATGAAGAAATTATCAAGTTTCTGATCTGTCCTGACACAGAGGTGAGTCGCATCCCTTACAACATAATGCTCTGACTGCTTCACCAGGCAGGACCATGCTGGACATAAGTCCTTTTCCACAACAGGCCTTTCCTTAAATGCAACCTGTGATTTCCTTCTTAAGTTTGTTTTATTTTCATATGTATTTCACTCTATCTATCAAAAACTAACATATTTGGTTCAAAATTCTTTTAACCAGATTTGTAGGTGAGCAAACAGTAATTAATACTGAGATAATTTTTAAGATTTCATATAATTTTTGCTCTGCTTTTCAGTGAAAGGAAAGCCTTCTTGAAAGCTGTTAGAAACCATCATTGTGTTAAAAGGACATATCTGTTAGAATATTTAGCCTTTAAGAAGGATGTTTGGTGGTTTAAAATGGTCTGGATTGTATGGCTAGGTATAGCTTTATGTAATACTATGAAACAAGGGAAAATGAATCATGGCAAAAAAAGCTGAGTTAGATATTTCAAGGACATTGAATGAATAACAAAAGAAAGGAAGAGAGATGCTATGGGGCAGCAGCACAATATTGATGGATAAGGATGAAAATGCAGCTATGGGTTTACAATACACTGTAGCTTAGTTCCTACTCATTGAGCATTTGGAGGACTGATGAGGAAAATATTTGTGGAAATGCAAACAGCTATACAATCAAAATGGAGATAAAAATGAAAAGGTCTTTAATGCTCAATATGTCCATAATTTAGAAAACAAATGGCACATGAAATCACAGGCATGGCAGCTGTATCCAGTCAAATTGGGGGTATCATCATTTAGCTCTAGGGTACATGAGAGCCATCAATAAATTTAATAAAGAAATTGAGATAAGCTTTTTCTTCATTAGAGAAGTAGGGATTTGGGATGATCTTTCAATTGGCAGGGAATTTGTCTCGCTTTAAAATGAGTTTACTAAGATATTCCTTCGGCATAGATGACTAAGATTACATGGAAATAATCCTGATAATGTACAAAGTCCATGCCAATTGTATTGTAGACATTCACTTGTTTCTTTCCCAACAGCTTTCCAGCATCCAGTAACTGTTTATTTTTTTCTATATGCCAATTCTACACTAGATATCATGCTGAATTGTCCTCTTTAGGTATAAGTCCTTCCATTAAGCAATTAGGGTGCCATAATCTTTCCTTGTAAGTCATTCCAAATCTTGCATAATTTTGACTGCCTGACTTTGAAGATTTTCTTTGGAGCATATTCTGAAGTTCAAATATAAGCCAGCTTATGCCTCTTAACAACTTATGCATTTAGAATTCCTTAAGTTCAGTTTCTGGGGTCAGTATTATCAGAATGTTGAAATGAACATATTTCACACCAAATTACTCCTTTGAAATCTGTATCCCATAATGCTCTTAGAGGGATGTTATGATTCTTGATGTGGAAACCCTTTACAGTTGCTAGTGAAGTGTTTCCTATCTGTCCCAAGGAGAGGGGATTTCTCTCACTTTTTATAGCCATTGAGAGAAACTGGTGGATTTAGAGTGTGATTAATCTCATCTCTTTTAGATCCACAGATGAATGGCCCAGGTTTCCTGTTCTGCTGTAAAGTTAGGATAGAGGGAGACCCAAGTGACCACACAGGTGAAAATTTTTCACTTTTGATTTAGTCAATCTTACCACAGTTTTTACCCATCTTATTTTGCCCTTATCCCAATAGAGTATACTCTGTTTTCGCATGAACTTGAAAAGCCTTGAAAAGTAGCTGTAAGCCACTTGCTCAGCTGGCCAATGCACAACTGTAGCTTTGTAAGAGTTGTGATGTACTTGTCCTTGGCATTTTTAAAACATCTTCCTCTGTCCCATTTTAGATATCAGACTTAGGATGGGACGAAAGCTTCCCTAAAGGCTCTGATTCTCTCCTTTAACTATAAAAGGAACCTATAAGTCATAAGCAGAGAGCTTAAGCTCCAGATCTTTACCTACTAAACACTAGGATTTGCTATAGTTAGGTGGCAGCACAACATGAGTTTTGAAGAAAAACATGTTAGGTATGAGCCTGTATTTTTTGTCCCTGGTTTTTACAGGAGTAGAGACTGGAGGAACATTTGGTTGAAATGGAGAATAAGAGTGGTAAGATCCAATAAATGTGCAAATTTTTTTTGCATTTTGTTGTTGTTATTTTCTGTCTTGGAGAGGGGCAGAAAGCTATGATGTTTCTTGCTTGCGGGAAGCTTGGAGATCCATCTGCCCCATGTCTGTATGTCCCTCTTCAATGAGACAGTTCAAGGCAGAAGAACTTGGGGTTCTTGCACTCAAGCTTGAATCATCTGACCATGAGAAATGGCAGGACTCTTTCGTAAGGGATTTTGGAAAGCAGAAAAGTGAGTGCAGAAGGGAGTGAGCAAGAAAGGAGAAAAAAGATCTAATTACTCAGCCTCAGGAGACAAACACATTTTAAGCTTACTTTGTATTTCATGATTAAGAAAACATTGTTTCACTGCATAATTTTTCTGTCTGTGCTTTTCAATATTTGGTTATGCAAATATATTTATGTTATGTAGTCATATATAAAGCTGTATTTCCTGATAAGATATCTGTTATTCACAGGTTAGAAATTGTTAATTTATTATCTTATGTTAGATTTTAAAAGAGATGTCTCTGACTTGTATTTAGGGAAAGCATTTCAAACTCAGATGTATGCCAAAGACTTGGGTCCTGCAATATCAAGTTGAGAGTTGAAATGTTGTTTTTCTGCTATTGTTAACCAAAAGTATTCTACTTTGGTTTAAAGCAACCAAGAAAAAAATCACCTTAAAGATAAAAATTGATAAAAATTGTCAAGGTATAAAATTTTCATTGCTCTTACTCCGTTTTTTTTTCCATGGTTTTGAGATGTCAGTGTTGCATCCAATGTTTCACCACTTTTCTGAGAGCTGGATTGGGCATTTTCTCTCTTCTTTTGGGAAGCTATTTTCTTCAGGTTTCATATTTCAGGAGGTGCTTATCTTCCATTACAAGAAAAGCTGTCTGGGAACAGATTTCAGACAGGCAAGGGGGCAATAGAGACCTGCAGCCTTCTTTATGCATTAACACTGTGAATGGATTATGACCACAGATGCATCTGCACATCTCATTTCCACCTCTACACTCATTTGGCATTTGGATCCAGCACTGGAGCATATTTTATTCTCTGCAGAGTGCTGTCAAGTACTGTAAATAAGACTAGAGATATAAGTTAAACAGCTCAGTTTTGAATTCAGTGGTCAAGAAAAACACAAAAAAATATGTGAGCCCACATAATCTGCCACCTCTGCCTTTACCTCCAGCTGTTTCCTGACTTACTGGCCTGAGGTCAATGACTTGCTGATCTGTCTACCACTGGTTTTCAGACAGTGCTCCTTTAACCCTTGAGCTCTGTGAGTGATAATTAAGAAAATTAAATCCACAGTCAGTGGATTTAAATTTGCTAGTCAAAGTTTTCTGCACTCCTAGGAGAAAAATAATACTTAGGGATCTTCAAGCTGAAAAAAAGGTCTAAAAAATTACTGAAATATGTTTCAAGTGATATATTCTCAAGTCATTATATTTTATTTAATCCTTAACATTTTATCTTATAAAACAGATCAACATCTACATAACAGTCAGTCTTTAACCCACATACCACAGTGGCAGTTCCTCAAGAATTATCTAGAAGGTTCACATTTGCTCAAGTCACTACCTCCAAGTGACTCATCCAGTAACTCAGGAAGGAAAGAAATAGCACATGTTATCTCTTCAGCTCTGTGTTCAGCACTGGGATGGAGCAGCCTGTGTGATCTTTGTGTTGTAGCTGGGGAGCAGTTGAGCCCAGGCCAGCAGTGAGCCTTGGCAGCAGCCAAGGCCAGCAGTGCCCTGGGCTCATGGGCAGCAGCACAGCCAGCACATCAAGGAAAGGGATTCTTCCCTGTCCTTGGCAGCTGTCAGACACATCTGGAGCCCTGTGTCCAGTTTGGCGCTCCACAGTGCAGGAAAGGCATCGATGAACTGGAGCAAGCCCAGGGCAGGGACTCTGTGGTGGGCAGGGATAGAGCACCAGGGACTGCAGCTTGCTCACCTGGAAAGGGAATATCTGCAGGGACATGAAAAGGCTTACAGCTTCACATCCACAGCTTATGTCTAGAGTCACATGACAGGCTTCATAAAAATATATCTCAGTTTTTACTGACAGCAATTTGGCCAGCTGATCCTATTCAGTGTGCTACAGCCAACAGGTTGAAGGCTACATATTGCTGCTGGCTACATATTTTCATCAGCTGAATCTTATTGTCATGGTCAGACACTTTTTGTGCTTTGACCTTTGAGAAACAGTGTACTTGGAGAAGGTGGATAACCAATCCTCTCTGGAGTCATTTACTGAAACAGCTTCAAAATCTTGCCCTATCATTAAAAGTTAAAATAACTTAATAATCAGAATTGTACTTTGAATCTTTTCAATAATTTTTATTCTTTTAACCACATAAATATTTGACAGGTAAATTCTAACTTTCCACTGGCTGATAAAATATAGTATAGATTCCACTTTCCTGTCCTAGCAAAATGGTTTATCCCTCAGGATAAAATTATTCCAAAAGGAGCCTACTTTTTTTTTCTTGCTGTTATTCCTTGAAGGTTGCACTTTCAAACTACCTAACATTGATTTCACCTGGGAGCCTTATGGAAAGGTTGTTTTGGCATTGTATTGAATTAACTTAATCTCTATTCACCTTATTTAATCTCTCTCTTCACTTTGCCTGGTTTGATTTCCTCACCTCATTGGGAGCTTCTCAGTAGAAGCAGAAATGAATTTTTATTATCACTTTCTCTAGATGTCTTCTACTGGATGTCCAGAACTTTATTTTATTTCAAGAAATATTCTAGGGGTATGTTTGGGGTTTTTTGCCCTTTTTTTTTTTTTTTAAAGGGACATTCATTAAAAATAAATATTAAAAATGTGCAAGGATTTATGATGGAATTTGTTTGAGTCAGCACTAGCAGAAATCAGGGGAGCTCAGATAATATTTTCCTTAAACCTGAACATTTCTTAACAGGATGACATTGATATCAGGATATGCTAGTGAACTTGTTTGTGTGCGGGCAGGCAAATATGCTGTGGTACAGCACATATGGACAGACCCATAAGCATCTCCCTTTTTTATCTCTCCTGAAGCTGATGTTTTCTCTCCTCATCATTTTCCTCCTACAGGAATTTATTTCTTGTCTTACTCTTCCAAGGATCACTTTGCTAGTGGGGCTATACTGCTCATATGCTTTCTTCTAGATTTCCAGCCTTTCTGCTCTCCTCCATGCCAGACTCTTTTTCAATGTTCTTGGGAAAATGGGGCAATCTGACAGTGGTGTTTCTTAAAAGTATGTCAATTTCTGTGTCATGTTTGGACAGAAGGAGTAAGTAGAAATAACTAATTAGGAAGGGAGCTTTTTTTTATCTGAACAAAGCACTTAGGTACATGTTTAAATCTTAACAATTTCAATAACATTTAGGAATATGACTGTGCATGCATACTTTGCAGAATAAATATAATACTAAAAGTTAGAGAGAAACTTTCATACCTGATGAAGTGAGAAGGAAAGACTATATTACCAGCTGATCCTTTATGGTTCTCCTCTGTCCCACACTGCTGCTGTTACCAGCTAAGGGAAGTAACAGCAACAGCAGCCACCTTCAGAACTATGAGAAGGGATAATAAACACAGCTTGACAAGATAGAAGTGTAAAGGTAGTTCAGTGCTGATACTGGTTTATCCTGATTTACCTGATTTCTCCCTGTTAAATGGGATAACTTAATGAGGTTGCTTTTGAAATGAGTTTTGGTCATCACAGTCCCGGTAGGTTTCCCAATAGGTTGGGAAAATTTTCAAACATCATGAACACTTAAATCATGATGCCCTGCACAACACCTGAACACTTCAGAGTCTAAAACTGATAGTCTGGCATCCAAGTGGTGCTGTTAATGCCTGGAAGCAAATGGAGATCTTGATTTATGATGTCCAACTTCCAGGCATGCCAAGAAAAATATCTTGATGGTGCTGTTTGTCAAAATCCCCCTGGCAGCTTCCTGGTCGTGCTGAATGTCCCTGCCAAAGTGCAGCTGTGTGCAGCTCCTGCACCATTGCTGTCCTCCACAACTTTAGGAAGTGGACCTGAAAACAGAAAGAAGAAAATGACATCAGGTCCAGATTTCAGAGTATGTCTATTGTTAACTAGGCAATTTTGCCAGAGTTATACACTGCAGAACGATCAAGGAGACCTAGTGTCTGTAAAAATCATGTCTAAATGGAATTCAGTGCTAGATACAGGTTCAGTTTTTGCTGACCTCAAATATGGTGAAGCCATTTGACACCTTCTGGGGTGCTTTGTCTTGCATCAGAGCCATGATTATATTCAGTGTCTTCCTGTTTATGGATGTACTGCACAAAATAATTCAAATAACCGTTCAATAGATTTGGCACTTTTAAAAAAAGATTTCTAGCTTAAAAGGGGGATTATTTTTGCACACATTTCTACTCAATAAGATTGTTTTTAATTCAAATGGCTTCGATTTCAAAAGTCTAATCAACTTATATGAAAAGAATAAAAGGTAGAAACAAAAAAATTAAAGTGCTAAATGAAAATTTCGCATCAATCTGATGCTTTCCTCCATTATAAATTATTGCAATTTTTAGGATTCTGTTATTTTGTACCAATATGGTCAAACCTCTGAGAAATAGAGCTGAGGAAAATCATTAAGAACTATATATACAGTTAGAGATAGCAGAAATAATATGAATTAGATTTAGTTACACATGCTTTGGCAAAACAAAAGATTGATTATAAACTTTTATTTGAATGGAAGGAAAAAAATCCATCTTCAAATTAAAATTGTCATGTAGGCAAGAAAAAGAATAATGCAACAAATGGCTCTTGCTAGCATGACCTAAACCATGGAATGGAAAATATGAGCCCTGCAAAGGAAAGAACAATTTGGTCTTCTATATTTGTCAAAAATATTATAGAAGTTTCTATTAGCTGACTGATGAAGCAAAATCTTATCTGAATCATTTTTTCCCCATACATTATATCAAAAGAATATAAAGAATTAGACTGCTTTCCCCTTCTACATTTGTCTACTTGGAAATAAGCAAATGAAATAAATAAATGCATTTGCATAACTAATTTAAAAGGTAGTGAAGAAAAGAATGTATTTTTCAATTTTTTTCTTAATCCCTGCTGTTTTCTGTGCTCTACAGATTTTCTTTGCAGGGTCCTATTCACTGCAGATAAAAAACATGAATGAATAGCACAACCAGCAGAGAGAGAAGGTTATTAAACCAGCAAATGAAGAAACAGCACAAAGAGTAAGAACACCTTGCAAACAGATTTCTTTGCCTCTAGAGAGGAAATACAGCAGGGCTGTTTGGCTTAAGGGATATGCATATGCTCAAACATAAAAGGCAAGTGGCTTTAGTAATGAACACTCCCACATAAAGAAAGTAAGAGGATCAAATGTCACATGTACTCTCTAAGGAGCTTGCAAGGATACCAGAGCTACAACACGTGTAGCTGTCTTCGAATTAGTCATTCCAGGTCTGTATCCTTCAAAACATAATAACCACAAATAATAGTTTTGTTGTGACTATTTTGTTAGTTTCCAATAAAATGGGAGGAGGAGATGCTGTCAGGAGGAAGAATGACTGACTGATGAAGCTAGGTAGAAAGCAAAAGGTTATCTATCAGACAAATGTGGTTACTGAGGGTATTACTTAAGAGGTATAGGGGCAGCCCTTTTCTTTTTCTTTCTTTAAACTGAAATATTAATAGAGCAAAGCTGAAAGGAAAAAAACAAACCACATGTAGATGAGATTTTAGTGTGTAAATGCTAATGTTAACAGTATGTTTTTGGTTTTTTTGTTTTTGTTTTGGTTTTTTTGATTTTGTTTTTGTTTTGTTTGTTTTGTTTTTGTTTTTGTTTGTTTTTTGGTTTTTGGGGGTTTTTTTGTTTTGCTTTTTTGATTTTTTGTTTTTTAGTTTGGGTTTTTTGTTTGGGTTTTTTTTGTTTTTTTTATGGTTGTTCCAATACTTCAATGTGATGATTTTATTTATTCTATCCTCTTGCTTAAATATCCTCCTGTCATATTTCTGAATAGCCACACAGAGAATTTCTAGGGTATTCCTGGTAGTGAGAGTCCTTCCAGCTGCCCTACTGAGACCGTTTGAGAAGAGCACAGCTCCCTGCCATGCTGCTGTGGGTTATTCATGGCACCCTGAAGGCATACATGGACAATAGAGGAGGCCAGCCTACAGAAAGACACTGGACAGCCATGGAGCCAAAACAAGACTTCTGCTGTCCCTGTGTGCTGGAGCAATTAGTGTCTGTTGAATCACAGGAAAAAATATCATAGAAACACAGAATGTCCTGAGCTGGAAACGACCCAAAGGAATGATTAAAGTCGACTCCTGCTGCATCTCTCCTCAGAGCTACCTTACAGTTTTGAAATGTTTCAGGTATTCTCCTTTCTTTTGTAGAAATATTCTCTAAGCTGAAACATTTCTTTTTCTCATTGATTCTATGATTTATATGTGCCAGCTTAGTTTTTTTCAGATTCTTTACATGTTTTCTTGATTTTATCCTCTGAATAAAAGCAGAGAGAAAACATTCCTATCTTTCTAATGCTAAAAATCCAGTACGCAGGAGTATTCTGTATTTTTAAAGCTGGCAATACTTCCCTTATGACCATCTCATTGGAGGATGTTCTTGCAAATGTATTCAAATAGTTTACAGGGCTGAGGATATTTTAATTTTTAAGGGGGCAGTTCAGAAAAAGCAACATATGCCTCACTGGCAACCAGAGGAAGTAAAAAGTACAGTTTGGAAAAGAAGCAGAGATAGCAAAAAAGCTATCAGTTAATGATCAGTAAATAGTACAGAATATGATGCCTATATGCTGCAAAAGAATAAATTGTTTCAGTTTTTTTGGGGAGCAGCAAAAGTGCCTATGCATTATGAGGAGAACCATGAAGAGTTATTTTAAGCCTTTTTTGATTTTGAGAAAACCTGCCATGCATTTATGTGTGCTAACTTCTGGAGCAGAAACTAGATAACACTACGTTAAGGTAAGTTGGGTCAGATTTTTCTGCCATTACTAACATTCTTTCTAAGTCTGATTTTAAACAGCCTTTGGGCATTTAAGGAGTGACATTTGCCAGCTAAAAATCAATTCTCATCAAGATCTCCTTGGCTTATATACTAGAATCTGTGCTTTGAAGCTCAGAGGAATTACTGAGAAGTTAAATGGGAGAACAGAGAAAAAGGGACCAGAGAAGAAGCTCAGAAGTCCGGTGGGGAGATAATTTATTTTCCCCATCCACTACACATTACTGAATTGTGAGAGAAATAATGAAACCAAAGGAGACCTGAGAGGAAGCTTATGATTAAGCAAGATGTATGGCTTTGGTCCTTTGAGAGTCAATTTAGGTGTGTCTTCAGGCTGAATCTTGGAGACATTTTATTTACTGAATGCTCTCCAATTGTCTGATAAGAAAGTAAATCAAAACCCTTCTACTGGTGATGCTATGAGAGTGGTGGACTTGCCTGTCTGTTTCAAGACAGTATCACAAAGCAAAAGTATAGAAGCAGCAGGTGGAAGAGTTGAAATGGTGCAGCTGAACTCACATCCTAGCAGATGCAAGTTCAAAGATAGACCCTGTCCCCATTCCCAGGAATTTTTCATCAGTAGGCCAAATCCTTCCTTTACTGTGAGGTCAAATGACAGCATCTCTGCAAAGAAAAAGAAATATATAGAAACAGGATTGGATTTGGTGCTGGTTTGCTGTCTCCTGTGTGATGAGGATTCATCATTTTCCATTAAAAAAAAAAATAATTCTTGAACCCACGTGCAGTTTCATGTATCACAATCACCAATGGAATAAAGGTCACTGGTTTAATTCTTCTTTCAGGCACAGGTAATATTAAAATGTAAGTGGTAATGTGAGATATCATATAGGATAATTAGGACATAACTATGTTCATATATTTTCCTATAGATGAAATTACTTTGTCTGCCCTTCCTCTTTAAGAAATTACAGTGGCCATTGTTCCTATGGTTACTGGGAGGCAGCATTTACAGAGACTGTGGATTTCTGTAAAAGGAGCAAAAAATCACTGCAACTGGAATGGTCTGCTGTGTTAAAAGTCACTTTGCACTCCCATTTCTATAGGCTAAGAGGATGCTGAAGATTTTGTTTCTAATCAGGTACAACGTGACTAATTAAACATTTAAGATGAGTAATACAGTATAATTAATTTTGTCAGCTTTTATTGGTTTGCCCCTCCTCCAACCCCCCTCCCCAAAGGTTTGAGATTTAGAATGTCAAAAACATCAAGAAGATTTTAGAACAGCAAAGGACAGACTGATCTCAAACATGGTCAGAAGAGAATACCTAAAAATAAAATTCACTGCATATTGCTGTATGCAGTACTACCATTTGATCTACATTTGAGGTGCATATGGAAATACTGACCTCTTATAAAACACACTCAGTGACCACATGTTAATAACAACCTACATTATACACTTTTTTCATTGTTTTTCTTCCTGTCCATGTATCACGTGAAGGAAATTTGGAACAGTTTATATTGGGAAAGAAATTCCTGTTCTTTTGAAAACTTAGAATAAAATAATCTTTAATGTAATTTTAGTCATTTGGGGGAGGACAAATTAAAAAATTGTGAAATGTTTTACCTGTCCAAGGAAGATGCTTTGTCAAGCTGATATAAACTGTTTCAGAGAGCCAGATGAGAAATAGACTTCAAAAAGTTTTCAAAATTTTCAACTCTTTTTGACAGTGTCAAAAATAAGTCAAATAGAAGTGAAAAGAGCTTGTTTATTTGACTGAAGTCTGTTACACTGCCCTCATGGCAATTCTGTTTCAAAGAAGTTTACAGTCATAGAGGAATGCCTTTGTTATTATTTTGGAGTAGAAGTACCCCAAGAGTCAAGCTGGAGCAAATGTCAGGTTTTATGTGCATTCTGTGGGGTCACAAATAAAAAGCATCTTATGATCATAAAGTTTGGTTCTCATTACACAATATAAAGCTGAAAGAATATTGTCTTTTTAATTCTCTATCATATTTATAATTTCTGTTGGAGCTTCAATTTATATTTTAGAAGAATATTCGGTTTTGACTTGGGAAAAAAATCCACACAACAGAGAAAAGATATATTTTATATTCAAATTTGTTCTTCATATCACCTCTTTCTGTTGGTTTTTCATTCTGTTTTTCACTTCCACTGGATTATTATATTTTTACTCTCTATTCACTAGCCTAGCAGTGGAAAACAATGAAATGAAGAAAAATAAATCACTCCTCAATAGTCTAAAAAGCCAAAACATTGCCATTCAAGACAAAAAGTAAAAACCATTATATCTGAGTATATTTCAAAATTAGATAAAAGTTACTTTGTTTGCTCTTATAGCTCTGCATGGCCATGATTTCAAAACGTATTTGTTGGCCCAACCAGCAGATGGATGAGATGAACACATTGCTCATACCTGAATGTACAAGACTGACTGGTTTTGGAGAATGCAGTGATTCAGTTTTGTTTTTGCTGGGGCTGCAACACTTCTTTCCTTATTCTGGGCTGTTGGTTTTGGTTCATATGTGGATTTACACTATCATTCAAAACAGGGTGACATTTACTGTGAATATTGACCATGGACACCCACTACAATGTTCAAATGATGATGCACCAAATCTCATGTCTAAATCATGCATTCTCATAAAATGTGAATGTCAAAGCACAGCAGCCCTCATCAGTACAACAAAGCTCACTCCCCAGGCTCTCACAGCTGGCAAGAAAAAAACAAATAAAAGCAGTCTATGGAGAGCCCACACGGTGACAAACTTATGCAAATGCAGTAATTAAAGCTTGGTAATTCAAAGAAATTCACTTGAACTCTCTTATGAATTTCCTGGCTCCTTTCTTTTGGTCTGAAGGATCTGAAATTTTTTCTCTTTCAGAAAATGTCTTAGGGCATGTCTGGCAGCAAAATATTGTCTATTAATGAACAGGCAGGATCATTTTTACGTTGGAGAACACTGAATTAATCACTGGGACAAGTTCTGTCATCTTCCTTAAATCTCCTTTGGACTGCTCAGAAGGCAGTTGCTACTGCATAGGACTTTTAAGAACCCCAAGACAATAGCAGATTCTGCCACCAGTACTCATTTTAATTGATTCTTCCATCTTGTAATGAATTAATGCGTTAACTCTTTTAACTGGTGTAAACTAGAATACTTCCACTGGTTTCAGTGAAAAAGTATAGGTGTATAACAATTGCAGATATGTCCTAGAGAGGAAAAGTGAAGTGTAAAGTATCTAAGACAAAATATATTTCTGTGCAAATGACTTAGGGTCAGAGTTTTTCCTGAAAAAAACATTTTATGAAAACAGGAAACTGAGTCATCAGAATCTAAAACGTGTATTGAGTATAGCAATTACTCTACAGGGATAATAACAGCATAGGTGAAATTTCACACTTCAGAGAATCATGGAATACATTGATGGCAAGGGACACACAAGGATGATCAAGTCCAACCTTGGCTCTGCACAGGATACCCCAAGAGTCACAGCATGTGCCTGAGAGTATTGTCCAAATGCTTCTTGATCTCTGTCAGGCTGGTGCTGTGACCACTGCCCTGGGGAGCCTGTTCCAGTGCCCAATCACTGGGTGAAAAACATTTCCCTGATATTTAACCCAAGCCTTCCCTGGCTCAGTGTAATACTGTTTCCTTAAGTCCTGTCACTGGTCATGAGGGTGAAGAGATCAGTACCTGACCCTCTGCTTCCCCTCATGAGGATGTTGAAGACACAACATTGGAGACCTCTCCCCTCAGTCTCCTCCAGGCTGAACAGACCAAGCAACCTCAGCTACTCCTCACATGGCTCCCCCTCCAAACCCTTCACCATCCTTGTTGCCCTCCTTTGGACACTCTCTAATAGCTTCATGTCTTTTTGATCTTGTGGCACCCAAAACTGCCCTGAGCACTCAAGGTGAGGCTGCTCCAGTGCAGAGCAGAGCAGGACAATCCCCTCCCTTGACTGGTTAGTGATGCTGTGCCTGATGCACCCCATATGCACCTCCCACATCCTTTCACTAAGAACAATGCTTTGGAAAAGAAAGAGAGAGCAGAATAGCCATAACTGCATGGTATTCAGCAGAGAAGATATGGTGGGAGGAGTCTCAAACTTCTTACATATCATTCCAGTGAAGAATGGCAAGAACATGTCATCATTCAAAATCACCAATCTACAACACATATTGTCAATTAAAATGACTTTTAAAAGTTCAGCTGCCTAAATGAAAGCTCAATCTGAGCTTAGTGACGTTTCTTGGTAAAAGCTGGCAGCATTTTTGTCAGATAATGTGTGCCCTGGGTGTGAATTATCATTTAAAGATCCTGTACAAAGAGAGATGGCAAACTGCTCTTTGTCACTTATTTCCACAAGAATTGTGCTTTCTAAAGGTGATTTGCTGTCTTCTCATGCATTCTGAGAAACATGAAGAGACAAAAAAAAATAACCCCCAAACCCTGATAGTGTTGAAAATACTCCAAACCCAAGACTAGCTATTGCACTTGTTTACGTGCTATCCATTAATATTTAATCTGCACATGGATAAAATGTCAACTGAGCTGTCCAGAAACATCTGGATGTTATGATACCTAACAAATCTAATAGGCATAGCTAATGAGCCCAAAGATGGGGAATGCATTATGTGGTTGCTGGTACAGCCTTCACCCAATGAATATAAATAGGCTTTCGTTGATCTTTTGTCCTACTAAAATGTAATCCAGTTTATTGAACTGGTGAATTGCATTAACCATTTTGACATTATTTCCTTATAAATCTAACACAGTGTCCTTGTTCTGTTCTTTGCCAGTACATAATACTAACCAAAAGGAAAGGACGAAATCCCACAGCAGAGAGGGGTTCCAAACCACTGATGGATGTTGATTTAAATGGGAAATGTTTTTTAAAGCTCAAAGAGAACATCCCATATCTGCAGAAAAGATCTGGGGAGGAGGTTGGAGGAATGCATTAAAAAGGGCATATTTCATACTTGGAAGGCAATGTGTTAGAGACTTGGAGCACGAGTAAATGAAGGTTTGTAAGTAGAATTCAGAAAAGGTTTATGTGTCTGAAAGATTGCCTACTTTTACACTACTATTTAATATAGTAGTGTATCATTTATTTAAAAACCTCATGGCACAAACCAAAACCAGCATGGTTACAGTGACATGCAATAAACAAGGGGGTTAATTAGCAGTGGCTATTTTACCATTCTGTTTTAAAATACCTGAAAACATTTAATAAGCTAGTGGCAGGAATGTGGCAATCAAAATTTGCTGAAGTTGGGGTTGTATGTTTAACACAGTCTCTGCTGTTTCTGTGTGAGTGACTGAAAGGGTTGAAAACACAGTTGTGCCTCAGAGACAAAACATAAACCTTTTCTTACCTTATCTAATTTCCCGTCCAGCTCACAAAGGACACTGTCTCATGAAATGCCATATTAACTCTGTGATGTCACTAGTTTTTTGCACATATGTTAATATAAATACAAAATATAATCCAAGTACTTCTAGTACTTGGATTTATAATGGCTATAGACATTATCTAGAGTGTTGTTTTTGGGGGTTTTTTTGAAATCACAGTTTATGAATCTGAAGAGTTTGGCATTAAACCTTTCTTGAGATAAACAATTAGAACAGTTTAAAGGCAGGTTTTATTCCTTCTACTGTATTTACCATCATACTGCCCTCTGACTTCCTTTCATTTTAAAAACACATACTGGTTTGCAGGTCATAGCAGTAAAATGGCTGAGATAAAGACAGGTTACAGAATTCCTGTCTAGTATCTCTGAAGAAGGCATGTGCATACCCAGGAATCAGACTGCAAAGCCAGGAAATCTTCCTATAGCTCCTCTGAAAGAATAAGCTGGATCATCCAAAATACCCGAGTCCAGTTAAGTCCTTTCATCTGTAAACTTGGTTTTGGTCAGTATTCTGTGTATTTTCTTTTCCACAGTCATTGCTCCTGCAGCTCTGCAGATTATTCAGCTAGATGAATATCAAGGGTAAAATTTCCACGATTTCCTCATCGTACCAGTCATATTCAGACCTTATTTATATGAGCTTCTCAAAAAATGTCAGTCAGGCTACAGTTAAGAGCAAAGTTTGGACAAAATATTTATCAAGGAAATGAGAGACAAGAAATAAATACAAAACCTTGACTAGCTTCATCCAAGAGAAAAAAGAAAAAAGAACAGGAAAAGCAGAAACAATTATATATTTCCTTGCTTTTGGGTCTCCAAATTTTAGGGAAAAAATTATTCTAAAACCTGAATCTTCACCAAACCACAGTTTTGATTAAAAAAAAACCAAATAAAAAATTACCTGAATCTAGCATTATTGCAGCTTTCCATGTAAACATAACTATTGATGGTAAAAATAACTTATTACAATTTTGCCCCTATAAATACCAGGTAGAGCTTTCCAAATGTGCAGAGAGGATTACAGAAAGATAGGCAGCAACTTGCTGTATCTGGAACTGTTTTTGTGTTTGTTTAATGTTGCAGGATATCCTAAGGACTTGCAGTTGTTACAGTATAGTAGAAGAGATAGTGATAGATCCAAGCATCAGAGAGGGGACACAAACAAAGGACATAGGAGAAGAATGAGCAGCAAACTGCTGTGGCTGGGAAAGCAGCATGGCTCAGAGGAACAGCAGAAATCACTGCCTGCTTTCCTGATATCCCGAGAAGAGGAATCTGTAATTAGAATACAAGCAAATATCTTTGCAATCTGTTTCTGACAATGGAAAAACAACTTCTCTACTATCTTAATAATTCATCTGTTTCGAAAGCATGATGAATATTGATGGATCTGACAGCATCATGTATGCTGTATAGGAAAAAAATCTGAGAGTTTGTAAAAAAGTTAAAAATGAGATTAATGAATGGAAATCAAATAAGAAATCACTGATATCCCTCCAAATACTAAAACCTTTAAATGATCAACCCTTTATTTAAGATTTATTGTGAAAAAAATTAAAAATTGAGTGGAAACTCAGTCTTTTAGATTAAATAAATACTGCACTAGTAAAAGGTTACACTGAATTGAAAAACAAGTGAGGAAATGATTGTTAAAAATTTACTGAGCTTTTCTGTATGTGCACATGGGTAAATGCAATTATTTTGGACTTTATAACTTTGCATATGCAGTACAAAGAGAAGAGTAAATATTTTCAATCATTTTTTCCCCAAATGTCTGTGGCATGTTAATATTTCCAAGGAATTTGATAAAGAAAAGGAAGATATTAGGTATTTGCTGAGCAATACAACACTTTGTAACAATACAATAGATAGACCAAGAAAATAAATTTATGCCCAGTGTTTAATATTGAACAATTTGGTGGAATTGGAATACATTTTGCTCTTTCAAAAACATAGATATGACAAATGTGTGTCTATTTAAGATGGCTTGGGAGTCAACAAGAGATGACAACAGAACTGGCCATCTTCTGTCAACATTATCCTTGCCAGATTCAGTCCATAATTTAAATTCACAACTTAGTAGTGGTTACTGTGGCTTAAAATGAGGACTGAGAAATTTGCATTTCAGTATATGTATTGCAGAAACTGTTGATGGGATATGAGAAAGTAAACATGTAAGAGCTTAGCTCTTTGCTGCCATTATTAAATGAACATTTCCAATTCTTGGCATTGTAGATCATAACCAAGGGAAGCTTTTTCACCTGGCAGGATAATTCATGTTAGGGAAAATTTGTTCTCTTTCTTTATTCCACAGCACAGCAGAAGCTTGAATAAGTGGGATGTGACAGGAAAATCAGATCTTTTGGTTGCAAGTTGTGATTTTTTAAGAACAAAACTTCACAAGTGCTAGTAAGAATAAGAATATTAATCTACTGCAGAGCAATGATTTTTAAAACCTTCTTAAAATAATAGGCCACATCTCTACTTATGGCTGGGTATTTCTTTCCTTCTCAGAATGATCTGTACCATACTGCAAATGGCACATATTTATTTTCTCATCAGATTTTTGGTAGTTGAAAATTAACTTTGGGATAGCTTAAAGATGCAATGTCGTCTTCAGATGTTTAAATTACAGTAATTTCAACACCTCCTCATTACTTGTTACTGTTTGTTCTTTTTTTCTCCTTTTATTTCAATATTGTTTACTTGACACCAAATGTGGTTATAACAGTAAAAAATACACCTTAAATAGGATAATATACATCACTTTTTCAGCTTTTCTCTGCTTGACAATTATCATTTTGGACGCAAAACTCTTGTTAATTTCTGCTGTGCAACATATGGATAATTTCTTTCTATTTCCATTGCATTTAGTGTTGCAATAACTGCTGATAGTTTTACCAGTGTTTCCACTTGTCCCTTGAAGTGCAGGAATCCTCTCTGCATGCTTGATGTAATATGGTTGTTCTCTGCAGCATAGCTGATGAGCTCTTTGACTGGATTTTAAATATATAAATTATGTCATATTATTTCAAGAGTTAATTACACCTTTAAAAAAGTTCTATGGTTTCTAATTACAGCTAGCTTTCAGTACTGGATGCTTATACAATTCCCACTATGATCACATCCTGCATAGTCAAAAAAGTCCTGCAGGCTACCCAACAACACTGTGGAATCCAAAGCAGTCCAGACGTGGTATTCACTGTGACTACCATCATTAGAGGTGGTGCTGCTGAAGGTATTCATGTTAACAGGCTTTAGCAGGGAGGTGCAAACAACTGTGTGAGTTCTGTGCACACATGCAAGCTGCTGGTGAAACTTGGTGCACAATTTTATATGGTCCCAAGTAACAGTGGTCCAACATATAAGGAGGTTTGAACATCATGGGACAAACACAGTCCTCAGCCCCAAAGTCCAGAGCTGGTTGCAGATGCCTATCCACATAACCTTTGTAAGCATTCTGTAGCTTCTCTAGCTGTTCAGAAGGAAAAAAATGTGTGTGTTGCAACCACCAAACCAGAGGCCTCAAGGGAAAACTCCTGGAGAACTGTCCCAGCATAGCTATGTGGTCCTGTGACTGGAAACCACACTCCTTGTACAAAGAGGTCTACTGCTTGGTAGACTGCTGTTACAAGACAAATTTTGCCAGTGGCAAAAAAATTTTGGCAGGTGAACCCAGCCATCCATAGCAGTTAATATAACAACAGGGATGTGGCTTCAGGACCTGGTTCACCTGCTTTGTCTGATTATTAGACTGTGGGTGATATGGGTTGCAAAGCCTATGTTGTACCCCAGCAGGCCCAAAAGCTGAGAAGTGAGTTAGGTGTCTCCATTCATCTCCATGCAGCCCAAGGCAGCCCGTGGCACTGAAAGGCATGCTGCAAAATCAAGTGTGTGGTCCAAGGGACTGGGAGCAACTTCTTATTGGAACAAAACCACCTGCCTTGTCAACTTGTTGACACCGCAAGCACAGTTCCATGGCCCTGGGATGCAGGCAGGTCCAAAATTAAATCCATTATTACTATCCATTAATGTGCCATAGCTATGCAGGAGTTGATAAGGGTTGGGATAGATCCTGCAGGCTTTGCATTGCTCTCTTGGCCCAGACACTGACACTGCAAGCACAGCTCATGCCATCTGCATGGACCAAAGGCCATGAGGAGGTAGGTGGGCAGGACTCCATGCAGGGTCTTCAGACAGCCCCTGTGCCCACCCTCAGCATATCACAGCAGCACTGAAGGACCTGTGTTCCCAGTGGGGATGAGTAAGGGGTTAGTTGTACCACTTAATTAGTGGCTTGGCTTCGCTTTTTTCTGTCTTCACTCAGGGTCAGGATTAAAAACATGAAGATGAATTTTCTTGTGTTTGGACTTGGTTGTTTATTAAATCTTATCTAAAGTACGGAGAGTTCAGCAACACTTCTAGCTACCAGATAAAGCAAGCAAAATGGAGCTGAATCTAGTTAGTCACAATGTCTTTTAAAGCTAAACAGTCTAATAAAGAACTAACCTATATTATTTATACTTTTGATGCAATAACCAAACCTCTGTGACTTGGTGTGCAGTACTAACGATCCAACTAAAAACTACTACTTGAAACCATGAAGAAGAAGGAAGAAGAAGACAGAAAGAGACAACACTTAAGAACTTCCATTTTGTCCCATACCTATTACTATATTCTAAAAACCCCAAATTTAAAACCTTTCACCATGTAAATCACACACTTCTGTTCTCTAACTACACACCCATGACTCTAACTCCATCACTAAAATTTGGAAGCCTTCTCCAAGGCCTCAAGTTGAAAGCAGTGTTCTCCAGGGAGTCAGTGTCAGAAAGCACAGAAAGCTCAAAACTTCCAGGTTTCTGGGTTCCAACAGGGATATACAGACATTCACACGGAATATCGCCCTTCTCCTTCAGGTATTGCAAAGTATGTCCTCATCAAAACTGCACAGCCAAAGGATGGATCTCAATATGCCTGGAACTTTAAAAGTAATAGGTTTGTACAGCTACAAAAAATGTTGCAGAGACAAAAAAAATTAGGGGGGTGTGGATCCACATCTGTGACGCACTCAAAATGAGAGAAAAATACATGGGTCACATAGTCTAGCAGACAGTAGCTGAGCGAGGTTGACAGGCAATAGAAGGAAGAGGTAGAGCTCACCTGCCAGTCAGTTTTATAAACTCTCCTGAAAACCCACCAAGTGCATACACTGTTATAATATTTATAAAACATTTTCTCTGAACAGATAGCCTATGACCCTGACAGGAGCACCACCTGTCCTGAAGTTCCAAACATCATCCTACACAATTTTCAAAGAAAATCTCCATAAAGAAGCACAATGCTTGGACAACAATATCCTCACACAAAGCATGGATAACAGGCATAAAAAATATCAAGGAGAGAGACATGCATCAAAGCTAGGAAGGCATAAGACTCCAGAAGATGTAATAAAGAATAAAATTCTATGGAAACAGGCCAAAAAATGTTCCCGTATGTTATGATGGAAACTGCAGCACTTTGCCCCAGGGGAAGGACTCAGCTAAGGCATCTCTTGTGGAGAGTGTTATATAAACATGAACTTTGTGAAATGGACTCCTTTCACAGATGTAGTTTATCCATGTGCCCTGATTATAATTCTCAGTTAAGCATTCATATTTTTCTAACAACTAATAGTAACTATCATGAACCTTTTTTTTTTCCTACTTCTGTTACTTTTCAGTTGACACCATGCCTATGGAGACAACCCATCTCCTTAGTAAGTGAGCTTTTTAAAATTCTAGTCATAGTTTTTGTAACATTCATGATTTAGCCTCAGTTTCCAGGGCTAAAACTTTTTTTTTTATTTTAAGCTTTTTATTTTTTCTTCCCTATTGCAATTTGTCCAGCGCTGCTTGTACGGCAGCAATTTCATGGACGAAAGCCTTCCACTGGGGGTAACAGAATATATGTAACAATTTATATTGAGTTTCCATCATGTTGTACCAGTTGCCACATGCGAATGAATTTAGGTTTGCAACACCCTTGTGAGGTAGAGACATATTGATTTTCCTTTATTATTGATTGGAAACAAAGACTTTATGCAACAAAGCTTCAGTCAATCACAGAGCCAAGAGTAGATCCCAGCTTTCCCCAAAGTGGACTTCCGTTGGCTACTGCAAGACTTTCCTTCTTTCAAGATGGTGCTATTTTCCAGACCAAAAGGGACAATAATGTTAATATCAGACAGCTCACAGAAATATAGTAGTGAATGCACATGTGGACATCCTTTTAAAGTAGTTTATATCACTAAAAAATTTTAGTGGAAATTTTGAAATATTTACCACTGAGGTCTATGAGCATTTCCATTGGTTTTTGGTTTGTTGGTTTGTTTGTCTTTTCAAAGTAACAACTATTTCTGAAGCTTTCCCTTCCATTCTCATTTTTCTACTGAAAAGGAAGTCTGGTTATCATGGGCTATAATTAAAAGCACTCTTGAGCTTCCCACATCTCAGAGAATTGAAGAATGACAAGTTGTTAGTAATAACAAAATTGCACTTTTTTTGGCAGTAAAAAGTCTAGTTCTACCTGCAGCAGAGCATATAAATAATGTCAATTTTACAGGAATTTTAGTAAAATTTTTGAAAATTTATTGCAGTCATTAAGACCCTAAAGTTCCAAAGTCATTATACTTATTCATTTAATAGAAGACCTTTTAGTTGAAAATTTATCCTGCAAATATTTTCTAGGAAGTATTTCTAGATATAAGTGAAAATCCAGAAGTATTCTGTTCATTTCAAAATTCCTTGGGTGTTCTTCTCTTATATAGCTTTCCTCTTAAGAGTTAATTACATCCTCTCTAAAAGTCTGCAGCTGAAAAAATCATGATTCAGTAGTAGGTTTACACATGCCCTTAAATACATCAGAAGTTCTCTGAAACGCTGCATATATATTGACTATATTTTAACAATCAGTGTTCAAACAAATCCTTGATTTTCAAATGTTGGATGTGGAATGCTACAAAACCTAATTGTATTTGATCTGATCTCTCCATGCAAGCCTGTGCTGAACTTCTATATGAAAACGCAGGTTTATAATAAAACCGAAATAGAGACAAAAGTGAGAAAAATCCACCAAAGAATTCCTGATCCTTGTGGCACTAAGTTCAGTGCTTTGACTACAAGAAGTTTCACCTTAGGAACTAGCATGGTGAGAAAAGCAGGGGAAAACACAAAGTAGAAAATAAGAGCCGGAGTGGAATTAGTCAAACACACAATATTTCACTTGTTTTTTATTAAGTAAACTACAGAACAACACCTTTCTTTCATTAGTACAGCAGAAAAAGACAGGTAAAAGAACACCATAGAATGTTTGAAATATAGAGGATTAAATAATTACACCTGTTTTGATAGATTTTTTTAAAGGAATGGCTTTGTGGGCCAACCTGCTATGGTCAAACTGTCACTCAAGCAGGACTAGAGTTCTGGGTTGTGATGGTTCTGTACTGTCATCAGAACATCACAATACTATGTACAGGACCCTGCCACATGTAGAACTCAGTCAAGCAGGCATATATGTACCCAGCCATAGCCTGAAACACATATGAAATAGAATCCATTTCATGTGCATTTTATTCAGAAGATAAAACCATCCAGAACAGAGCAGCAGCTCTACAATAAATGAAGAGTTCCTGCCATGCTGGGAGTTAAACTAATTTAATGGTATCAAATAACATCTCTTATCAAAATTGCCCTGGAAAAAGGTCCTGCAAAATAAGACTTCTCACTGTAATAAATCACACTAGTATGGATGTAGTTTCTGGACCCAATGAGAAATTAAGGGGAAAATGGGTCACTCAGTACTTGCTATAAGCAGATACTCATTAACATAGTAGTGTTTCACACAATCCCATGTTTTAATATCACACAACACGACTATGAACAATTGCATTCTAAGAATGTCATTAAGTTTCCAAAAACTAATCTCCCCAAAGAAAAAAATACAGAAATCTGATTTTGCAGCTGTAGTATAATCTCATTTTTACTGCCTCTGCTTATAATTTTCAACCGCATGCCCATACTTTGATCTACATGATCAAGTACATGCTTTGGTCTACAGCAGACCTCTCCCTTGTTCGGTGCATAGAAAGGTTAGTAGTTGGCTCTTATCTCAGTATTCTTTTGGGGGTTGTTGGGTTTTGGGTTGCTTTTTTTTTTTTTTAATTTTAGTGCCTGATCCACATTTTTGAGTCAGAATTCTTCATTTCTTTTTGGCTGGGTTATGTCGCTCACCAATATGCTCTCTGCAGTCTCTGAGACATCTTTGCTTCATTGTCAGTTGTTGATGGGAGTGCTCAGAGCTGGCTCAGGCTCCCTCTGAGTGTACACGAAATTATCCATCTCACAGTGCTGCCAGACAACCCTCGCTTATGGGATCAGTGGCAGTTCCTGAGAGGCAATGTCAAGCACTCTAATTTCCTGTCAACAGGGCCATTCTCTCCCTTTTTCTGCCTCTGCCATCAGCAATGGTTTGCATCAGCAGGTATCTTGCCTCCTTCAGCAAGTCAGCCCTCAAAGTACTGGGAGAAGTGAAGCCCATGTCCCCAGCCCACAGAACAGCAGTGCTAAGTGTCCCACTCCCCTTTTCCTTTCCCAGGGGAGATGTTGCTCCATACTTACTCTCCCACACTCTCCAAACAGCGTATTCCTCCTCCTCTGCTGGAGGTCCATGTTTCATTGCTTCTATACTTTTGAGTCCTCATTCAAAGCGGCAGGGGTGGCTACAAGTATTTACACCCTTCACAGCTGGAGTAGCAGCTCATTGAAAAATGGATGTGCACAGTTCAAAATGCAAGGGAAGAAAAAAGGAAGGGCAAAATGAATGAACTTGCAGATGGGATGATTTATTTGACCACTACACACACATCCCTGAATATCCCTTCCCATCCTTTCTGTCTTGAAGGGGACTAGATGGAGTGCAGAGTACCTTAGGAGACCTAGACCTGTAAGGAGACATTGAGTGCATCCACTGCTATATCCCCAGTCCTGTCTCCTATGACAGCTATGGACAAAGAAGTTAGGCCACTCTTCTGCTATCATCTTATGGCCCCCATCATTCTGCACCCTGTAACAATTAGTTACTTTTGCCTCTATGCTTGTGAATCCAAAAGTGCTGGGAGAGATGGCAAGGAATATGAGAGAAATAGAAGCAGTGTTCCCCTGTGCAAAACTCCAGAGCCTGAAGTGCTGGAGCCTCAGGACATAAAAGCTTTTCCATAAAACCAAATTCTCTAAGACTGCCTTTGCCTATGAAAGACAGACCTTTCTGATCTCTAAGTGACTTACTTTCACTGTTTATCAACCTGTGCAAAAATTGAGCAGGGAACATGCACACACATATGTTCTCTTGGTTTTTGGCTATCTCTTCAGCTAAGTCCACAAGAACTGAGAAATGGAAATAAGAACCCTTAGGAGGTATCAAGGTTTGTTTCCTTTGTTTTTCTCCCCTAATTTGATTAACCTATATTTAATATAGCACAAACACCAGCTTAATGGTTAAAAATGGGTATTCACATTACTATAAAACTTTATGGATTTCCCCTTGAAATAACCGGCAGTTAGGATTGTGGAGCCCTAAATTTGTTTTATCTTGGCTCTGAGAAACAGATTCAAACTAAGAAAACCTAGGAGATTTAAGTTTCTCTAAACTTTATTGCAATTCCAAAGTTAAAATAAGAAAAATGATTTTGAATCTCTCTTTATAAAGCATATATGTACATGAGGTGATAGACTAGAATTGACAGTCTCACAGGGTAAGAGTTTATCACCCAGATTCACTTCAAAAATGTATACGGGCAAGTGATATGAAATACAGTCTGTGAGACTAATTAAAGGTTTCTCCTTTTCATTTGGAACTAGTCTTTAAGTCTAGGAAATAGTTTTCTAAGATGAAAATGGATAGGTTTTCAAATTTAGGGTTATTTATAAAAAAGCTTTTTGCATACCATAGCTTTGCAGTGTTTGGAAGACAGCTGGCAGCACTGTAAGTTGTGACGAGATGTCTGAGACATCGTATTAAAAATACATTGTTAAGTATTTGAATAAATATCTTAAAGCACTGACCGTTGCATCAAACTATCTCTATGTATATAATCTTTTCCTTACTTCATTGCTTTTAATAGAAAGTGTTGTGTTTCAGGGCTATCACCAAATGGTGTGTAAAGAATTAATGTATTCCACTGTCTACCCCTCATTTTATATAATGATCCCTTTACATTTATACAGTATTGGACTTCTGTGCATGATTTACAAAACATAAAGCTAAAACCATCATTCTAGTCAAATAAAGAGCTATGCTTGCAGTAGTCTTTGGAACTACCAAGTGCCAGTAGATAATCTGCTGCCACTTTGCCTTATTTTCAGTAGGACGAATTATGGATCACAATTTGTCCTTTAATGTTTGCATACACTGAAAACGTTCATCTATCAGACAGCACAGCTTATTTGAGAATGCACATTTCGGAATGGGCTTTTGGCTCACAACACATTTGACAGTAAACAAAATGAAATAGGAACCTTTAGACATTACTCATGTGGGGATAACTTGTAGATGCACATGCACATGCTGGGTAAATGGTATTCATCTCCTGTGAGAGTATGTGACTTGTGGATTTCTTAAATTTTCAGATTCTCAGTCTGGAAAGCACCAATTCATCATCTAGTCAGACATTTGCTCTGTTGCTAGCCCTGGAGTTTAATCCAGTTACCCAGTGCTGAAATAAGTAAATTGGATTTATGCTGCATTGCAAGGAGAGTTTCTGAGACTGCATTCACTCTTGACCCACTCAAAAGAGAAACTGTCCTATCACATGAGAGGTTTCATTCACTGATTCATCATCTCCACTGCTAAACGCACACCAATTTCTTAATTCTTAGCTATGTTTCTAAAATGTATGGTGCCCTTTTTCTCCATAAAGCAAAGGTAACTATGTCTCAGTTTAAGACAATTTAAGAGGTGGACACTCTAAAATGAGTTCCTTTCCTTAGTTTCAACCAATCCATTTCCACCAATAGGGAGAAAAAAATAGGAGCTGATATGAGTGAAAAACATAACAGTTTACTAACAAGCTAAAGAGTAACAGGCAAAAAAACCCCAAGAATCCCTGAGTAATCACTGGACACAAAATTGCTTAATCCCAGGAACCCATTGAAACAAAAAGACCCCGAAACTGTGGGGGTACAGCCCCTCCCAGACAGCAGGCCCTGCGGCCACCATGTGTGGGGAGACAAAGGGAAGATGGTGGCAGCTCCAGGATGGCGGCAGCTCCAAGATGGCGCTCCCCAGTCGGCCACGCTGTCCAGAGACAAAGAGAAAATATGAAAATATGTCAGTGAAAAGAAACCCTCTTGGGAACGCAGGGCTTTGCCAAAAATCTAACTTCTTAGCCATTGACCCATATTACCCTTATTTTATTTGTCACTGCCTGGACGATTTCAGTGTTAAAATAGTGTGCTTTCTTAGCCATATGAAAGCAGATTGAATATTCCGAAAACAAAATCCTGTCTTCTCTGAAGAAAAAAACCCTTTTGAATTCTGAACTTGAAACATGCTTCCTTTCAGAGCATCAAAATCCAAGAAAATTATGAATGCACCCTGAACTGTAATTGAGACCCTGCTATCAGCCTCCAATTCTAATCTTTCCTCTTTCACAAAGGTCAGATCTTGGGATGTACAAGACTCATTGGCCATCCTGTGTCTTCAGGGCTTATGATGCAGCCAAACCTTGGTATTTTAGACACTAAGTACATTTCACTTCTCTTTGGGAAAAGAAAAAAAAAAGAGAGAAGCAGATACAGAAGTAGTTTTCTGAGTTCAATTTATGCCATGCATTTGGGGAAAATGTATTCTTCTGAGCTGACCCCTGCAGCTACGCAGTCAACAGGGAGTTTTCTTGCTATAACACATGTGGTTGTACACTTTTCCTGCTACACCAAATATCCAAATGCAAAATCCGGCATCCAGAGACATCATGTGGAGTTTTGACATTCCCAGCGTACCCAGGGTCTGGAAGCTGATGAATGGATTATAATGAGATATAAATATAGTATTTTTAACCCTGACAGATATGAGCTAGTCAATAATATTTCTCATTTCATGTAAGAGAAAACAGTGATGTACTAAAGAGGCTAAAACTTGGCAAATATAAGCAGCATGTCTTAGGATTTATTAAAGAACTTTTATTGTCACTTTCACTAAGACAATGGGAAAAGTAAATGTTCAAAACACAGTCAACTTGAGGAAGTTTTTAACGTCTTCTGAAATTTCAGATTGATAGGTTGTGTAAAATAGGGATAGCTCTCACTGTTTCAGATTTTGAACACCATGTTGGGAAATACATAACAGTAATGAAATAGCTTTTATAAAATTCAGCCGTGGGTTGCAGCTCCCTGTGGCCTGTGCCATCCCTCTTTGTGAACTGGAAGGCGTAATATAATGGCTCCTCAAAACCAGTGTTTTCTAGAGGAGGGCACATGCTGCAAACAGAGAGCTGTCACATGGAGGACCTACCACCACAAAATGCTACAATCTTTACAAAATGTTATAGTGCGTTACACTGCTAGATTACTCATATATTGCTCTCCTTAACTGTCACAGCAGGATTATTTGGATCAGGATGGGGGTGGGAGTGGTGGTATAAAACCAGAGCATTTTAATTTGTTTTTTATCTTCTGGGAGCACATGAGGGCTAAAAAGGACCTAGCTAGACTGCCTCATTGTAACAATAATCACAATTACCACAGTAATTTTGGGCTGATACCCTATAGATAATGGCAAGAAGTCCAGCTGTGATCTGAAAAGCTGTTAAAATATGTGGACAGGCATATAAAAATATCCTATACCACTCAGTGGTAAAGAAGCATAATTTCTGGCCAAGCTTATGAGGTTCGGAAGGACACAGCACCATGAAAATTGGTGTCACTAGATAGAGAGGCAGAGGTACGCTGGGTGGGTGGACAGAGCTGTGCAAGAAAAGCCATTCACCCCTTTCACTGCTGTGATGAGGAAACTTTTCTGGGAAGAAAAAATGTAGTAGCTATTTCTCTGCAAAATCTGGAACCAGTGGTCTTGTTCATAGATAACACAACTGTTAGCGAATTCATCCAAAGTTTAACAGAAAATTTTTCAATCAGTCTAGTTTCTACAGACAACAGAAGTGTTTCAGAGTGAGACATATTTTACACTTTTTCACTCATCCAACTCTTTTAAAAATCTTGTTCTTACGTTCACATAGTTCAAGATGCAGTGAGAAAATGATAATTAAAAAATACAAACTGAAGTCTAAGTTCTTTTCTTGTAACATAAGGGCTCAATAAAAAAAAAGAGATAATAATTAGCATTCAATACTATCAGTGTCTAAGAAATGGATGAAGATTTATACTAAGCAGTGAGATTACCTGGTGCAAACTGAGCCATGTGACAAAGCCAAAGTCCATTAGACTTTCTGGATTCTGTATAACCACATCTGACTCATCATTGAGTTTGTTTCATTCCTTATGCAAAGTCTTTTTTTGGCAGAGAATTTTTCCAGTCCAAAACCTTGAGTGTGCAATAAATCTAACTTCTAATGATGATTAAAACTGAAAATATGATTATTACTTAAATCATTACTTCACTAGTTCTGATTCCCAGCTGGCTCTATTTCAGACTCTGACTCCATTGTGTTAATTGTGCTGATGAACAGAGACAAAAAGCCTTTTCTGCTGAGAAGTGCCTTCTAATTAATTTACAAATTTCAGTAAAGCTACTGTTGCAAATACCAGGGAGTGAAGGGAAAGAAATCAAAAAATACCCCCTGCACTTATACTGGTTGGTAGCTGCACTGCTTCATGCTTCTGCACAAGCTGCATGGGTTTTTAAAATTATATATCCACAATTTTCAGTGGCCCTCTATCTATCTATGGTCAAAAATGATTGATTTACTGTAAGAAATATGAAGCAAGACACAAATACTGATGAGAATCTCATGTCTGATATATCCATTTGTTTCATTTTGATTTCTTCTTTCGTACACAACATTTTTTTATGATATGAAGTATTATTTATGATTTTCTGTTTGAAATGTAAATATGGAATGAAAACAAACTCAAAACAAAAGTACTTTAAGGGAATGACTCCCAACAAAATCCCTGAAATATCTGGTTACTTTTATCTGGTATGCTCATGATACAATTGATCATGAACAAGGCAACAAAGAAAACTCTGTTCCAGGGTTGGCTATCTTAAATTTTTTTAGTTTTCCAGATGACAGATTTCTCTGTCTTTCTCTGTACAAACAACATGTTGTGAACTAAGGTATGAAAAAAGACACTGTCTAAATGAAGAATTTAACTGACCGTATTGATCAAGCACTAAAATTTATTGGTGTCATGTAGAAAATAAATTAACAAATCTATCACTTTTAAAATTTTTTTTCATATTATTGCTAATCATTATATTCTACTAGCACCCATGATTTTTTGGTACTTCCCAAGCGTAATGGGACAAATATCATGTCAGGAAAAGTGACATATAAAAATGGGACAAAATATTTGATACCCTGGCAGGATATTAAGTTTAGAAGGGATTATCTAACGTCTTAGGAGTTTTTTCTTATTTCCTTGGTCTTGACATCCTTTTTTCTAAATAAATAACCCCCACTGTGATCAGCTGTTAGGTCTTCACTTCATGCCGTTCTCTCATTTACAAGCTGAACTTCATCAATTGGAAAAAATACTGGGGAGGATCCACTGACTGAAAACTTCAATGATTTTATAGCTACAGTCAAAGTGGAAAGTAATATGTCCTAGTGAAGATGTGCTGTGGTTCATCCAGACAGGAACGTTAGGAAAACAAGGCTTAGTAAAAAGTAGAACAACCATCTGAAACAGAGCAGGCAACAGGTAAAGGGGGAAAGGTAAACAGCCAGATAACTGTTTGGAAAAATGTAGTTAAGGAGTCATGTCAGTGTTATGTTCCCAAACTGAAGCAGTCTTTCCAGGGCTGTTTCTGTTCAGAACTTAAATTAATGACCTTGGAAAGTGGAGTAGAGAACAAAGAACACAGATTTTAAAACTTGCGAATCACTCCATGTTGAGAAGGCTTGCAAACACTTTGAAGGACAAAATTAGAGGTTAAAATAATTTCAACAAATTGGAAAAGTAGATGCAATTTAATAAGGATAAATGTAAAGTTTCATACTATGTAGAAATTATCATCTTTACAGACAGAAGATGGGGAGTACCTGGCTAAAATCTGAGAGGTGTGGTTGATGGCAGAGTAAACACATATAAAAATACAATGATTTTGTAAAAAAAAGAAATCACAACAAAACAAAAAAGAAATAACTTATGAATATCACACTTGTATGTACAAATAGCTATACTTTAAGACTTGGAATAATGCTGTTATTTGGATCTGATATGAATGCAGTGAGAGAAGATTGTAGCACAAGATACAGTTGGAGGAAAACAACAAGAATGATTAGAGGTCTAAATAGTATGATTTCTGAAGAAAATCTGAAGAAGCTGAGTTATCTAGTTTAGAGTAAAGAAGTCATGACAGTAGATTTTAAATACATGCAAGGTGAGTTTTCAAGATTATGATGATAAACTGTCCTGTCATATTCACTTTAGCTGGAACAAGAAGCAATGAGCTTAATTTGCAAAATGGTCAGGGGTTAGGAAATGAGTTACAGCAGGCAGAATAGTTGCATAACAAAATGCTGTATATAGCAGTTTCTGGGGATTTTATTTGTTTGGTTTGTTTGTTTTGTTTGGGGTTTGTTTTTGTGTTTGGTTTTTTCATCCTTGAGAGATGGCTAGAATAAGCTGGGTGGCTTTCTACGGTCTAGGAGACAGGTAGAACACTCTAGTCTTTCTGTAGGGTAGATGATCTCTTAGCATCTTTTCCAACTCTATTTTCCCTGTCTACTCATAAATCCTATACTTCTATGTCATACATGGCTGGCTGCAAAATGTATTGATGGACACTATTTTCCAAAGGAAGGAAATAGAGGAAATAAAATGGAGGCTATCTTCCAGGTTGTGAAGTGAACACTTTCCAGTGGGGCCAGGGGTGCAGAACCAGAGCACAGCTCTAGCATCCACCACGGTGGTAGCTGGAGACCACTGGAAAGTGCAGGGAGGAAAACGGACCAGAAAAATGTGATAACTGTGCAGATGGATTAGATGCCTTTAGGAAGGAAACCTGATACAATCAGGAGTCATAAATCTTTTATATAAAAAACCTTTTTCTATGAATAGATAGTAGGCATGCAGGTTAATGTATGTATCTCTGTTTAGATTAATAGATGAAAAAATGTGCATGGTGGGAGGAGGGTGTACATGTGTGTTTGTTTGCTCAGACATAGGAATAAGGAGCAACAAAACATCTCTCTATGGGGGATGGTATGATTCCCCATTTGTGTCTTCTTACGTGAACAATTAGCAGCAAATCTACTGAACAAAAAATTTGACTCTTGCTCTCACCTGTATAATCTGTTCCAATCTTTACTCACAAGTTCTAGGAAGAAGCTTTTTATCCTGAGGCTGCCACCGGCCAGAAGTTTTCCAGTAGGAACTTTTTCTCACTTTAAAATTAAAGTCCACCAAAAATCAGCCTTAAATGACTTAGCACAAAGTCTGAGTCCAGGATTAGAGTGTTTTGGGGTTTTTTTAAGTCAGAGAGAGACAGGAAGGACAGGAAACATTATACTGCTAATTTGAACATGATGTTTCTATGACAGATCACTTTATTTCAGCTCTTGCTTTCTGTTCTTTCACATTGCACAGCTCTGCCCCAACCGCAGCCCTTGGCACACCCTGATGCTGGTCTTTCTTGCTCTGCTCTGTTCAGGGGATAGTGAACAACCTTCCCCTTTGTCTGTGCAATGGAACACTGATTAGAGAAGGACTTGAGCCTGGTTTACCAAGTGGCACTAAGTATCTCTTTTCCCAGACTTTCAGGATATTACGCAATAAAAAGCCTAGACAAACAAACCACCACCACCAATGACCAAAAAAAAAAAAAAGCTCCCAAAAACCAGCAACAACAAAAAAACCCCAAAAACATCTCCCCAAAAACACTCCCCAAAACCAACCCACCAAAAAAATCAACCCAAACAAAAACCCTCCAGACCAACCAAACAAACAAACAAAGTAAAAAGGAAAAAAGGAAATACTTAAAGTGAATGAGACCTTGCCCTTCGGCACTCTGTTCAATGTCTTCACTTACGTTACTGATTTGAGGAAATGGGGATGCCTGAGATTTTTATACTTACTGTTTCATTTCTTTCTGACCAAAGATTTTCAAAAGAAAACTGTTGGTACCTCAGATATATAATAAATGCATCTGTATTATATATGTGTACTTTTAATTCAAAATAAAAATCCATGGTTTTCCTCTTTTTGTCTTAACTTGTGTTGATTCTGTTCTCTAGGCTCTCTCTCCTACCTTTCTTTGTATTTTGGCTTAATGATTTATCTTGAGTTTAATTAACCTTATGCTAATGTCTCTTCCTGTCAAAGCCCCAGATGACCAGAGGACCACTCCTGTTCTTATTTAAGTACATGGCACCAGTCATATTAACTTCAATGGTACAGAATACAGTTTTTTATGGATTCAGAGCACCAGAGTTACATTTTGTTCAATTTCATACTGGTAATACATTAATTTTCTTTGGAAAATTTAGAGATGAACTAATGTACAGGGATAATAATAATAATGTGTAATTTAAAATTGAGTTATTATATGTCACAGCTGAGTGTAAAAATAAACATGGTAAAAATAAATACATCATTACATTGTAGCTACAAGACTGAACAGAGGCAGAAAAGTGGTGACGTTTTATATGACACAAACACTACATGCATATTCCCACTTCATTTCATTAACTGACCTGGAAAAGAAAAATCCTAGTTCTTCATTCCATCCATAAACAGAGAGAAGGAAGTTTTAAAACTGGAGAAAAAGACAGATAATGTGAATCTAAATTACTCATCATGGGACAATTTTTTCATTATCTTATTTTTCCCCAGCTTTTTAGTGATAGAAAGCATTTTACTGTGTTTGTAAAACTGCTGTTTGAAGAGCTACATTTAGCAGTGAAAGTATATATTTGAAAGCACCAACCAGAAGCAGGCTTAAAGAGGTTTGGTTGGTATGACTCACCAAGACCCTGCATTCAAAGGGACTTGCTGGGATTACCACTTTCATTATTTCCTGAGAAATAGCAGGGATGCAGCTCTGTGCATGGTCAGTAGGCACCCCAGATATGAAAGTGTGGAAGGTAGTTGTCCACACTGAAACTCGTCGCCCTGGACTCTTACAAGCACTAGATCCTAATTTTTCTAATATTCGTCTAATGCTATGAAAGATGAAAAAGTCAGGACAGAGGTGCTCCTGGAGCTACTTCCTTGACTACGAGGTAACAATCAGATGCCTAAAGGAGCCAGGGCAGTACTGAGAGCTCATGTGCCTGGTAACAAGCTTTATCTCTCATCTCTTTCCCTTCTTGCCCCAAGCCAAGGTAGGGGAGCTGTGTACAGCTATGCTCCCTCTGCTCTGCTCCTGCCCTTCCTTCCTCTGCAATTCTTCCTTTTGCACCTCTGTACGTAGCTGCAGCAGTCGGGTATCATACATTTTTGTATCCAGCATAAGACATATTCTGGTGCCAGCCTTCTGCTCTTTCACTGTGCAGATTGCCTCCCATGCATTCACTGAGTAATATTTTGGCATCTTTTCTGCTCTGAGACCAGCAGTGCTAGTAGCAGATAGAGGGCTGCAGACCAGTAAAGATGCTACAGAATTTTAGGTCAGTGGGAGTGCACTTTTGAGGGGGATTGGTGCTTGGAAACATTTCCCCTGATAGTCACAATAGCACCCAGTGGACTTTGTGCTGCAATTGCTGTGCTTGTGGCAGATACTCAGGCACAGGACAGCTGGTCTGAATGCTTGGAGAGAGGGTTCAGCTGAGAAGTGTTAGGGCATTTCTGCAATTGCTGCTGAATTGGTTCTTTTAAACACAGGAACATAGTTTGGTGGTTGCATTAAACACTAAAAACATACAGCCATACCTTGTAGAGAAAAGTCACTTTTCAAGATCATACTTTAAAAAATCAATGGCTGATTTGCTAGATAATTATGACAGGATAGAGGCAAAGTACTTCCTGACTCCAAGAAAACATGCAACAATAAAAACCCTAGATTTCCTTCAGAAAGTACATTTGTCACTGTCACAACTTGTCTATATGCTGGACAAGGCCAATAAATCTATTTCAGACTTGTATTTCTGACACAACAAATCATATTTGTCCCTTTTTCCTGCAGCTCTTTTTCTCTGTTTCTTGGGCAGGAACCACATGGCAGATAATATTAATCTGACCTTTCTCTTGTCCTGGTATGCAAAGTTTTTTCTCTTCTTTTTTTATCACTCTTCATATATACAACTAGAATAAATGTCAGGAGCTGATGAGCAGTAAAACAATTCGTTCATTTCCAGCTCTTGTGTAAGTCAGCCAACAGAAAAAAAGACATCTTACAGTAAGATATTTTAAAGACAAATATTTTATTCAATATTTGTGAAACAGTGAGTGACACTGCTGATCACACCATCTTTTTCTATAATGAAACAAAAAAGCAAGTAAGGAACACTTCTGAAGTGCAGAAATAAAGCAGTGCTGTCTCAATGCCATACAGCAACTCATGTTCATCCCATCCCTTTTAGACAGGTCTTCCAGAGCCACCCACCTCTCCTTGAAAGCCTAATCTCTTTAGAATGCTCCTCCCATTTCAAAGATTAGTGTTAAAGTACTATTTTATTTAAAGTAAGAGGAGGAGTTTGTAAATGTACTTTGTTTAACAAAACAGAAGAGCTTCTCCCTTTCCTCTCCCTCCCATTAAAACAAAACAACTTTAATTATTATTAGCATTACTTAAATATGTTTTGCGTTTTTTTTAAGGTAAGTGCTGAATTTGTTTTTTCTATCATAAATTTATTCTATAAGACTTTTAATCTAAGAGTAGCTATAAAAGTTTGTATAAAGTTAATAAATTATTAATAGGTCTTTCAATAAATTTTTAATAAACTGTTAAAAATCCCAGCAGGCTGTTAGGTTACTTACCACTCTAGCTTATAGCCTTGAAGCAGTGGGCATGTATAGCAATAAAGCAAGTATTGCTCATATCTGCAACTCTTAATTACTTATTAACCCTTCATTATTACAAAAGACTACATGACTTTTTTTCCACCCATTCTCTACCTGTTCAGTTTCTCAGCTAATGAAGTACATTGATACATCTTGGCCCCAAGGAACCAATATTTTTGGTAATGCCTTGCAGAAACTACAGGAATTGCCACAAATCTTTTTTTCTAAGTGAGAGCTTTGTGTATGATGATGGGGATATAGAAGGACTCAGAGCAGGGGCAGGGAATGAAAGCAGCTAACAGCTTTGGTTTCTAGGACTTTACTGACAGCCTATTGACATTTCTAAAATATTCCCCCACTGTGACTGCCTTTCTCACTTCCCCCCTGTCACTTGATTCAGAAAGACTAAAAATAAAGTGGAAAGTTACTCAGAGGGTGTGCTGAGTCTATCTTCTACAATGTTAGTGAATATCAGAATTTAAAACCCACTGGTTGAAATAATGTTAAACTCCTCAGAGCACAACATTACTGCAGTTACTGGAAAGGCTTCCTGGAATAAGCCCTTACACCTACACCTTCTCTTCTGCTTTACTAGATCAGTGGTGTTGGGTAGGATATTTTAGGTAAAATGAACCAACTTTTCATATTTAAGAAAAATCAAGATCAGAAACAAGTCCAAAAGCAAACCTCTTCTCCAGTTTGGGCTGATAAGGTAGGCTCCCATGTATTCTTTTGCTAACTTTTCCTTTTCTCCTTATGAATGCATAAATACATCTATTTAATTACTCTGTAACAGACAGGCTGATGCGGTGCAGATCTGCCCAAGCTTAACTTTTTTTTTTCTTTCTCCATCTAGAGAGAGAGGTCAAGTACTCCAGCAGCATGGAAAGATCCCATCTCACAGGCAGAGCTGTTTTTCAAAATAAAGGTCGTTCCATCATTGTAGTGTTGAATGAAGGTGGAGGAAAGACTTCCTCACTTAAAGAACCTGTCCAAAATCTATGTACATGGAGATGTAAAATATATGTATGTGTTTTTCTTTCAAGAAGAGATTTTTTTAAAATTTTTTCCCCATAAGAGAAAATTTGCTTTTTTTTCATAAGGTAGCTGTCTTAACTTTGAAAGTATAAATTGAGAAAGGGAGTTTTAGCTGCCAAATAACCATTCTGCAACATACCCAAATAACATATCTTTTGCTGGAGTGTATAAAGGATAGAACAACTGGAGGGCAAAACCAGCCAGTATTAGAAGTCCAGTAGTCTGGCACTACAAAATCTGCCACTGAAGTAACTCCATCACCTATGAATATCTGTGTTCATTTTCAGTGCCAGCAGCTAAGAGCAATCCTCTCCTGAACTCAGGGAACTTGAAAGTGCATAGGGTCCTGCTGCTAACTGCTCACAGCCAAGCAGCCTTCAGTGGATGAAACCTGCCTGCCCTAACTGAGCTCATTCCATCCAGGTCATACTGGTGAAACACTGACCAGGTACTGCAGTAAGTGAAGCTTCACTCCAGGTCTTTGTTTTAAACTACTAGTATACTAGCAGAGTCATATTGATAAATAAATTCAGTAGCTCACAATGAGACTGCTAGCCTATTCCAGTTAATTTGTTAAAACTATAAAATATTGTAATGTTTAAATAGTTTTAATTTGCACACAAAATATGCAGGGAGGTAGCAAGTTCCTAAATTGATACACACTGAGAAACGGATTACTATATGAATGGAACACATGACCTCTAATGTGCCTTAAATTTATATGTAATCGAGCTGAAAGCAATTTATAAGACATTCAGACACACTGGGAAGGAACACTATGCCAAAGAACTCCTGATCAAAAGCAGTCTACTCAATTAGCAGTCCAGCATTTTGTGACTTATTACAGAAGACTAAAAAAAATTAAACTGCTTCTTTCTGGAAATGAGAACACAATAGATGAGCAAATGTCATGTAGAAATGTCATGATAACTTGATTGTCACATATTTTGGGGGTGTAACATTCTGATTGAGAGTTTGGCAGCCACAACTCTAGTATCCTCACATCATGTCTCACATTCATCTCTAATGTCACCTAGCTGATATCTGACACAGATTTTATTTCAAAATTTTATGTCACTTCTATCTATAAGTCTGTTAGCAATCAGGCCCAAAAGGCTACCAGAATTCTCAGTGATTCCTCTGCCAAAACTCTTCTTCATGTTCCAACTGCATTTCAACCTCATTGCTGTAGTTCCTAGTCTGCCTAATCATAGCTACCCAGAAGACAACATACAATTTAGCCTACCCCTATGTAGAATTAATATTTCTCCTCCAACTTCATTAACTTCATTCAAGCTTTGGATTCATTTTCATATTGCACCTCTTGTTGTGAGATATCAAGTCTGTGAAGCTCAATCTGCTCCAGCAGAACCATCTGCTAAAAACCCATTTCTAGCCAGCTCCCTCCTTACTGCTGTCTCAGGGTTGTCTGGGGGATTTGCTGTTGATGCTTTGTGTGACAGGCAGCCTTCTCTGATCCTTCAGGCTTGAACCATGAAATGTTTGCTACAGGTTCTTCCTCTTACCTTTACTCCCTTATTGTCCTTTTCTTTCACTGGGAAAAAAAAAGTTAGCTTTGTGCCATCTCAATGTGGGCATGTGGACATATACAGGACTTTTGTCGGTGGCTAAGAGTGCTCCTCAAAATAGATGTAGCTCTTGGAAGAGATGGGTTCAAGGTCAAGAAGAAGAGAACAATGCCCAGGTTGCATAACCCAGAAAATATTTATTAGAGGTATTTTTTCCCATAATAATTCTGTCTCCATAACTTTGGATGCCACAATAAAGTAGCATTTTGTATATGTTGGTACTCATTGTCTCTCTATATTTGCACAATTTTATGTTCTCACATGACCTAGGAGTAGCAAGGAGATTTAAGGATCATACACATGGTGGGAATATTTTATAGTCATTTGGAGATTATCTATAAACTGAGAGCAGCAAAGTATTAAATGTACTTTCCAAAAAATCTTTTTGCAGGAGATACAGGAGAAAACAAGAGGTCTCTGTCTAGTCTCTATTTACATCTCTCATAGACAAAATTAGGAACTTACACATTCTGTACACAGAAAAATGCTTGATGCTGTGTAAGTACTATTGACTAATAGATAAAATGTCCCTGCGTTGTCAGCACTGTTTTGGACACAAATCTTAAACATAGTCCCATACAAGCTACTATGAAGAACATTAGCTCTCTCCCAGCCATAAGCAGTATTCTGATACAGCCACCTTTGAAGTCCTCTAGGGACTTCTGAAAAAGCCCTTTGGCTGCTGCTGAGAAGGCAGCATGCTTTACCTGTTCAGGTTCATGTTCATGTTTTTTCACAGTCCCAGATGACAGCCTGTGGGAAGACAATGTCTTTGTCCTGGGAGCTATTACAGTATCAACAATCCTACAGGGACATCCCTGCACCCTGTTCTGATTTCCAAGTAGGCAACGTTTTTGAGAGATGTAGGATTGGGATACTGACAGAGTTTGTTATGGTTTGATTTGGACTTTAAACTTCCTATGTTTTTCCTGTTGTGAATAAATGCAGTGAGGATTACTTTCTGCGCAGACATTTCAGAACTCAACCTCTTCTGAGAATAGTGGTATTCCTGTTCAATTCCATTTGATCTCATTTCATTTTGTTCTATTATGTAAAATATCAGCGCATCTGGAAACATGCACTTCTTTTACCAAGTAAAAATGGTCTTGCTCAGTGCGACAGGATTGCATTGAGTGATGCATTTATATGACCACAATAGAAATATTAGTTTCAGATTAGTTTCAGAAATATTAGTTTCAGAAAGCTGAGGCAAAACTAGAAGCAGAGAAAAATAGTGCTTGAAAAACAATGATCTGGTTGTAAATCCTTAGGACAATAACATTGGACAACTGAATTGATGACCTGGAAAATAAGTTCAAATTAAGAAACATAATACTGTAAGAATATTGGAGGCACAGCAAAAAAAGAAAAAATACAATGCATCATAAAAATGAGGAGAGTGAGTAATTCTGAACTCCTTCTAGATAGTACAGCAGTGTGTTGTAATCATGAGAAACCTAATCAGGTAATGCCTTGATAGTGTTTCCAAAATGTGTGTCTGTTGGAACGAGACATCATGTTTCTAAACTGCCACATAAATTTGAGTCTAATTTTCAGGGTTCAATACTTTTATTGAGATTGCAGGTTTTCTCTGTCAGTGTCAGAAATGTATGAAAGCATTTATGAACATTAAAATAAGAATGAAAAATATATGACCTTAGAAGGGGCACTGCTCTATCCTGCCAGCCTGGTAGTCTATGGTGGCAGACTAATGGATGCTGAATTCTTCTGTATCACATACAAATGTCATTGCTGAGAAAGGGAAAGAGCAGGAAGCTGAATGGAAGGGCCCTGCTATATACTCCATAGTGAACTCTATCCCAGCATTGACTCAGCTGTGTCATATTGCCATCACTCCAATTTTACTGTGCCCTCAGCAAAGGACATTGTGTTCTGCCCCACTGGGTTTCTGCCCAATCCAGTAGTGGTGTGCATCTTGCTGGTGCTCTCCTGACTCTGGCAACTTTTACTTTTGTGTGCTATTCTACACAATACTTTGATCTTTCACCTGGTGTTAGTCCCTTCTGTATTTTCCCTTGACTTTTACCTTTGCCATTTTCATTATCATATGAGATTATTCCCCAAAAATTACAGGCAGGCACCTCTGGATCACAGTCATTGTCATCTTATCTGTTGGACTAAAAAAAGCTGTATATTTCTAAGGGTATAATGCTAGGTGCTGTGATTTAAAGATTGACATTTTTTTAATGTTGGACTCGGCTTTCATGTTGGATTAATTCATAGCAACAAAATATTTTTTACGTTGAAAACAAAATAATTGATAGTGTGGGAAATGCTGCTCATTAGAACCATCACCTATACTTCTCTTTATTTGCTGTGCTACTGGACTTTGATAAAAAAAAAAAATTATAGATTTGTTGTGATGTTCTGGAAATTTTAAAAATGTTTCTTAAAATTTTAACAGAGCTAGTTATGTTCTGCAACTGTCTGCTTGCACCTTAAAAATGCAAGTTTCCATCAGACAATAAACTGACTCCTCATTATTCAATTACATGAAATAAATTATGTGGAAATAAACATAGAGAAACTAATACAGATTTCTGTATTTTTCTGATATATGATTCATTAGGAGAATAAGGTACTGTACTCCTTAGAAGAACAAGGGAATAATGTCATTTGTGCAAAAAAAATATGTTGCTGAAGCTGTATACAGCTGCAGTAATGGTATCAGTCAGTAATGCAAGTGTGCAATAAAAGCCAACCACTGAAATGACCAAGCTTACTTTTTATACCCAGGTTTATGTCATACAAAAGCTGTATAAGAAAGAATGAAAGCCAAACTGAGGCAGAGTTCCCACATAAAAAGCAATCTTCCTGTATTCAAATTGTTGCTGGATATAGACTTCTGCACAAATCAGGTCTATCTGGTAGGTTCCCAATGCTTATCCTGTTAAATGGCTTTGATCTGAATTTCCTGAAATGAGTATTAATGGTTTTCTTCACAGAGAAAATTTGCAAATACCAGAATGTATGCCCTGCTGCTGCTACTGCAGTCTGGGGAGATGTTGCTGAGGCAGTCCACAGCAAAGCTGAACAGCTGGATTTGACTATAACTGTTCTTTAGAAGGAACTTTCTTTCATAAGCAAGAATACTGGAGCTACCATGTGCACAAGAATAGTAAATTTAGTGTTTCAGTACCAATTAAAAATGAGAAATAATGATATGAATGATGTAAAAGAGAAAAAAAAAGGGCCTCAGAAAGCTAAACACAAATTGGTGTAGTGAAACAATTTCTACGTCTTGATTTTAAATTCTAATGCATTTAATTTTCCTCCTCGCTAATCAATGCTGCTTTTAAACCTGAGTTAGTGAAGAAATTAAAAAAAAACAAAAGACCTTTTTCTTCTGCTTGTTTGTTTGCTTTGTTTTTTGTCTTGGTTTTGATTGTTTGGTTTTTTTTTCTGGTGGGCCCCTTACAACTTGTCCCCATGGTTCTATGACTCTGGATTTAGGATGCTAGAGACAGCCACTCTTTAAAAAAGGAGCTTAGATCCCTTCAGTTAATTAAAATAGTTTTCGTGACTACCATGGCTATTTAGCTGAAAGAAGAGGGTGAATATCTGCTGTTATTCAGAGCCACTATCCTGTAGGACTCCTGAGCCCCATATTACCAGCTATGAAACATAATTGCAGTGCCTCATCCTGAAAATAAAGTAACTGAGAAATGAAGTTATTTATTTTATTGTGTGGGATAAAACAAAGTGTTTTGTAGCTGCCAGATACCTACATAAAAATAAATAAATAAACAAATATAGCAGCTGAGCCCTGATACAGTAGTAGGTTGAAACTCAGCATGTATCACCCCTTCCTGTACTTTCCTTTGCAAAGTATCTCTGGTGCATTGGCTGAAAAAAGATCAGCATCCCATAACAGTTCCCCTGATTTCCCACCTCCAGAATAGACAGCTTCAGAAAGAAACTAGCCTGGCAGGAATCCAAGTTCTGTATGAAGCCTGACCTGTTGTGATGTATGTGTTTAGGGAGAATAAGGGCAGGATATTGATCTGAGAGTGCCATTTACTCTTAATCCACTCACTGGTAACTTGATTTTACTATAATTTATAATATATACTCCAATCCTACACAGATCTCAGATGTGTGCTTGGCCTGGACAAAACATAAACAGGAGCTTCAAATTGTTGTCACTGGCACTAAGTGGATTTTGTGACTATGGTAATATGAATGGAAAACCACTGCATTGTATTTTCCTGGATTTCCTGCAGCAAACAGAATCCCATTACACTCACTCCAGTGAGCACGGTTTTTTAGATTCTTCTATTTTGGGTTTTCTCCCCGTAAGCAATGTGATACAACTCATATGTGTAAAGGAAAATTTTCTTCACTTAGCCCAAGCATTTTTATTTATTATATGCTCCTTTAGCTACATTATAGCTCTCTCTTTGTAGTTAAATCTGTGTCTCTTTATAAATGTTTCTTTTGAAAAAAGAAGTCTGTTTCTTCAGGCTCTTTATCTGCAGTGTCCAATGACCTAATGACTTCCTGAATCTAATTCCCACATTTGGCATTTTGCAACTGAACTTCTAAAAATGGGAAGACCTCAACATAGAAACAACACAGTTGCATTTATTCTGGTAGGTTTTGCCAGTAGAGGCTTCTGCCAGCCCTCATCCCCCTGTTTTACTTCTCTTGTGTCTCTTTTAAGCTGAATATTTAAAAGGTGCAATGTTTGAAAGGGCTTGGGAAGATGCCTGAAACTACAGAAGTAGAATAGAATTAGATGTGAGAACCACCCACTCCTGCAGATGCAGAGCATCCTGTTTCTTTCTCTGCAATAGCAAGGGAATGGATGTACCCGCCTCTTATCAGAAGGTGTCAGTGTTGCCCCTGGCCTCCTCTGCGCAGCAAGGCTGAACAAACAAAAGCCCATGGGTCCCTCCTGAAGTTTACTTTCGCCCTACTAAAATGCCTTTCAACACCTGCACACATGGCTGAAATATCCCAGACAGTATTTCTGGATACCAGCTGGTCTCTGGGTGATGTTTGTTAGTGCTGGTAGAATAAGGTGGGGGTGTCAGCAGTGGGGGTGAGAAGGCTCAATTTAACAGGGCTGAATATGCTTTTTATACTGCTAACTTTTGAGCTTGCCAGAGCATAAAAATATGTAAAGTTTGGTACCTTTTGCTTGTCAAATATTAATGGTGCATACACACAATCTTAAAATTCCTAGGTGCTAAGAATAAGTTACGGCTGCCCAAAAACAATTTATGAAAGTCTACCAAAATGGATTTGAACCCAAAATTTCTGTTCCTTATTTTCTCATCCAAATCATTCTTACATTGTTACGTCCAGCTCAGGGAAAGGGAAGGAAAGAGAAAAATTAGATTGCTCCAAAATCCACAAAGTATACAAAAGGCAGAGGAATGCAATCCAAAAAACTCACAGGTGCCTGGTTCAAAGATGTGAAGGTCTGGAAACTCAGCAACATCTCACTGAAGCATCCTAGATAGAAAGGAGTTTTCCTATTTTGTTTTCATAGTTTGTTCAAAGTTGTTTTCATACTTTGGTTCTTGTCGGAAACATTACATTTATGTCTATTATACTTTATCAAATTTATCCCACATACACATAACATCCAATTTTTTCAAACTATATTAATTAAGCAAAAGGCAAAAAGGCTTTGGATGGTCTTGATTTGACTTCAGCCCTAAATTAGGAAAATTTGCAATGTTTGACTGGGATTTTTAATGAATATATGAGATATTTAAATTAAACCTTGTATTCACTTAGGTTAAATAACGCTTTTGCATTGAATTAATTTTTTGAGGAAACAAATAAAGCAGAAGGAGTTTTTTTATATAGACATTTTGACTTTGGATAGCTTCTTCTCTTCCAATTCTTGATCAGATTATTTCTAAAACATAAGAGAATTTTCAGTGAATTGAATTTTAACATTGGTATATTCTTATCATGGTTTGCATGTTTCCAATTAAGTGTCTCATTCCGTTGTCACTGGAGTAATTGGCAAATTTTCCATCAGCTTCAGTGACTGTAAAGTGAAGCGCAAATGTTTCTGCTCTCCTAGATTAATAAAGCCATTTTGACATTTTTGACTTCCTCATGTAAGTAACCACCAAAGAAAACTACCAAACCCAACTATCAAAACCCAAAAAGTTTAGGCACATGGTAGTAGATTTTTGTTTTATTCTCTGTTTCTTGAAGCAACTAGCAATGCTGCTTTAAAGACTTCATTAATTATATTTAGCTAACAATTATGCAACTCATGGATTGAGGCATAGAACTTTTTCCTTCATTGTTTCAATAATCAGTTTATTCCTTGAAGAAAAAGTTGCAATTACATTTAAGTCTAGTTTATGAAAAAAAAACATCAAATCATGTTTGTCTATAATGCCATTTAACTCATTGAAAATGAGAGGTTAGATAATTGGATTCTGGCCTCCTGCAACACACAGTCTCAGCAGATTTCAGACAAAGGTTTGTGTCTTCGCTTGGTTTTGTCTGACTCCTGCAAAGGGAACTCTGCTCTCTATCCACTGACAAGACCTTATGCTTAAGTAACTGTAATGTTAGTAGAGATGGTCATCCTCCCACTTCTGGCAGGCAGCTCCCTAAGAAAAGGAAAGAACATCTGAACTGTTTTTTTGTCTGCATAATATTCCTCTCCTGGAGTTCCTCCAGCTAAAGGAGCTCTGATGAAAAGGCTCTTTCCAGGAGGCAAGTTTCAGAGATACAAGCAGAAAAAGATGAGATAGATTATTTTTATATCATCCCTACCTAATCTTGGGCATCCAACAGCAAACTGTCTTAGGGCACTTTGACCATACTATCTAACAACTCTTCTGGCCACGATAAGCTCAAAGCAAAGCAATTAATAAATGGATTTTCAGTCATAGTGGTAAAAATGGATTTTGCTGTCTGTTATATGGTACCAGCTTGCCACTATTGTCATTAGGGGGCCTTGGAGGGAAGTTATTGGTGGGAGACTGAGAGGAGTAATGGCTTCTGTTTCAGGAAAGAGATAAAAGGTTCTGCGTGTCTGGTCCAAGGTCAACTTTTGATCTGCTACACCTGAGTGTCTGTAACACACTTGCTCTGTGACTCCCTTTTAACACTCCCCCATGTCTCAGATCAGGTCTAGCATGTCCCAGCTGCATAACCTTGGCTTAGACTGATGAAGAAATTGGGTAGTGCAGAAGAGCTGTGAAACCGTCTGTAGAGCAAGCCATATGAGATAAGAAAGGTAAAATTGAAGAGGCTGGATTGTTGAGGCAGGGGTCTTAAAGATTAAAAAGGCAAAACATGAACGTGAAAAGCAGAAAATACTAAAAAGCGTTGACCTATGGCAAGTCAGCCACACTGCAAACCAACTCCAGGGAGCAGCAAAGGCCAACCCTTTGCCTGCTAAGAGACCTTTGCCTGGTATCCAGAGAACTCATGGTGAGGATTCTATTGCTGAGACTACCAGTGGTTCCTTAACCCTAGCTCAGCTGGGTGTACGTTGTAACTCAGTACCTTAAATGTATCGGAAATGGTAAATCCCTCACCCCTGGAATGTCATGTAGTTTGACCCTTCTCCCCTCTGGTCTGCTTAGCTGGCAATGATCCAATTTCTCCCCGCCCCTTTCCGGACCCTAGAAAAGACCTCTGTGCCCTGACCTCGCCCTCTTTCCGCTCCTAGGACCTCACAAGGAATAAACCTCGGATTCTCCTCGGGGGGGAAAGAGCCTCTTTTGTTATCTTTTATCCTGTCTATGCGGGGAAAACAGGCTTTCTCTTAGTATCTGAGCTAGTCGGGGGCTAGGAGGGGGTCTCTTTTACACCCGCAGGTGTAGAGCTGATAAACAATATATCCATAATTAATTGCTTTGTAGTTTTAATTAGCATATGCCTTGCTTATAACGTCTGTTTGTGCAATGCTTAAGGTGTCCAAACAAAAGGCTCAAAGCAGGGATGGTTATAAGAGGGACCTTTCTGGTGCAGATTCCTGCATGCCACACACTCCATCTTTTCTCCCGGTATCAGCAGCATTCAGCTCAGCTTTCCAGGGAGCTGCTGTGAGCAAGACAGAGCACAGGACCATGTGTTGCTATCATCAGCTGTCTTCTGCCCTTGACAGCGTCTGGCTCTGACCATACTTTGCATGAGCATTGCCTTCAAGCTTGCTAGTTTGCATGCTGCTGGCAATGCAGGAGCTGGTTCTCACAGGCTGGCAGGGTTCCTTTGTATCTGTCACCAGAGCTGTCCACTGGACAATATCTGCATGACTGCATTGCACAAAGTGAAGCTCAAATGCAAATTAACATATAGTCCCTGCTCCAGGCTCTGGACTTCATTTGGATTGATTAGATAAGTTTAAATTGATAACACTTGGTATTGAAAAACTGCAAGGATACCTGGGTAAGCAAATGGGAATAATAAAGGTATGTCATAGTCAAGTAACTTGGTGAGGTGCCTCTGACCTCAGGAAGCTGAGCTGCAAGCTGAAGAAACCAGCAGCTCCTCTCTACCTAGATCCTAAACCTGCTGTCTGATTATCTCATTCCCTCATACCTCAAATATTTCAGGTACTATTTAGCATAACTATTTTTGGGCATTTGACTAAGAGGATTTCTGTTATTCAAGTAGGGTTGTCGTCTTACTGTGATCATAATTATCACATATAAGTGTAAACAGTCTATTTTTTACTTCACATCTGTGTGAAGGGTTGCTTCCCACACTACCTGCATATTAACTGACAAGTTCCACCATATTGGGAATGTTATTACATATTTTCCACCCTCAGCAGATGGTAGTTCAGGAGATATTAGTTCACTACCTTATGATAGATATCCACAAATTATTGAAAAACAAGCTAAATCAAGCATTCTCTTATGCAAAATGGCTAATAATTTGCACTGTCCACTTTGGTGGGCTCTTTACTATTTTCCTTTCAAAATGGTGCAATAGATCACAGAAAGGGAGAATTGCTTGCTACTGCTTAAGCAGCACATAAATCGATTGACAGTAGACTAAATTTCACACATTCCTCTTATTTTAACTCTACTGGACTACAACAGTAGAGGACAAGTAGGACAATGCCATTGTCTAGAAATCAAATGCCTGCTGTGTTTGGAATTGACTATGTCTCTGCAAATTTAATCAATTTATTTCAACAGAGGTAGCACTAGAATGGATGAATACAGCAACACATTTGTGCAAGAAACATTTCCTTTCCACTCACAGACTTGAGCTTTGTAACAAGAAACACTCAAAAAATATTGAAAGTGCAAAACTAAACCATCACCATCAAGGTCCAAACTGGGGACAGCAATGAAAATTATAGATCTGAAGAAAGCTAGAATGTGGCTGATTTGTGGATTTTTTCCTGAGGAAGCCTTTATATTGTTGATTACTGTGATGGAAAAATACTTGAAATTTAAAAAATCAGGCCACAGTTTCCTCCCTTTAATTCCCACACTCTCAGTGCTGAGCAGATCTTTAATTGCACTTTATTGAATGTGTGGTCAGGCTAATCAGGAATAAAAGAGTCCTGAGTGAGACTTTGCCCTTTGAAAACTAGTCCACAAATTGTTTCAGTGCAGCTTTCTAATATATCAGGGAAGGGGAAAGGCAAAGGAGAACTGTTTGAAGGTAATTTGGTTTTAATATGCATTAACTACCAGCACAAATACTTAAGGGAGGATATGTTCTCTTTTCTGAAACAGTATTTCTACTTCATCAGCAATGAGAAGCCAACTGAAAAGGTGAGAGAGAAGATGGGACGGAATGGAAGATGGAAAAGAGAACTTCTGCTCTGATATTGTCCCAGATTCTCTGAGCTTCCTAGTGTTCCAAGGAGGCTAACTAATGCTGTCAGTCGTGGTGATAATGAAGGCTTCATGGAGGCCCATTTGCAATCAAGCTTTATGGATGTCAGGAAAACCAAAGAGGAATGATATCACAATTTGACAGGGAATATACTAAAGAGGAGTGCAGTTATACAGAAGAAGAGCTAATAGAAGTGACACAAAATAGAAAGCAAGTGAAGAGAGGATGCTGGGAATGAAGAAAAACTCAGAGAATTCTACCAGATAAATTTTCACAACCCCTGACACCCAAGTTTCTCCCACAATAGTTTCAAAAGCTGAAATTTTAAACTCTAAAATATGAAACATTTTATCAATAGTTAATTTTTTAGTTATCAATAATTAATTTTTTGAAAAATTGTTAAAATTGAATGGAAAGTTTCGCTCAGAATTTTTAATGTCATTTCCACCTTTCCAAATCATTGCTAGTTTCTACTGGTTTCTTTTTCTCTCCTTGGCACAAGTATTTACAAATAGTAATGACTTCTGTCTTCTCTCTCCTATGGGAAGGTATGGTACCCTGCTCCTGCTACCTGGTTGTAATGGTAGGAAATTGGCAGCAGTGAAGCTTACATACCATTTTTCAGTTCACTAATTTTTCAAATCCAAATGCTGAAATTCAGAGTGGTGTTATAAATGGAGATACAGATACAGAGGAACATTTCTGACCGTGTGTTCTGTACAGTGACCATCTCCTCCACAGTGATTATAGTTACCATCCTGGAGATGTTGTTCTAGAAAACAATTTTTAGTGACTAACAGAGGGAGGATTAAGGAATTTGTTTAGACAGCTGTAGGTTTCAGACGTATTTATGGATATATTCTACCCTGCAGTTACAAAACCTATGTAATTACTTTTATTACACATTGACATAAAGACTTTTTAATCTCCTTTGTAGCCACACGGCAAAGCATTTTTTCTACTTCATTATCTTTTCAAAGAACATCCCCTCTTTCCACGGGTTCATGGACAAATATCCTTGTCAGAAATAGGTTCATTACAATTTTAATTATTTTCTAATTGTATGATATTTCCTCTCATTTTTTTCCCTAAGTGATGAGTTTCACATTTCCTCTTGACCTGATCTTAAATCCACTATAATTATTTCTACAATAGTACATTGTATTAAAGTATCTACCAAAGTACGTTATAAGAGAACCTGTCTGTGTGCATGTGTGTGTGTTGCATACTCAAGGGTAACCTTGGTTGTAAGGGTTCTTTAGAGAGAAATATTTCAAGGTCTATTGAAAAGGTGTATTTTTGTTCTGAGTAACACAATTGTAAAATGTTACAATTGTGAAATAGGCTGCATGTCTTCACATGTATCCTCACTTGCATTCAGCATGTCTGCAGGGGAGGATAATCATTTTGCATGCCCAATCACAACACTTCCATCTGCCAGAGAGCGTGTATATGCACTCATTTGAACAACAAACTTTTATTCTCAGAAGTAGTAAAATATACCACACGAATTCAAGCCTATGATGCTGTCAGACACAGGGATTTTAAAAAACAAGCGCTGGCATTTTAATCTGTTCTTCTGCATTCATCAAGTCATTGCTAGATTTTTGTGCTTGTAAACGACTGTACACATTTGAAGTATATCTTATTTAGTCTTCAATAAAATATTCCCATACCTTCCTTGTTTTTTCTCATGTTTTCTATTGTCTTGTCCCTGTGAATGCAAAAGTACATGCTTCTTTTCTATTAAACTCGGTGGCCTGTGTCATTTGAAACTGAAACTACAAAACCTGTATTTTGTCATCTGAGCAGGTTCCTGATTCCTGCTGCTATTTATGAAACATATTGTTATTGGAATTCAGTAATTTGCCTGAGACCAGAATTTCTTTGTCAGGTGAACACTCCTTCCCCAGGATAAGACTTGAAAAGTTGTCTGCTTTTCCAGCATCTTTAAGGATTTGAATTAATCGTTTTGAAACTCAGCATTGTGTCAATCCCAGATGAATATTGCTCCCGCAGGAAAAAAAAAAAATCCTCCTTATGAATTGTGTGCTACTCTGGAAAGCTGTCAACTCCCATTCAACATCAACCAGGGCTCGGGCGACCTTTGATTAGCCTCATGTCACCCTCCAGTTAAATGAGTTAGTAGCTATTAAAGCTGAAACACACAACCTACCTTGCATTATAAAAGAGTATTTAGTATTTATTCAGCTATAGACAGCTTCTAATACTAGTGTACAAAGACACTCAACCTATAATGATTTTTCCACTTACATAAAGCTCCTTCTTTGATCTGATTACTTTTGGCAGTGGTGAAAAAAACAACATTTATTTTAATTAAAACATTGAAAATAAAGATTCCATTGACCCTGCTGCATGTCCCAAACTGCCTTTCATTTGCAATTCAGGCAATGCTTAAAACTCTATTAATATGGACTTTGGAAGTGTAGCAGAGCATACACTGAGTGCAGAAATTTCATTTTGTGTGTATACTGTTTTCTTGGTTTTCAATGTGGCTTTCTGCCTTATGTTCTCTATAACATTTTCTTCCTTTTAACCTGCAAAAGCCCTGCAGTGAGAAGCAATGTGCAAAATACTAAATGGAAGCACACAAAAGAAATGCATAGACCAGATAATGAAGGAAGGCTAATGTTCTGTTATTTCTAACTTAGAACAGAACACTGAAAGTGCTTTCCTACTGAGAAGAATAATAGGCAGATACAAATGCATGTAAAAACAAAGGTAATGCTGCAATTAAGCCATGAGCATTAGAGCATCTGTCCAAGATAGCATGCAGAGTCTGTGTAATTCAGCATCTTGTCTCTGATGGCCAACAACACATGTCTGAGGGGTAGTATGAAGCAGAACAAGCATGCAGGGAGAGATGTTTTCCCTGAACAGTGGAAACAGTTCACCCTCAGCAATCTGTGATTCCAGACATCCTTAGAGCATGGTACCAGCAATGTCTCAGAGATGGAGATATTCTTGAGGCATAGAGATTCCACACACCTTTTTCATCACTGGTCAGCATATACTTCTTTTTTGTCACTGGACACATTGCTTTTCTTCCTTAGTCAGTTAACTAGTCAGCACTACTTAGTCAGTAAACTTCGGGGTGTCTTCCTTTGAACAGAGCTGGCTAGCACACTTACACACCCTGTGCTGGAATTCCATGCTGTACTGCAGTCCCCTAGCAGTTCCCCCCCAGGAACTGGATACCTAAAAACTGACCACTCACCACAGGAATCGTTGTGCAAAAAAGTGTAGATACACAATATTTTTACTTAGCTACTGATTAGGTCTGGAGGCAACTGAAACCAATAAACCGTGCTTCCCTAGTGTTCCCTAAATGCTTCTCTAGGAAAGGTCAAAATCTTGAGCTGCTATATATTCTACTTCCACTGCATCTATTATGACACCTGAAAATGGACTTGAAGTCCTGCTTATTTTTATCTCCAGAAGTTCCTTAATTGAGGAAGCCCAGAACACACTTTTCAGGTCTGGCATCATACAGTACCTGACCTAAACCCAGGAGTCCAGCTTTAAGACCAGGTCTGTAGGTGTAGTCATTTCAGTCTCAGCTCTAAAAATATTCTGAACTGCATCACCTGCCTCCCAGATAAACACAGCTTCTCTGACTTCTTCCAGCCAAAGCTATTCTGTTTTGTAGGCATTAATAAAATACTTACTCTGCTAGACAGAAAACATGACCATAGTGTTCTATGGCTAGGGTGCCACGAGACAGAAAGTAAGCACAGCTTACAGGAATGACTGCTGAAGATAGTAAACCTCCATTTAGTCCTTTGCTGCTCCTAAATATTTTTACTGAGCAGTTTGACTGCTCTGCTAAGCATTTTTCTTAATATTTTGCAGTGAACACTTTTTCACTTAGCTTCATCTGGGCATCTACATGTCACAATCCAAGACACAAGTTTACGTCACACATTCTCTTCTGATTCAGCTGAAGCTGGGCTGCAGCTAATGATGTCTCCATTTTTTCATATTGGTCTTTCTCTTAAAAATCAGAAGATCCTAATACTTTCAACCATATTATTGATTTTCAGTTCTTCCAGCTATGTATTAGCTTTGCTATTAGAGGGGGAAAAAAATCAGCTTTCTTCTGCTGTTGTACATTTCCTGTTTCTGAGCCAATGTAGCAGGAGAAAACTCTGCGGAGAGCTGGGTTTAGAGCTGATAATAACAGTATGAAAGGAAAAAGAGGTAATAATTACCATTAGCCAAGAAAACTCTCTAACATGAGTGAAAGAGGTGGAGAATACTCCCAAAGGTACTTCATTGTGACACCTGGGTAGAATAAGATGCTTAAGCCCTGAATCTAGTCTACTGTTGTGCACTATCTTCTTCTGTTCTTCACAGTTATGTTACAAAATTACCTTTGCTTCTTCAGAGTGTAGTGTTACTTCTGGGTTCTCTAATAGTTTTGTGGTTTTAATTAACAGGAGAAGTCTTGTATTCTCCGGACTGTGCTGGTCAACACTTGTTGCATTAGGACAGCGATGTCAGGTGCATTTTAGCACCTCTGTTGTGATTTAGTTGGCTCTTGTTTGCTTTTTTAATCTTCTGATTTCGACCTGTACTTCAAACACGAAAGTTTGTCAAATAAAATGTCAAACTGTTTGAGTTTACATGTCAGCATGTGACGTTGAAGTAGGACCTTAAAAACACCTGTATAAACTGTTCCATCTCATAGCTTTTTGTTCTGAAATTTCCCTGTGGAGTTTTAGACACTTTGGGAAATTATATGTAGACATCTGCAATCTAGATATTTTCATCTGAGCTAGTCACTTTAGACTCTTCTTTTAGCTGACAAAGAGACACAGGAACTTTTAAGCCACCACTAGTCTGATTTACTTTGGAAGACTTGTAGAAGATGGGGTGAGATGCACTTTAAAAGTGCTTACTCCTCTGAATTTCCTAGAGAGGAAACTAGGTGAGACTAGGTTAGATTAATCCCAACTTTTATTATGTTTCCCTTTTTCTACCATAAAACAGAGACAACCACCAGATCTTCAAGAAACATGTGATTATTTTTTTCTTGCAGGGATTATCTTCTATTTCATGCTCCTTTACTTTTCCTTTTAATATTTTACTGAAATTAGCATTTAAGAAAATGTCCTTCCTGATGTCTTCTATATCGCCTTGAGGCATGATATTTCTTCTGCCGTCCTGAAATTTTGCTCCTTTTCTGCTGAAATACAGTTGTGTAGCTTCAAACACACTGCCCCCCAAGGTGGCTAGATTTTTTGCTCAGTTCCAATCTCTAGTTCATATTTCCATGTCTTTCTTGATCCCTAATCTGTCCCTCCAGTCAAAATAGAATTTCCTAGAGTACAGTTCTGGTTTAGATTTGCACTGTGCGTTTTTTTTTACAGCTCCTCTTTTCTCCCTAAATATATATTCATTTCAGCATGGAAGGGCTATGACAGCTGCTGTTTCTTGTTTCCCAATGTGATCTTGAGTTTTTGACAGAGGATCTGAATTTTATGCTCACACAAATGCAATTTATCCAATTTTTTTACTGTGACATTTGAAGAGTTCTGTGTGTTCCCATGTTGGATTGAGAACAACAAGGAAAAAAGCATGATTTGGCCAGCAATGTCAGAGACCCAATACTCTTTCCATGTTCTTATATGGTTTCTTTGATGTGGTACTGGTGTGTTACAACCCTCTATGACACCTGTCACAAAATGTAAGTGGTTGATATTCAGCTAGTTGCTTTCTGAATGCAAAATACTTTTGTCCTGATTTCCTCACTGGGGCAACGATGGACTGACTCACACTATTTTGAGATCAGGAATATGATGCCTTGATTCCTACCCGAATACTGTGTATTCTGTAGAGTGTGATATCATGAGCACCACCTCCCCTAACGGCTTATCTTGCCTTCTGCCTGAGGAGCTGAGATAATTATTTTTTATAAGGACTTATCTGCAACCACTCCCTCTGATGTCAAGGGTTTCAGATTTATAGTTTTCTGTCTTTAGGCATGATTTATGACCTCTTTGCCAGGTTTGGTTTTCTTTTTCAAAGACATCATGCTCAGATCTGGCAACCATAAAGTAGACGAAAGAACAGGATTGGAGGGAATGTGAGTTTCCTACCCCATACCTACAGGAGAGAGGCGATGGGGCAGGGATGTTTTTGTGCAAGGACAGGTAATGGGATAATGGAAGAGCTGTCTGTTAGCAGCTGATCCTGAAAGCTGATCATGGGAGGAGAAGGAACTCCAGGAAAAAAGGACACAGTTATAGCACGGCTGTACTTCACAGCAGAACTCTCTGGCGTATGAGAAAGAGATGTTACTCCAAACAGATGAGAAATCAGATTTTCACAGGCAAAGTCCTGTGTGAGAGAAAGAGCTATTGAGTTATCAGGCTCAGTCTCTCCTCTGACACTATTTCGAGGAAGAGTTCAAATGGATGACTAACTGACAGTGAGTTCATAATTTAAGCCTAAGTGCTGCTAAAAATAGGCCAGAAATATAAAACTTATTCTTTGATTCTGAAGTACAAGCTCTGTCAGCAATATGGCAAGCAGCTTCTCCTAGGTGCTGCATGGAGTTAAGAGCTGGGTTATGCAAGGGAATTACACTTGTATAAGCAGGAATGCAATGGTCCCAAGACAGGCAGAGATGGCTCAACTGGGATTTCCCAGGAGATTTCTTTTAGCAAGGCACATCCTTTCCTTACCTCCCAAGAAAGATGGAGGGGCCATTACTGATTTGGCTTGTAATTTTCTGTTGTATTTCTTTTGTCACAGTTTTTGTGTGTGTGTTAATGGGACCTCTTAGAAAGTCATCTCTTTAAAGGGTTAGTAAGAATATATTAATTTAAAGAAAAGCTCTCATGATTTTCAGATATTTTGAAATACCCTTGAAAAACACTGATGATGCATCTTCTAGGTGTATGACATTGGAAAATCATTAATGGACTTCAATGTGAAAATAAAAGACAGGAAAAGAAGATAAATCTGGGGAAGAATATTATGTTTCAAATGTAGGCAATGGCACTGGTTTTTTTTCAAATTTCTGTGTCTAGTGATGACCACTCTTGAAAGAAATCTCTGTTTCCTATGTTCACTTGCATTTAGAATTGCTGAGGCCTATTACAGTGTCAGCTTTGGTGAAAAACATAAGGAAAAACAGGTGGAAAATGGAAACACTTGTCATTAAAATTTTCACAGAAATGTGTCCCTTACATCAACTACCTCTTTAATTTCAAATTGTATGGCTGACTCTAACATAAACAGCTAAATCATTGTTTGTATAAATGGATTCTCCTCTGCCTTGTTTCTTTTTCCATTGAAATAAATCTTACATAGAATCATTTGAAAGGATGGAGTTTAATATTTTTTGACAATTTGAGTATTTCAGGCTGCTTTCTCTAACAACTGAAAGAATGGAACTTCTGGGCTGACAGAAAAAAATACGATTACTATATATTAACACAATTAAATACGTAAAAAATTAAAATAACTGCCTCTTTGCAGTAACACTCCTCCACTGATGAGTGGTGAACATGAGCCATATAATTTTCAGAGGCAGTCTTTCAGACAGCTTTTCTTGGATAGCTAAATTTTGGCATGTTACAAGCTGAAGATTCACAGAAGGCAGGAGCAGCAAGAGAGAGACACTTGGAGCCCTAAAATATAATGCACAGTTGCATTACACAACTTCTGTAGGAAAGTTGAAAAGATTAGAACATTAGAACAAGGGTCCTACCTACCCAATGCTGAAAGAAAACTTCAGGGGTGGAAAACAGCTCTTTTTTCTTTAACTTTTAGAAGCATGGAGGACATTCATCCAGCATTTTGCATTTTGTTGTTATTCCTTCCTTTTCAATTATACTGAATTTCCATAATGCTTCACTGTGACATTTCCTTAGCCTCAGCTTTCTTATAAGCATCTCATTCTTCCAGAAAAGAAATCACACATAAAGTGGAAAACTACCAGGAAGCTTTTATACCAGCAGCTCTGAGTATGGGAAGGAGTTCAGTGGAAAAACACAGCATTTGGCTGTAGAAACACAAACAGGTGGTTATAGGTCAGTTCACATTCTTGTTAGCCCAAATTACCTTAAAAAGCAACTCCACAGTGCTTAGTTTCTCAGCACATTGCATCTATAATGTCACCGACTGGACTTTAGGCACCAAGTGGTTCAGCTTCAGGTTATTGACATCAGCTAGAGTGATGTAGCTGATCTAGGACAGATTTTAAGAAGCTTACAATTCTCTTTTAAACAGTAAGTCTTCTTCAAAATGAAACTCAAGCTCTTTCTTCTTCCACAAACTATCACAGGCACTGCTGTCTTTCCTGTCAGTGCAAGTAAATCTTTGCTATAGGACAAGAATAATAATCAGGTGGGTTATGAAAGCACTTTAAGAGATACACCCCTGAATACTATTCCTCAGAAGGAATCATAAGATGATCAGTCTAAAGGAAACCATTAACACATTTGGATGCTACAATTTACAACTCAGAAATTGTAACATCTGTAGCCATTCTCCTACTGTTCTCCTTCAACATCTTCCTACTTCCCCTTCCCTACTGTGAATTGTGACCAATACAAAAGGTAAAATGATAACAAAGTGTTCGTGGTGAAAATGCACACAAGGGCAACCTCTGGCAGCAATGCCATCTCTTACAACATGTTTTACTCAACTGCAATCATTAAAGGCTACTTTGATCCATTTAAGGTTGGACCAAAGAACAGTCTTCATAAGTATTTGTGGATGCTGGTGAGAGTCAAGGAAAAACAGTAGTCTGGGTTTTCCCAAGCTACTCAAAGGAAAACAGAAGGGAAAGAATTAATAACCAAGTTTAGTACCTGGTGTTTGTGACAGGATGAGTACATGAGGAAGGTGATGTTTTGGTAAGAGCATGTTTACAAGAGGTATTGCCTTCCTTGGACCAACGAGCTTATTCTACCCTTTGGTTCAGCGAACCAGTCTATAAAAATGTGCCTACTTCTACAATAAATCATTTCTTCTGCCTTCTGGAAGAAGTCTGTGTTGTATCTTTTCGCCTCTCCCTAGCCTTACAGCAACAAGAATTAACCTCAGCTTCTTTCAGATCGTGCTCATTTTCCTGAGCAGAGCACCTGATCAGTAAAGCAGCCCTTCAGTGCTGTGCAGTAAAAGCTATGTTGCAATATGGAATGGATTTTGGCTTGCTGCTGTGGCATAACTTAGTGTCTTTAAGAATAAATGGAAGCAGTTGACTTCAGATCCTAAGGAGCTACCTAGTCATAGGTTCTAACTACCAGTGTGCACTTAATGGAAACCAGTGACCTAAGGTGAAGGAGCCTCACTCATCATCTTCCCCCTTCTTGCCCACCTTTTCACTCAGTGGTTTGCCCCCACACTTTGCCTGCAGTTCAGGGAAAAGGGTGGATTTAGGCATTCTTTGCACACAGACTCCCGAATGTACAGAGGGTGAGGTTTTCCTGAGCTGATCTATAATTTTTGATCTGGTTCTACTAAAAGATTATCTTTTGGACCTGCAAAAAATAATCAATTTGGTTTTTCAGGTCTACTTTGTGTATTGGTTCCCTGCCAGTCTATCAGACAAAGGTAAGGAAAAATACTGAAAATACACTACAGACAGTTGGAGAGGAAAACTGCAGGCTTTCTGAGAAAAAATGGCAGTTTTAATGTTCTTAATCCAAACTAAATTTGTCAGGGGCTGCTAATAACATGCTAACCTACTGCTTTCCAGCTAACTTTCTGTAGTTTCTCCCACCTTTTCTTCTCTAGCACATAGTCCTTTGTTCCACTAATATTTTAATTTCTCTTTTCTCTTTGTTCTTTTATCTGTCTTATTTTCTCAGGGTATTCTTGCTTGTTTTTAAGGTGATGAGATCCTGAAGCACAAGTGAGAAGATCTCTTCTGTGCAAAGCATTCACTGCTGCTAGCAACAGTGATGAGAGCTGGTGAGAACACTTTGAACTGATCATTTTATGTCAGGGAAAGCTTTTTTTCTAAAAACAAAGACTGTTCTGCGCTGTTGATTTTAAAAGCTTTTCCCATAGACATGTTTCTGAGGATTGGGATGAAGTGTCCAATAAAAGACTGAGACAGAAACCTCATCTTTCCTCTCTAAAAATGGATATTTTCAATGCAGCTCAATTTTGTGATTTTTTTAAGACCTCTTCTCCTCTCTTCTCTGTGGTGACCAGTGACAGGAACAGAAGGAATGGAATGCAGCAGAGTCAGGAGAGATTTATGTTAGGTATCCAGGGAATGTTCTCCACCGAGGGTGGTTGGGCACTGGAGCAGGCTCCCCAGGGCAGTGGTCACAGCACTAAGCTTGGTAGAGTTCAAGAAGTGTTTGGACAACACTCTTGGGCACATGATGTGATTCTTATGGCTGTCCTGTGCTGTGTATTTACACTGGGAGACTATTTTTTTCCTAGCTGTGAGAGAAATGTAAAATTAGAGCTCAGTTAAATTTCCCTATTCACTAGAATTTGTTAGATTTACATGCATAAAACATAGGTTGTCATACAAACCTCCATTGCCCCAAAGTCCAGATCTGGCACAGGTTTTTGTTGCATACTTGTGCCTTTTAGTAAAGCAAGCTAGTTTAAGGCAGTGGTATGAGTCCCATATGGCTTGTTAGAGGGGTCCTCTCTAACAGGCAGATGTTTCTTCCTGTCCCTTCCCTCTGGTTCCCTTCCCCTCCATTTGCATTTCCTATAGCACCACCACAAGACAACTGTCCTAGGAAATGGGTTAGGAATATAAACCACGTTAAGATAACAATTTAGGGAGAGAACAGGTATCAGGACTCCTTTCAGATCCAGATAATTTCACCATCCCACTTTTACAGTGCATCCTCATTAACAATTGCACCAGCATATCTGAGTCTGTGTACATATACACTAGTCTGTGTATTGGCAGGATTAGATGCAGAAACCCCTGAGACAGTTTCATCACCAAGCAAAAGACCATGGGAATATAATAAGATTTTTCAAAGAAAAATACCACATAATTGGAGACATGAAAATTCATGAGAGCTAACAAAATTGTCCCTTTTGTTTTGGTTTCCATCAACCATATGATGCTTTTTCTATTTTCCTACCTTACAGTGCTGTTACAAACTTTTTTCACAAAATGTTTGCAATGCGCTTTGGGATGTTGAGACAGAATGCAAAATATGTACTTTTATAAAGAATGAGTAATTATAAAAGTTTAAATTAAAGAAATTATGCATGCAAACTTCCATGAACCTTTTTAATAGAGTACTTAATAGTTTCATTCTTTATGTCTGAATGTGAGCTATGCAGCTTTTTATGACATCATTTATTTTACCTGCACATTCACTATTCTACTCTTTACATAAAATGTACATGTTCTTAAAATAAACCTGACCTCTCAGTGACTCACTGTTAAAACCAGAATGTTTGAAAATATGTTGATATGTTCAGCTCTTTGAAAAAAAACAACTAAGAAATAAGCAGGAAGGAAAAGTTGTGTGGTTTGCAGACTGATCAGTATGAAAGAGCTGCTCATTTGCCCTCAGCATTGCTATGTAGCCTTGTGTTGCCCTCTGGCCAGCAATCAGAACAAACAGATTCTTCTAACTTCTGCTTCGCTGCACCTGTTCCAAGTGCTGCCATGCACAGAAAATTAGTACTCTTGAAATAAAAGTAGTAAAGAAAATAAGAAAAAAATGGAACAGGTGTTCAGGTCAATAGTTTAATCTTAAATATCGATGCTGAAAGTTTCCTTCTCTCCAAACAATGAAAATTAACCGGTGTTCCACCAAACTGTTAGACTTTCCCTGAGTAACTATTTAGATCATTAAGTGAATATGCAGAGACATATTTCCACTTGTACTATTTTTCAAAGGTCTATGCGTGTTTTTTTAAAAGCTTTTTTTGCTTAAATAAATATATAAATAAATCATATTATTTAGCGATGAACAACAGAACTAATTTAATAAGCTATGACTCAATAGATGCAAACCTACACAGATGTGGATATTAAAAATAGGCCTACTGTATGGTCATATTATGTTTAATATTTTGTACAGGTACAAACTTAAATTAAGCCTGCACTATTTGGATGCCTAGTGTAAAACCTCTTTTAACAAAGCTTGCATCCCTAGATAGCCAGTGACAGATCTTATTAACCTCCCACATTGACTACCCTTGTTTTCTGCATAAAGCAGGCTCCTCTGTAAGCCTGAGGTAGAAATTCCTGCTTTGGAGGACCTCTTTGTGTCCTTTAACTATTTTGGGAGGAATATGTCTTTGCAGAAGTCAAAGGCATTTATGTCAGGAACCTATCTTCCACTGGGAGCTTACAGGATGAATGCAAAATTGCTGATCCAGTCTGAAGAAGAATGACGTTAGATGAAGAGAGGGATGCGGCATTTTCAATACTCAACTTATTTATTAGAGGACTTCCCAGAATTGGAATCTCTCTTTCCCAGAGCTCAGGGCACTCTCTCAGCAAGCATCTGCCATCTCCCAGCATGAGCAGCAGGCAGTTTTAGTGTCAGCATGAGCGTGTGCTCTCCTCACAGCTCTCCTCACAAACATGGCACCGTGTGTAACCTTATGGGGCCTGTCAAACAGCACTTACACAAATTACCCCCACTCCTACATGTATGGCAACCAGGCCACTTGTTTGGAACAACAGGAAACTAAGGGTCCTGGCACGTATTCCTAGCATACAACCATTTTTGTTTTGCAGCCAACTGTGTGCCAAGACAAAACTTATTTGCATTGCAGGGTGCTTTTACTGCCTGCAGGGTCAACAGGGATGTCTTAAACCCAGGAAAGCTTTAGCTTCAGCAGGGGTGAAGCTGTGGGTGTGATGCAGTTCAGCTGAACCTGGATCACAGCACAGTTTTAGAATGCTACAAGCAAACACATGGCCAGCCCAAGCTTCTGCAGCTCAGACTCAACTAAAGACCTTTGAGATGTGGGTGGTGGAGATAGAAGCACTGGAGAGCAGGCTTCCTTGACTGTCCTCAGGGGCTCGCCCATTTTAAGACTTCTAAATCCTAAATTTTGTCCAACTGTAAATCAACTCAGTGGCTAAAACATACTAGAAAGCAAGCCACAGGAAATAATTCGCTGCTGGGTAGAGGTCTCACAGATGATTTTGACAGATCACATTAAGGCAAGCTACTTTTTCCCAAAGGCAATGCTATTGGGTTAGCTAGGTTAATTATACTTAGTGAAGAATCACTTTGTACAGTATCACTGTTGGTTGTAGTCTTTGGTTGGACAGATTTAGGGCAAAGCATCTTTACACAATTCCACACTGGCCTGTGTGGGTGAAAGAAGATACTAACTCAAAGGAAAATTAATTTTTAATCCTCACAGTGAACCACTGATTTTAACAATGACAGCTGCTGTACAGACTTTGTCAGCCTGAAGTTACACTGCAAAACCAGTGACATTCAATATTGCAACTCAGATTCTGCTGTGGCAAGACACAGCCCTGATGTACAGGGTAGAAAATTTTGCCCCACGTGCTTCTCTGTTGGAAGATTGAATTTTATCCTTGTGAAACTGTTGACATAAGAAAAAAAAATCATTAAATCTTTAGTACTAAAGGTAATTGTCTGGCACCAGAATGGAAGAATGTGTAAAAGTCATGTAAAGATCACTTATCTCAAACAAGAAACTTTATCTTTCTGAGACCAGTTTTATGCCTAAATAACCAATTAGCAAGATTCAGGGTAAATTTCCTGTATTCCTCAATTTGAGGGAGGAATTGAAACTGCTATCTCCCCGTTTTATTAGATTTATAGATTTTCATGCGAAGTGAAATAATATATATGTATAAATAGATAATTTTACTGCAAAGCATATAAAAATATATAATTTTACTGCAAAGTAAAATAATATTTAAATGTAACAATTGTTTAATATTTAAGTAAAAGAAAGGGCTACTGAAATCGCAATAAGGCATGACACATATATCTGAATTTCAGCTGTTTTTTCTAGCCAGCCATGTTAACAAATAAATCTGTACATTAAATTTTTCTGGTATATTCCTGGGAGGAGAGTACACATCACATAGCAACCAGGAATTCTGTGTTTTGGAAAAGGCATGGTCTGGTTGTGCTGGTTTAGAAACTGCACTGAATACAGCTCCACCAGTACAATGATCAAGAGAATAGTGAGTTTGATGATCCAACTGGGTTTATGTCATAGCTGAGTAGTTCCAGAGTTTGTGCAGTTTAATGAGTGGCAAAATCAGATCTGCCATCAGGAAATGGTCAACATTTAAGTGCCAAAGTGTTTTAATCAAGTCTAGGATTATGTATGCAACTCATTTATTAAACTGTTTATCTCATCTATTTATGATCCTTATTCTAGGATATTTAGGAGAAGCAACTTTCTTAACATAGCAAAGTCTGAGTCTGTTCTTCTAAAAAGACCCAAGATTATGCCAAAATTTACAGCTGTGGAGGTTCTCTTCTGCCAGTTCCCATTAAGGTTTTGTCATCAGCCTTGTCTTTTTCCTTACCATGCTACCCTTTGATGATAGCCTTTGTCTTCTCAGATTAATTTCTTTTTGGTGCTAATTACATACAGTTATTTTCAGCCTGACAGAGTAATCAGTACAATTGAAAAGAAGCACCAAGATATTGGCATTCTGAAAATTATGGCTTCAGACAACTGCATGCCACCTGTAAATTTACCTGAAATCTACCCTTCCCCTATCCCAGACCTGAATGCTTGCTGAGTGTTTAAATCAGATCTCCTTTTTCTGACATTCAGAAACTTTCTGGTTCTGAACCTATTTTTATCCTTGGGCAGATTATAACTGTCATTTTCTGTTGAATCTTAAATATGGATGACTTCACATTTTATCATCCTGATTTATTCACTACCAATGCAAACTCAACACAGTTTAAAAAAAAGAGTTTCTTATTTTCCACATGCATATTCATTAGCAGGTGGAAAGGATCATACACAATCACAGTGCTTACTGAGGCAATTTGCCTGCATCTGCCCACTTTTTATTGTTTCAGGTCACCTGTCCTTTAGAATTATTTCTATCCCTGCTGTAGCACAGAACACCCTGCTTCACTAAATACCATCTGTACATATGATGAAAGAGTAAGTCCTTCAGAGCAAGGAAGATGCCAAAATGAAGGAAATAATTTATTAAAAAATTTTAAAAATCCATACTAAAGATCAGAGGGGAACTTGTGGCAAATGAATGACAGTAATGCTGCCATGCCTAATCTGTTCCACATTGGCAACATTGGAGGCAGTTCTGCCATATGTGTTTCCAGGTGGGAATAAAGGACATCAGAGAGAAGAATCTCTGGTGCTGAAGAGTAGGAAGCGTGTTGTGGGCAAGAATGATAAAAAATTGCTCAGACAGCTGGAATAAGCTCTTCTCAGGGAAGAAAGGAAAGGGCACAATTTTATTGTTTAACACAGAACAGAACCCATTGTATAAAATTGCTTTGGGCATCTATTTAACATTTGATAGCCTAAGGCCAGGCATCTACAGCTCTTTACAAGCAGATATTAAAGACTCTGTTATGTTGCACATGCACTGTGGGGCCTCTAATCCCTTCTTCCTGTTTATTTTGTTGGGTTTAAGTCCACTGATTTTAGTGCAACTATACTGTCACAGAACAGGAATAAGACAGAACTTGATGGTGTCATAAAAGATATCCACCACATACTGTACCATATCAACTTGTGTGTACACTAATTTGGTACTTTCATGCTTAATAGGAATTATAGTTCACCTTTTCTCTAATTATTTTCCAAACTTTGATTGAAAGAAGAAACTATCATTCAGAATACAAGTAAGCACTAAAAATAAAAACACAGAATAAAAAACACACCCTTAGCTTTTCTCTCATTAGAAGGGATTTTCTGACTTCCTTGTAATGGGCAAAAATGCACTTTCTCAGCTGTAATGGGAACAAATTTACTAGACTATTTACAGCACACCTGGTAACTTGCTGTGCCAAGAAATCTTTTGGAGAAAGGATTTTTTTCTGAGATCCACATTTTAATTCCCTGGTGTTACTCTCTGGACTTCTGTTCTGTATAGTACAGATATTCTTCATAATCACATTTCTAATTTTTTTTTTTTTTAATGGGTAAGGAGATGTCACCACATTTTTTACTGGATGAACAAAATTTAATATTAGTTAACCCACCTTATTTGCTGCTTCAGGGAGCCATTAGATTTAATGAAGCAGTAATTCTAACATTCCTGACTCAGACTGACAATCAGCTTCCTATAGTTAGATTAGGAGCATACTGTGGGCTAGAAGATCCTCTGACAATTTGCATAGTTATACATATATTGCTTCACTCTGGTTTACATTCTGAGTACTTCTACTTAGAGAGTTGGCTTGAGTTTTCCTGATGAGATGTAGCCCCAATTTCACTACTTAGTGTATATACTACTCCAGTTTTTTGTCCTTTGTCTCTGCATGGTTAAGGGATCAGTGGAGGGATTTGCACAAGGAATCAGTGGACATGGCAGACTTCAGATGCCACCCCACAGGGTGTCTTTGCAGTTGTAAACTAACTACTTCATAATTCATAAGATAATCTACTTTGGAAATATAAGGTTGGTTTTTTTCTTCAGAACATAAAGGTACCAATCTTTAGCTGAACAATAACCTATAGTGCTTCTTCTCAGGCCTTTTCTAAATTTAGCTTTTGTTTTCCTGTTGGTAGTGATCTGCAGATATTTGAGGAACTGCTTTCCTTTTCTGAAAGTTTTCAAGGATTACGTCTATCCTTAAGCAATAAATTCTACAAGACAACTTTTGGAAATTATTTTCTTCACATTTATTTCAGGTATTGCACACCTGAACAGACAACATAGAACACACTGTACTGCACTGGTATACACCATGGTAGCTCTCTAGCTGCCTCTGCTATTTTTTAAAAAATTTTTTGTAGATTGATGAAGATTATTTTGTCTTCATATAATTATCTATTTGGTACTGACCCTTGTTCACACCTTGGGGTGAAAGCAGTATTGCAAACCCAATAAAAAAGGATATTCTGAAATCTACTTTCTTAGCTTGAATAATTTTTTTCTACTGAAAAGTGGGCCTCTGCAGAGGTTTATTATAGGAGTGACTTATCTGCAACAAATTCATTAGCATATTAATCACTTGACTGACCTGTGTTACATAGCCAGTACCCAAGATGGCACAAAATTGACCTGGAAACATCTAGAAGAATTACAAATGGAGCTGGGTCACAGTTTATGGTAAGTAACCTGGGACTTTGCAAAACACTTTGAAATATTAGCTAATGTATTATGCTCATTGTTTTACTAAAAACTAGGCTCAGCAGAGGCTGGAGATATTTTGCAGCTGCAGTAGCCATAAAAGATTAATCATGACAGACAGTGTTGCAGTCTTCTGATATTGAACAGGTTTTGAATAGAACAAGTTCTCAGCACTAATGAAGCCAGACAAGAGTTAAAGATTGCCCCAATGGGAGCAATATTACTACCTATGCTTTGGCAAAGGGCAAAGGCCTGAATCTGGACTGAAATTCAGTTATGTTGGGAACTGAATATACATGGAGAAAGAAACTTTCAGTCTCAAGAATCTAGCCTTGCAGCCTAGATTTCAGGCTGCTGCAGAGACCACAATTTCCTAGCTGAATTGCTTTGTTACTAGCAGAAAATCTGCATCTCTTACACATCTCTGAACAGCCTTGCCCAGTTCTGTGTAAGACTGTCAGAGTTGGTGATGGTCCATAACACAGGCTGTTTATGTTTGAACCCCTGTCCTCCTTTTAGTATTTCATTTCTCTGAGTGCCTCGTTGATCTCTCTTTACTCAATTTAGGATTTAAAATACCTCTGAGACAGTTATTTTAGAGATCAAGCTACATTTTGATTTAGCTTTATAAAATTCATGTAATAAGAACATAGAACACTGATGCCAAAAGGCATGACACCATGTTGGGAGTACAGCTTCTTCCAAGCTAATAGAGGCCAACTGCTATCACTTCTCATGCAGAGACTTTTCACTGAGTGTTTTACAAGACACAGACCTGGCATGTCAAAAGCCCATCAATGGATTTGTCTGCTACCTGTGGAGAAATTGAGTGTAAGTGGCCATGGAAGGCGGTGGGTCAAGGGCTTTTGGAGGGCTTGGGTGTAAGTGTAGAAGAGATTACAAGCAACCTTACCCCTGATAAGTTGTACTAATTACCAAAGAAGAACAGCCTTGCCCTCAATGGGTTACAACTGTGACTAATAAGGGTGATAAAAGGGGTGAGTTGGCTGGTCAGGAGGCTCTCAGAGGCAGAGGGCCTGGAGGAAGAGGACCTTGAGGAGGTAGAGGTGCCCTGAGGAAGGAGGAATGATTCAGAGAGACACAGAGAAGAGAGTTGCTGCAGTAAAAGATCTGCTGTGCGGTCAGTCTGGGTCTGATGGAGTCAGAGCCTGCAGTCATAGCTGAGCTGGGTGAAAGCTGTGTTCAGAGTCTGCAAACAAATTCTTGCAGTCACAGTCCAGCAGGAAATAGCCAGCAGAGTCTGCAGTTGGACCCTACAGTAGGAGCTTGCTGCAGTCAGAGTCAGGAGGGCAAAGCTGTAAAGAAGAATAAGCTGGGACCCTTTTCATGTTGTTGAATGAGAGTTTGTGTCTTGTCTCATTTCTACCCCTAACACGAGGTCTGCTGCATCAGGCTTAGGTTGCCATGTGCCATCATTCAGGCAGGGAAGGTGCAATTCTCTCAATTAATTTGTGTTGAGGACCTGTGGTCTGAGCATTAAACCTATGCTAACTCTACTCTTTTTTATTTGGCTGTCCAAATTGCGGTTTAGCTTTGGACAGTCATTAAAACCTAGAGGGAAAAGACTGAAAGTATCATAGTTTAATTTTTTAAAATGTATGGTGATAAGACTCACTATTTTGCAGCCTCCACAGAGACAGTGGAAGGCTATATGCACTCTAAGGTGTATTAGAAATTAAAATCTCGCTTTAAAGGCACTTTGATCTATGTTTTGGATGAAGACTATTACTTTCAAGAGTCTCAGAATGTGCCTTCTATTGCTTCTATGGCATGTGAGTGTGAGTAAATATAAAATAAATTAGCATTATTTGAAAAGGAAGGAACAGGATAGGATATCTTCTTTATGGCTTACTTCACTTGCTACCAACTTACCTGCCTTACAGCTCCTTAGGTCACCACAGATCAAGGAAAAAATTCTCATGGCAAGGCTATGTATGACAACATCCATAGCATTATTTCAGGTCAAAGTCTTCACAGTCAAGCTTATTCAAACAAATCTGCCTGGTAGTCTCTACAGACTGACAACAATTACTGGCTGGTAAAGATAGGAAAGCTTGCACGAGTTTCAGCTCTAGCACACCTAGTAGTGACCTGCACACTAAAATTTGCTTTATATATTTGCCTGAAGATAATAAGCTATTTAAGCTAACAGCAGCACCTTTTATCCCTAATGAAGAGCATAGTACTGACACAGTGCTTTCTTGAAAGTCTTTGGCTTCTTTGTTAGGACCTGATGCAATGTCTCTTTGTCACACAGTTCCTTCTCTCCCCATTAACAGCAGCATCCCAGCCTGTCACACTATTTTTAAATCTCAGATTTGCCACTTTCAAAAGAAAGAAAAAAATCTGCTAGCAGTGAATAGAATGGTTATCTGCTTTGAGGTAAATGCCCTGCTTTATTTGAAGTCTCTTTATAAAAGTGTATAAAACAAACTTAAAATTTATTTGTGATATTCTGGCTTTCAACTCTGAGACAATGATTTCCAGCTTCCTCCTGAAAATGAGACTCTTTTCTGCCCGTTCTTTGTCTTCACCTGAAAATCAGCTTTCATAAAATACTATTCTGCATATTTTAATGGCTGATGTAATCAAGAAAATGCATAAAGTTGTAAATGAGCTCACTCACTCTGCATTTGCAATTGCTGTCTAGATCCCAAGTGCTGTCACAGCAAAAACACTGCCTCAGTGACGGTTTTCTCATTTTTATCTGCCCACAATGGGTAATTGTAATTCTGTCCTGGTGGGTTTACTAAAAATGTCTTTGTGAAAGCCTCCTCCTCCGTATGGTGACAGATAAGAGAATATACTGTAATCCCTATTCTTTGTACAGGGAGCTGCTTGCCACTTTGACAGAGAGAATGAACTCCTGTCTCTCAAGCCCATTTTTTTATTGTTTAGCTGGTCATTGCTCTAGATTCATTTTCTGAACTATCAATTTCTTGTCCCTTTCACTTTCAGCACTCATCTACTGAAAATGTTTTGTTGTTCATAATGCAAAGAAGTTCTTAGAGGAGTAAAAAATGTTTTTTTATCTGTTCTCCAAGATTTGACAGCAATCCTCTCAGAAACCTTAAGCAGTGTTGGGCTTCCATTCAATTCAAGATAGCATGTGTAGAAAAGGTTCAACGTGCTATGTCTAAAATATTATTATTGACCTAAACTGGGAACTAACTCTCTAAGTCCTAAACACTAATCCTTCATTTCGGTGTTCAATGTCCAAAATGCCCTGGGGGAGTTCATATTCCCTATGCACCTTTTCCCAATATTTAATTTCCCTGCTACACCTTTATCTTACCAAGTGAAGAAATCAGCACTAAATTAAATCAAGCATCATTTGCCAATCAGGACCTAGATTTATTATAGAGATTGTCACCAGAGTAGTGCAAATCTGTGGTTTTTACTAAATGAAGTGGGAGTTTCCTCTTCAAAAGAGAAAAAGAAGTCTGAGGAAGCTCTTGGTACAACAGCAGTGTGGCTGTAACACTTTCTTCAATTGTGTTGCCTGCTGAGGAGATTCAGACCAGGCCCCATAGCTACAGGAATGGGGGTTAATCTCTGCTGTGTGGCACTGCTGGTCCACAGCTCTGCAGCTCTGGGTGTGCTTTGGAGTGAAGGAGGAGGAGAAGCACTGGATGTCCCACTTAGAAGAGATATTGATATAGATTTTCTCTTGCTGATGGGGATACATTTGCAGGATGGGGAAGCTGGCTTCCAGCCCCTGGACACAGGAATACATCCTTCTTTTCAGTCTTATAATAATAATAAAAAAATCTGATTACTCTGATACTTAATCCTCATGTGGAAAATATATATCCTTCTGCTGCTGGGTTTCAGAGGGTAAGACAGGTTTCTCCTCCATTTTTGAAAGGAGTTATAAAAGGAGCTGAAGGCCTTGTTTTAGAGGAAGGTTCAAAATTACAAATACCAGTGAGGGTGTGGTAACTCTAAACTATTATGAAAGTCTGTATTTAGGACACATGCTTGATGCTTCTTACTAAAAAACTTTACCATTACCTCACATCTAGGTTTCTCTTTCCTAAACATATGTGAGGTTTTTTTGGAACTTCCTTCAAGGTGCCTGGATGTATTAAAGTGTAATAATGCAAAGAAACTCAAATAGTTCCTATTCAAAGCCAAGTATTTTCAGTCTGGCCATTGCAATGCTTAGCATCAGAGTGTCTAAACACGTTATTCAATTTCATTTATTTTAGTTAGCACGTGGGTCTGACTCATAGGTCCATGAGTTGAACTGGTTCTGTATTGAATTTTCAGATTGACAGTGACATTACTGAGACAAGATATTCAGTCTCAGAATAGCATATGTGTGGGGAAAATACTAGTTTAGAAGGCTATATTTTATAATGAAAGCTTATTCTTTCAATCATTTTTTGAAACAAAATAGTTTTAAAAGGAAAAATGTACATATTTCATCATAATAGAGAAATATTAAGTGATTTTATGTTTTTTGCTTTATCTATTATTTCATATAAAAAATAAAGTAAATTATATTCACAGAGATAAAAAAAAGAAGGTAGTAATATAGGTATTATCTTGCCAATTATTTCTATTTAGAATTTTGGTTCTAAAATTCCTTAAATATGTTTTCTCTAGGCTAAATATTCAACTGTTTGGTATGTTGCCTAAAATCCTTGTTAATCTCCTGTCTTGGTATCTTCCATGTGTTCATAACACCAGCAAGTCAGATATAAGAAGAAAAGAAGTCTGACTGTATCTTAGTTGTTACTTTTGCTAGAATAGGTCAGATCCAGAATTAAGAAGCCTGCTGGATTCAAATGGGTTACATTACCATTGGTCTGAAAAAAGTAATCTAAGCTCTATCATTTGGAAGTAGGGATAGAAGTCCTTGCTGTCAAATCTGCATAACTGCAATCTTCCACCGTTGGCAGGTAAAGCCAATTATATTTCTGCTCAGGTCTAGTTTTTCTGCTTTCTCAGGGAATAAAGTGAGAGTTCAAGTGCCTACCTACCTGAAAGTGATCATAACAGATCATGAGGGTGGCCTGTCAATGGAGGCACTTCTAAACTTTCAGGCCATTTAGGAAAATGCATAGTAAATATAAATCTCTATCAGATCCTGGGCAGAAGGTGGACTCAACTGCAATCTATATTTAGATGATATTTAAGAGGATCAGACCTCAACCAGACTCCTGAAAAAAACTGGATATTAGATCTTGTGCATTTGAAATACTCTGTGTTATTAGACCCTTAGATTAGAACTGATACAAATTGCACAGCAAAGGAATAAGAATCTGCAGCAAGAAACAATTTAGCACAAATAGATAGCAGCTATTCTATACCACATTTGATGTCCCAAAATAGAAATGAAATATGATCCAGGAGGTGATAAGTGAACAAACACAATTGATTCATAGGAAGAGGAGGAGGGAGATGGGTAGGAACATTGCAATTGACTTTGTTGTGTTACAGCAGGGAATGGAGGCTGAATGAAATGTGTTTTGCTTGAATCTGAACTGCCACTTGAAACCCTTTGATTAAAAATAAAAACTGTTGCATCATGACATGCAGTATTCTCAATCTACTATTCCCAATGAAAAGCATTTTATGTAGCTGCACTGCATTGCATTTCAGATGTCTAGTTTTAGGTTATGTAAATAGGCATGATAAATGACTAGTTACAGAGGAGCTGATATCTGATATTACAGAAAAGAAAATAAAAGATAGGAGGAAAGAACTCCTACAAACATGGGTTATCTAATATCAGATATGAAACTTGCTAATGACAAAGTGCTAAATCATTTCTGGGACCTGATATTATTTTTAATATATAAAAACAACATTTCCTGTTAACCATAAACCACAAAAGTATCTGATTTCTACAGTGCAGTGCCACAGCAGCACAGAAGATGCTTTCTCAATTGAAAGGCATAAAATTAATTTTTAGGTGTAAAACTGTACTTTTAAGAAATTGAGTTTCCTCAAATGACTAAGTGATACACAATTGTTTTGAAGATTATTTATTTTCATCATGTTGATAATAACATTAAAATCCATTATTTTTACTGAAGATGTTATAAATTAACATCTCAGGGTTATAATGTTTAATTAGGCGAACATCCATATTAATGACCATCTGTGAGTGTCATCTACACTTTTTCTGGTTTAATACTATATACCATATTGGACTGGAAAATGCACCTATACAATTGAAAATTGAGGAAAGAAAGCAATGGACTTTGAAGAAAATACATTAGAAACATGATCTAATTGCTAATCAGACTCACTAAAAATCCAGTATCTACAATGATTTATGTGCTATTATCAATATAAAGTAATTATTCATATTGACATTTTTGTGTCAAGTTTTGCTTAAAAGTACAATTAATCTTTCAACTTAAGGGGGAAATTGTTTAGTACACATTTTCCCCCTTCTTCCCTGATTGAGATGGAGAATTCTGAATGTCATTCAAATCATACTTTTTATTCTTAATATTGATTAGCCTGGACTAAACTTTTTGGTAATATATACAACTTCATTATAAGTGCTCAGTTATTCTAAGAAGGTGAAGATTTATCTTTCATCATGTTCACTAGGAATTGTGAGGGCTAATTTTAGCTGACCACATATTCAACTTTTCAGAGCAGAGCCATTTGCTATTATGTTTGTAGGAAAGACACTGAAGGAAATTAATTTGTGAACTCAGGAGCAAGACTTGGTTGAACAACCACAAGATTCTGTCAAGAAAGTTGCCACCAACATTTCTTCTGGATGAAATTTCTTCAGCACTGGTCTCTTGAAGCCCTTATAGTGATACTGTGATTTGAACTTCCCAGAAGAACTGCTGAAAGAGTCTCTACACTGACACATAATAAATATGGAAAATAGGGTCAGAAGAAGGGTGAGCAGAGCTATATTTGCAGTGACAGTGACCCAAGGATTCTAAACACTTGGTAGGATTGGTTACCAGCTCCTGCTCACACAGACTGCATGCAGCTCAACTGCCAGCTCCCATCCTTAGGATGTTTCTAACTTTTGCAGCCTGGAGGACTCCTCTTCCATACAAACCTGCTATCATCCCCTGGCAAACTGGGGATTTCTCAACGTGCATTGTACTTTTTCAGAATGAGAGAGATAAAGAGTTATGGCCAAAAGAGATGCCTAAGAGTGCAAGTGGGATACCTCGGTGCAACCCTGCAAGTACATAAGCTTTATAAGCTCCAAAATTTAAACTCAGATGTTCTTCAACCACTCACAGCCATTTTAGCATACCTGGACAAGTTATACAGCTGTCACAGGACAGCTGTTTTGAAATGCTTTGAATGAAATACATGTGAAAACAATTTATTTCTTTGCTCTAGTAGTCTGTGGACTTGGTACTGTAGATTGTATGAAGAGTACATTTTCAAAAACAGTGACTTTTACAAAATGGATATAATTTACAGAGCGTTTGTGTGTTTGGGGTTTTGTTTTGTCTTGTTTCTGGAGGGAATTTTGGTTGATTGGTTTTGGGTTTTTTTTTTTTATTTCGAGGGTGTTTTCTGGTGATGTGTGAGGCAGGGCCTTAGCACAACCATGAAAGAGATAAATATTGTTTATATTAGACAACAATTACAGGTTTTGGAAGAGAAAACTTCTCCAGGCCAAAGAATAGTAACAATCTTGTATCAGATTCTTCATGCTTTAATCACCTTAGTGCCCTTTCACTGGACCTTCCAGTGTCTCTGTTTCCTGCTCGTACTGAGGACCCCAGGAATGGACTCAGCACTCTGTGTCCCAGTGGGGCTGAGCAGAAGGAAAGGATCACCTTCCTTGAACTGCTGGCAACATTCTTCCTCATATAGGAATTCATTCTTCTTCAACTCCCCAGCTGCAGTTGGCCTTCTTTGCTGTGAGAATGCATTGCTGTCTTGGTGTCCACCACCAGGATCCTCATGCCTTTTCTCATAAAGCTGGCTTCCAGTCAGGTGCCCCATAGTGTGCACTGGTCCATGAGATAATTCCTCCCCAGGGACAGGGCTTTGTGTTTCCCAGTGGTGAAATTCACGAGGTTCCTGCTGTCCCATTTATCCAGCCCTTCAATGTTCCTCAGAAAGGCAGGACTGTAATCTGGTATATCAGTCACTCCACACTGCAATTTTGCATCACTTGCAAACCTGCTGAAGGAGTGTTCTGCCCCATCACTCAGATACTGATATATTCTTCACAGCATTGACCCCTAGGGTATGCCACCTGTGACTGGTTTCAATCTGGACTTTGTACCATTGGTGACAGCATTTTGAGGTCAGCAGTTATTTTTCAATTCCCTTCACTGTGCATGTATTTAGTCTGTACTTCATCAATTTGTCTAGAAGGATGCTAAGCAGTGTCCAATGTTGAAATCATTCTGGAATCCAAGATAAACAATATCCATGGGTCTCCCTTCATTTACTAGGATAATAATTTCATTACAAAAGACGATTAGATTGGTCAAGCATGATTTCCCCTTTGTAAATCCATGCTGTTCTACTCTCAATCATCTTCTTGTTCCTAATACCTTTGGAGATGGTTTTCAGGAGGATTTGCTCAATTATCTCCACAGAGATTGAAGTGAGGCTGAAAAACCTCACCTTACAAACGAAACCAAAATAGCAGCCAAGGAAAATCTCCTGGCATATGACACTTGTAAAAACCACTTGTTAAGATGATACTTGAGTAATGGCACTGCAGTCTCCCCTTTCCTCTGAGCAACCACAAGAAAAATCACAGTGCAGGACTGAGTACCTTTAAGAGTAGATACTGAGGTTGACATTTCACAGGTACAAGAATATGACTGCTCTTCCAGTCTCTGACAAATGCAGATCCTACCTTTGGTCAAGAGAGAAAAATGGTAACACATCTCTGAAATATTGCAGCAACTGCAATTTAACAGGGCTTGTGAGTCTGATACAAATGTAGAATCAGTGTTAACAGTTTCCTCTCCTTGTTTCTCAGGGAGATTGTGAGAAAAGCCTCCCTCTTGCTTCAAAGAACAAGAGGGTAAACCCACCCCTACAAAAAGGACTGCAGAAGAGAGGACAGAATGGGTGGTCCCAGTATTTGGTGTGACATGTGAACCCCACCACTTTTAGCATGGCCTTGAGTGCCAGAAGTGCTGGATTTAAATGCAGGACATGGCATTCACTGCAGGGATATAACCTATAATCATTCTTTGCTGTGAGAATGCACTGCTGGCTTGTCTCCATCACCAGGACCCTCATGCCTTTTCTCATAAAGCTGGCTTCCAGTCGGTCACCCCACAGCTGAGTTACAGAGTTAGCTGGACAAGCCCTGTAAAATCCTACTCGTAGTCTGTTTATGGTATAGCCACTAATTAAATGACACTGTATTTAGAAGTGGGTGGGAAAGGAGTACAAACCGTGCAATAAGGGAGCATCAAGCACCTCTGTGCACTGGAGAAACACTAAGAAAGATAAACAGAAAAATACCGAAGGAGAACAAACCTGTCTATCTTCTTTGTGGTTAGTTTGTTGCATGCTGAGTGCATTTATATGTAATACTCATGTCACCAAAAGTAACCACAGCTTTGTAGTGCCATGCTGAGAAACATGCCCTCAAGCAAGCGACTTCCAAGAAAATGATGTTATAGCACGGTGTATCAATGTCTTTATTGCTACACAGTGTAGTTTTCAGCAGGCTGTGCTTCTGGGAGCAAAACAAGGCACTGCTTTCTTGCCAAAAGTACTGTTGTAAAAATCTAAGAGTATAGTTACAGGCTAGAAAATAGTTCCCATTCTCAGGTGGGTAATTGCCACCTTTCTTCTTCAGGTCTCTTCTCTACCCTGTAAGTATTCCCAGTTCTCTCTGTAAGCAAATAGATCTTCTTTGTATTTAAAAGCATGGGTGACTGGCTAGTAATGTTGGAGTGTACATTACACTTGAATCAACAAACAAGGGTAGATCTACTGCTTCTTGAGGGAGGAGTAACATATGTTTACTGTCTGGCTATAGTCACAGTTGATTAAATCATTGGCTGATGCAGAATGGATAGCACTATGTAAGCACTAGAGATGCTTAGGGTTGTTTTTGCTTAGTCACGCAGAGTCCAATAACATCTATTGCTTTAAAGCATGAGGTCTCTGAAATCATATAAGTGTGCTTTCTGCCTCTAATTTTGTGTAGAGAATTATCATTGACATGTTTTTCCTTCATGGAAAGGCCAAAACCAAAGTAAAGCAAAGCAATAAACCAAACCCTGCCTTCCACAACTTTGAGCCTACTTTCTATAAGGGATATTTTAACTTTTCAACGTCTTAGATTTCAATTGCCATATGTATCTAGGAATGAAAGTATATTTACATTAAATATTTACATTTTACCCAGTAATGTTTTAAAGTAAAGCAATAAAATACTTTTGCAATACTTTTATTTTTGTTGTACAGCTCATGCTACTGTCAGTCAACTCAAAGTCATTGTTAGAGCTATCACTGAAAGGCTATAAAGGGCATAAAACCTTGAGAATTTACAAAACCCAAGGTGTGTACTTCAGGGCTGTTCCCTCAAAGATTTGCAATTAAACTAATGCATACCTCATTTAACCAGCTAGGTGACAAAAGCACAGGTCATGCACTTTTGTGCTAATGTGTGTTCCCAGTATTAACTCAGGAGACAAGATGGCAGTTTAATCCCAGGGACAGAGTTAGTGAGACATGAAAGAGAAAAGGTTCTTGAAGGATGTATCTGCAAAGTGCTGTATGGGTACTGATATATAGATAGATAGATAGATAGATATATACTCTTTATCAAGAATAGAACAAGTCAGTATGCCACTGTAACAATAAAACAGCCGATGCCAAAGCATTTTGGAAGAAGGTGAGTTCTTACAACAAAATGTGACAAAGAAACCCAAGTCATCTGCTCTTGACAGAGGGAATAAATTAAGGCTGCAGCTGGGTCCAATGATACTTCTGTTTTAACAATGACCATATCTGCTAAGCTATGTAGGTCTCTCACAGCCAGGCTTAATTTACTACATTTTCCCTTCAGCTCATCCTGGCAATCCAATACAGTAGAGCACAGGGCAAGCTCTGTCTAGAGGGACAGGATGATGGCAGTGTGCCAGAGCTGCAGCTGGTGTCTGGTGTGGATCTGCCACACCTTCACCATGGCAGCTGGATACTTGCTCCCAGGTTCTGAGCTACCCAGGCTCTGTGTGAACACCTCGCCACATTTTGCACAGTTAATCTGCCAAATGATTCTGGGCCACCGCAGACAGCTGAGGTGACCCAATTCTTCCTTCCCAAGAGTATACTGGTCCTGGTCTACCCCTGAGGGACAGCACACCCTTGGGCAGCTATTCTCCATTCAGCAGGCAGTCACTGCTCCTGGATGCCCACTTCAATTTAGAGGAGACTTAAACGGGTAAGAAGCTACATGCAACTCAGAGGGGTCACGTTAGCAGATGGCACAGCTTGCTCTGCAGAATTTGAACAATTCTTCTACTCCCTCTGAGACTCAAGGTCAAGGTATTGTTGCATAGTGGGTGTCCATTCTTGACACAGGGTATCAGAGCTGATTATTTCACATCCTCAGATTCAGCAGATCTTGCTCTGGGTCTGGAGGATTATAAATTTTGGACTCCATCATCCAAATCAGTTTCTTTATTAAATGTATGTCAGAACTGAAGCAACAACACCTCAGTGCTCCCTAGAAACAATCCCTGTGAAGTGAAGAGGATGGGACAGTAGGAATTCACAAAAATATGGGCCCTGGAGAACAGGATAAAACATTATTCACTGCTCTGTTTTTCAGTTATTTGCTCCTCTTTACAATGAGTGTGAATAGCTCCAGCCAGTTTTCTGGCAACAGAGGCAAACTTCACTGTTGGAAGTCCATTCAAGATTAAAACACATAAATTAAAGCTGTGAACTAATTTTCTAGGATCCCATTATACTGTATTGGTTTTGCATAGCCACGTTTTGGGAGCAGAGGGAAAGGGTAGAGAGGACTGGGGGCTGCAGGGGTGGCTTCTGCCAGAAGCTGCCCCCATGTCCCGTGGAGATAATTCCAGCCAGCCCCAAGATAGACCTGCCACTGGCCAAGCCTGAGTCCATCAGTGACGGTCATAGTGCCTCTTGGACAACAGATTTTAAAAAACAAAAGGGCAGCTACAGCTGGGAGAGAGACTACGGGAGAGCAAAAAAACACTGCAGACACCAAAGTCAGGGCAGAAAGGGTGAGAGGAGGTGCTCCAGGTGCTGGAGCAGAGATGTCCCTGCAGCCCATGGTGCAGCCCTTGGTGAGGCAGGATGTGACCCTCCAGTCCCTGGAGATCCATAGAGGAGCAGAGATCCATCTGCAGCCCATGGAAGACCCCACAGTGGATCAGGAGAGGAGTATGAAGAGTCCTGACCTTGAGGAGAGAGCAGCAGAGACAACATGTGATGAACTGATGACAGCCCTTATTCTCCATCCACCTGCATTGCTGAGGGAGAAGGTAGAGAAAACTGGGAATGAAGTTGATCCTGGGAAAAAGAGAGGGGTGGGGGGGAAGGTGTTTTGCTTTTTTTTTATTATTATTTCTCATTATCCTACTTTGATTTTATTGGCAACAAATTAAAGTAAATTCATTTCACCATCATAACCAGTGAAGATCTAGTCAATTTATCTGTGGAGGCTAGGAAGCAGTTTGCTAGCTGGTATCTCAGGCTTGGATGATTCTCTCTGGATGTGATACACTGCATTGACTTGGTCTCCTTTGCCTCCTGTGGGAGCCAGAGGAGCTCACTCTGATGCACGCTTGAATACCGGTGTCTTTAGGGGGCAAAATTTCTTCCCAGGTCTCAGTATCAGAGGAGAGCTGGAGTGGAGGGGCACTGTCACACAGGGGTGGTCAAAGTGCTCATGTAACAAAAAAATGGGGAGAGGCTCCAAGGCTACTGTGGAGGCAAACATCTCCTCACTGTGCTGAGTTGTTCAGCTCGTGTTTCTGCATTCAGTATGCAAGCACTCACACACATATATATACACATGAATAAATAGTCTCTATGGACCCATATGTGTATTCCCATTAAAAGAATGCAACCTGTGCAGATAATAATTTATGAACTATCAAACCCACTTTTGAAAACTGGTCTATAGAATATGGCAAGAGCTGTATCCAGAGTGAATATTTATGACTGAGATTATAGCCCTGAGAAAGTGGACGCTTGTAATACAAACACTGTCAGATGTTTTAACTGTGGCTTTGCCAAGTGACCCCCTGGGAGCCTGATTTGAAGCCCATCTAAAGCAATGGAAAGCTTCCCACAGACTTCAGTGGGTTTTAGGATCAGGCATCCAATGTGACTTGCAATGCCTGTGTGTTAAACATTCATTTATCTCTCAGTTCTAAATCAGCTGAAAGTCTATAATACCAAATTTGTTTCAACTTCTAGACCTGGGGGAGCAAACTGCTTTCAGTGTAACATGCAGGGAGTGATATGAACAGCTTTCATTAACAGTAAGGGGCAAATAGTGTGTAATTCTTAGTGTGGAATTCTGTATATGTTACAAAAACTTTGCCGCATAAAATGTCCTGCATTACACATAAAAAATGTTCCTGCTATTTTCAGTTCCTAGATATTTATTGGACATTTCTACCACCAGCCATTTCTTTCTGCAGAATGGTCTTCTGTCTGTTTTGGTGAATAGTATATTGACACATAAATTTTGTCCAAAATATGCAAGAGCCATATTTTAAACATGCAGCGCATTTAAGAGGCAGTCCATAGATTTAAATCTTCAACTTTCTCTGTGAAGTGAAAATGAATTGTACTTTTTCCTTTTCATTCTATAATGCAAGTGTTTAATTGTTTCAGTGAAAGACAAATAAAGGCAACACATTTTATATAGTTCTTTCTCGAATGAACAAAAGATGACTAAATAGAATTTCAAATGGGAAATTGTGCACATAAATCCACAAGCTTTTCCATTTGACATCAAATCTTTTCCCAAATTTTTTTATATGATTCTGTGAAATGCTGTGTTTTTATTTTGTCTTCAGCACATCAAAATGCTAAGGGTTTGTAGGAGAAGTGTGAATAGGAATTTTATTAAAATATTTATATTTGTTTTTCAGTATGTGGAGTAGCTGGAATATCCCACATTATTTTTAGAAGTAACTCCAGATTTGTATCACAACTTTTAGTGTATCATCAAATAACTGTGATCAGTAATCTATTCACTACTTATTAAAAAGCTGCATAAAAAAATATCTGAGGTATTTGGAGGCAAATACATTTTAAATGGTTTCAGTAGAACTCTATGATGAACAGGGGTGATGCATTTTGATCCTGGTTTTGTGCATGACGTCCACTAATAACTGATAGCTCAGCAGGCATCTCTGAACTCTTTCAAACCAAGTAATATCAGGCAGGTCATTCATTCATATTCATCATCTCTGTCAAGAGGAAGAGAATAATTAATTATCTGAGATCTTCTTAATGGTTACTTCTGACATACCTGCTGTGCCCGGGCAGCATTTTTTACGTATCTTCAAGCTAACAGAAATTCAGAGAGAGAGGCTTCTGTCATTCTCTTTCTCTCTACATCGGTGACTGTAGGTTTCATTTTGGTTGGGTTTTGGATTTGTTTGTATTTCTGAACCGAAGATTATTATATCTTGTTAAAGGGATGGGAATTTATTTTTGAACATAACTGTGCAACTCCTCTGTCTATATTAATGTATGTTTTTTTCAGGTTCCAATTGAGCAATTTTTCATAAAATAGATCATCAAGAGCAGAAATTCTGCTGAATTTTCTTCACTCCTTAGAATTTCTTTCTTACAGAATAAATAGAAAATGCTATTTCTGATATGTCAAATGGAGAGCAAGTAGCAGAATTTTACATGTGATTTTCTGAAAAGAATAATCTCTAAAAATCTTTATATACTGAAAAAGGTTCACCTAAACTTATTTAGGGTCATGATATGTTCAGTTTGACCCAGAAATTAATTATACCAGAAGATCTCATCAGCTGCAGATTGTTTTATCCGTCCATCCTACACTTTTACTCTGGAATACATGGTCTACATTGCCTCTTCCATCATGCCCTCTGGATAAATAGATAATTGTACAGTCTTCTCTTAAGTAGCTCCTCTGGTAATGCTGAACCTCAGTGCAGTAAGTGTCATGGCATTGGCACTGTTACTTGGTAATTATGAGGAAGAAAAACTCTAATAATTGAAGGATTAAGCTGTTAAATGCCTACCAGAGGTCAGGATAAAACACCAGCTCTTCCAGCTATTTTTCAGCTGTATGTATATGAAATTTCTTATATCTGGGGGAACTGAGGTTCCCATCATTACTGGATTTTGTTGTAGTCTTGTTTTGTTCCAGTACTCTTTTCCTCTCATTTGATCTGAGTTCATAGAAATCTATTTTTTGTGTGCTAGTTTGAAACCACTGGCAAAATTCTTTAGGAAGTGGTATCAGCCTCCGTAGATAAGAAATGCAACATCTTCCATGCCTTTAATAGGTTTGCTTAGTGACTGGGGAATAGTTCCTGTCCTGGAAGGGATTTCTCCATCATGAGGGCTGAAATAGCGTGCGTGAGATTTTTAGTATGAAGCTTGTCAGCAAGGTGCAGATAAAGTAGAAATTCAAAACGATTTCTACAAGAGGGGAAAAAAGGGGGAAAAAAAGTCGAGCCAGAAAATGCAATTTTTTTTCCAGCAAGAGGATGATGCATGAGCAATGTGCCAACTGTTGTGCTTTTTGGATGGGACCCACCTTCTGCAGTAACTGGAGGGAAGCAGTCATGTTTGCCAACCCAAACAAAGGGTAGATTAAACAGGCTCTTTTGGGGCACTCAGCAACAGAATGGCCAGCTCTGGGAACTGATGAGCACTGTGCTGCAGGAGACAAGCCTCTGCTGCTGGGTGATTGCTGTTGCCAAACTGGAGACACAAAGCAAACTGGAGACACAAAGCAAACCACAACTCCCAAATATGTTCATCAGGACTAAGTAAATATCTAGCAGAAGGTATGTCCAGATAAAATATCTACAAGAGATCTGAACTTCATCAGAGAGCTTGAGAGCTATCTGCCTCTTCCTTGCCCTATGCTTTTCCTCATGCAAACAATGAAAGAAAACTTGCCTGTGAATTGCTGTACCTTGCAGTCTCCAATTTGTTCCTCACAAAAGTCCCTTACTTTTTTTTCACTTTCCACATTTTCAGTCCCCATGAGAATCTTTCAAACTTTAATGCTTCCTTAAATAAACCTTTTATCCTGCCTACACACAAGATCAGTCAAAGAGAAAACACACAAAATATTTCTGAAGCATTTTAAATGGTATCTTCCTTGAGACTGCATCTGTAATATCTAACCCTGACTGTTACAAATAATTTCAAAGTTATATTATCTTTGGTTTGCTCTTAGACATGCCCAGATGACCCTTTCCTTTTGTGACATTCATCACAGTACTGGGTACCACATCAATAAACTGTCAAATACTCACAGCCATGAAAGTTCTTATTCTGTGCAAGGTCTGGAGCTCCATCACATTAACGCAACACTTGAGAATATGTTCACATCCTCTTGAATCACACTGTAATTTAAATAACATCTGTAATTTTACTAAGTCTTTTCTACTACCTCTAAAAGTCCCTGAGATTTAAAATAGGGGGTCAGCTTTATTCCCAGCATGACTCTTCTCTAATTGTTGAAACTACCCCAGGGATGAATTTGGGTCAAGGTCTTTTCTTCACACTATTTTCTTTAATAACTCTATTACTTCTGTATATACATGACATCAGAAATATCTCAGAATTAATAATTTTAGAAATAACTATAGTTCTTTCGCAGAAGAGATGTCTTGGAACCCTACCTTTATCAATACATTAAGTATAGCTAACTAGCTATTTCTGCTAGCTATTTCACAAGTTAATCAAGTAAATCATTCATTGCTGTGCTTTACTGAAACTTACAGAAGAGAAAGCACAGAAAAATGAAGAAGATGTTTGATTTCATTTAGCTTCTAGTTTGTTGCCTATTTCATAAAGGAATGGAAATAAGAAGTCAATCACAGGACTATCTCATTTTTCAAAATTTTGTCAGCCACAAGTTGCCAATATGGGTGCAAATTTCCATAGTGCATAGACATTTTGCCAAGATGTGTCCATCAAACAAGAATTACAAAGGTCAGGCAAAGTAAGTTACACTGTCAGGATCTTGAAACAGCCAGAATGCCTTGAGCTCAAAGAATAGGGTGTTTTCTTTATATGAGGGAAATGAGGAGACAGACATACATTACAGGTTTGCTTACAATACATGTAGGTCTTGCTACGTGCAGTCTTGTGCAGCGTCACACTGAAAAATTGAATCAAAAAGCCTGAGTACTGGATTTAAAACCTGAGATCACAAATTAAATAAACTCAGAGCACTTAACGATTTAGGTGAGAAGAAATTTTGAAAACTAAGACTAATTAACATTCATATAGTATCTTGAGCTTTACCACCAGCTTTGGTGAAGCAGTTTCTTTCCATAGAGGAATACAGTTAAAAGTATTTTGATGAAGTGCTTACAGCAGGAATGATGCTGGGATGGGCAGAACCAGATGGGGTCTCTCTCCTGCAAGGTTCAGTAGGGGATGGCAATCAACTTGAGTCTGCTATTTCCCTTCCTGTCCTTGTTTCAGTGTTCTACTTGACTTGCAATCACCCTCCAAGGTCCCTGGCTTTATTAAGGCTGAGCAAACCTCCTTTAGTGAATCAACTCCTTGTAGAACTACTTCCTTAAGTACTTGTTAATTATGTAGGGATTTTGAAACCTTTAGGCTAGCCTAAGCATTAAGAAACCCTCTTTCTAAATGGTGTACATCACTGCTTTTTTATTCCAAAACAAATCTCAGCCAAAAAGCTCTAGTTTCAAAGAACTTTTTAATAAAATCCAAACAAATAAAGGCCTATTTTTTTCTTTTTTTACAGTTACACATTTGCAAATCAAATCTCTTGTCATATAGTTTTTGCTACATAATAGATTATTATAGCTATGAGTAAAACTGTATTGTACTATGATGTTTTTCCATCTCAACAAAACTGCACATAATATACTTGAAATTACAATATCTGTAGATATATTAAGTAGAAGAGAGCTCTAAAGCTGCACCTTTCTACAGCAAATGTTTAAGCCTTATGTTAAAGGTTATTAAATGGTGCAGGCTTCTGAGGTGTACTCATCTATGGTTTTGGTAAGTTAAATATAGCGAATCAAAATTTAAAAAAATTAGAGTACAGATTTGGGGTCACCTAATGATTACTTAGTTATAAGTCTTTAAATTCAAGGAAGTTTTGAGTTACTATTCTGAATTAAAATGCTGGCTTTTTAATTGGTGGGTGGGTTTGTGTGTTTAAATCCTGTTATTCAATTCATTTAGTTAGAAGCTGAACACAACTTTGTCAGTAGTTATCCAGTCTCGCCATCACACATTTTACCAAGGAAAATTAAAGCATCCCTAAAATTCTGGTAATATGTTTCTCTTATGGATTACTGATAGCATCTTCTGGTGGGAAAAGACTCAGAGAAATAAGAAAATAATAAAATAACATCCTCAGAAGCTGCCTTGTGGATGATGGTTCAGATTCTCACAAATTTAATGGCATGTGTCATGCTGCTGTAGGTTGACCCTGGCTAGACATCAGGTGCCCACCAAAGCCACTCTATCCCTTTCCATGTCAGCTGTACATGGGAGAGAGAATACAATCACAAGTTCCTGGGTCAAGATCAGGACACAGAGAGAACACTCAGCAATTACCATCACAGGCAAAACAGATTCAACTTAGGAAAGTAAGTTTAATTTATTACCAATCAGATCAGATGGGTAATGAATAAAACCAAACCTTAGAAAACACCTTCCTCCTAACGCTCCCATCTTTCTGGACTCAGCTCCACTCATGATTTTCTCTCTACCTTTTCCATCCTCAACAGTGCAGGGGAATGGGCAATAGGCTCTGTGGTCAGTCCACCTCATATTGTCTCTGCTGTTCCTTCCTCCTCAAGGGGAGGATTCTTCACACGCTCCCCCTGCCCCAGCATGTCTCCCATGGGAGACAGTCCTCCATGACATGAACCTGAGTCCTTCCCAAACTGCTCCCACAAGGTGCAGTCCTTCAGGAACAGACTGCCCCAACATGGGTCCCCCATGGGTTCACAATGTTGGCTAGCATTGGTTCTGTTTTTTCTCACAGAAGCCACCACTGTTGTCCCCCCACTACCAAAACCTTGACAACCAACCCACAGAGGTGCTCTGGATAAATAAAAGCAACAAAAATGTATAAAATCAATGTCATTGTAATTTTACTGTGAAGATTTTCCAGTTAAGATGATAGTCTTACTCAAATCAACATTCACCTTAAGAAAATATCACTTCTAACTTTAGTCAGGGAAAATATTGAGGTAAAGAGTCACTTATCTGAAAAACACAACCATCCAACCAAACAAAAGGTTTCTGTCTGAAACTTCTTGTCAGGAGAAAAATAATCTGTTTTATCATCAACTCCTCTATCAACATTAATGCTGTGTTACAGCAGTAACATTTCATAGTGCTTGAAGCTCTGAGTTGGTGAGGCAGCAACTTTAAAGTTTTTTTAAATCCAGAACAAGTTGCAGAAAAGGATTCGAAGAAAGGTCATTGACTCCAGAGAAAGAATAGTGAACAACATCTGTTTTCAGGAATATTGTGCATTAGGAATAAATGCAGAATAAATTGTTTACATTTTCCAGTCCATATGCAGAAATCATAATTTCTGCATAAAACCTAAAGAAACTGAAGACATCAAATAGACAAATGTTTGATGCTCTTCCCTAATGTTTGCAGTTTAAACTGAAATTAATCAGAGCTGTAAAATACCTGATCTTTGGTAAGAGAAGCAGAGAAAGATGTAGATTTTTTCGTCTCGTAACACAGCGGAAAGAAGAAATCTCACAATATGGGAAGTTGATATCCAATTGATATGAAATATTCTATTCTTCGGTTACCTGGGACATTTTGTGGAAACAAGATACACCTGTATGGATAAAAAGGCAAAAGAGAGATTGAAGAGGCAATAAAGTATTTCTGTTAAATGAGAAGAGTTAGTGCCCTTTATGGATCTTGGACAAAAGATCTGAGTCTACATTCCAACATGGTACTATAAATTAGATCAAGTTCAGTTGCTGTACATTTCTACTTTCTTAGTGTTGCAGCTGGGAAAGCTATAGATTCTTGACGTAGGAAGCTTGAAGAAATTCTAACAGGAGTAAATCCAACTTTCCATTTAATTTCATAACTACGTCAGTCTGTAACAAGGCCTTGCCTTTGCTAGTAAAAGGCAATAAACACTGTACAGAGTTTGCAAGGCCTGGGGACAAATCTGTCTTGTCCACTCTTACTGAGCTTTTCTTGGCCCGCCTACAGCCTTGTTTTACTGGATTTGACTCCAACCATCTTTTATATTTGACCAGGTGTTTAAGGGGAGTTTGTTTGCATTCTGTTTATCTTTGTATGTTGTCACCTCTAACAAAGAAGGAACAAGTAATGTGGACATGGCAGAAGCTTTCCTATGATAGAAGAAGCTTTGAGAAGTGAGGCTGTAGGATATGTGTGGCATGAGGGGGGTGCAGGCATGGAATAGTAAGAGCTGAAGTACAAACCTGATACAGAAGACCCCATGCTTACAAACATCTCAACAATGGTCAGCTGAAGGAATGCATACCTGAAGATGGACAAAAGTGATTTTTCAGGTAACAAAATAAAAAAGCAGAAAACATATAATACATAAAATTACCACATTTAGTCAATGCAGATGCAACATGCAGCTACAGATCAACGGAGAACAAGGGTGTAAAATCATGCTGCCAAATGTATAAGAATTTCCCTAAGTGAATCCTAGAGAGAGGTGAAAGAAGAAATTAGCAACACCAAATGCCTCCTGATGAGACATGAGATGTTGACATCTCATTGTAACACCATCTCCAGCACTATGGAGATACTGACTGTACAGCCCACTGGAGCAGTGGAAGGATGAGCACAACATCAGGAACGGACGAAAACTCAACATGTGTCTTTCAATTTTAACGACATTTTTGCGCTTATTGATTCTTTTTCTTAATGAAACTATTCTTAATATGTATTATACTTTTTTATTTTAACAACAAGATCTAGATTAATATGATTACTTAATTCAATTTTGAATATACTAACAACAGACTCTAGGCTGTATACACCATGGGTTCTTTTCTGCCTAATGCATTGAATATAAGAGTTTATGGGGAGCTATGTTACCTCTGATCCATAAGTCCACCTAGCTCAGGTCCCCTTTCTGGCCATACAGAATAAGTGGTGGGTGCTCTTAAAGATGCTTTGCTTAGTGTTAGAAATAATTGCAAGATTTGTTTATTAGGATGGATTCTGACCTTACTGCAATCACTTTCAGAGTTTTCTGGATTTTACTACTAACTTATGATTGTAAAAGCGGAGACAAAACTGTTAAACTTGGCTGAAGTTAGGTGATAACAGCAATAATGAGGCACTGTGGTCAATACCCCTAAGACAAAGCCACCAATCTTTGATGTGTTCTTCTGGTACATGTAATAATTCTCTCATGTTCTGCTCTGATGAACTCATCTCTGTTTCCACACCACTCTGCCAAGATTTCTATTCTCTATAGTTCCTCTTATTTGCCATGTACCCTGTCATCTACCAACCCTATCCCATTTCAAACATTTCTAAACACTAAGTCAATTAAAAGCTCAGTCTCTATTTCTGTTCATGTTGAATGTTGCCATTGTGATTTCCTTTTCTGGAAAGGACCTTTCCTTTATTGTCAGGATCCTGAGCTACAGCATTATTCCTGAGTCCTGCCTCATCTTTAGGCTCTGATAGCATAACAGAATTTTTGTGATTAACACTCAGTCACTTCCCTTTCATTAAATTTTTGGTAGTTTTTGGTTTTCCTTTGCCTTCCCTATGATTCTCCATCATTCATTTCTGCACCTGGATGTAGTGTTTCCAGAAAGGATCAGGACTGTATCTTAGATTATACTAGATGCTTCCTCTTCAGTTCCTTTCTCTCCATCTTCACACATTCCTTTTTCAAATAATATCTTTAGAATCACTGATGCACTCCAGGTGATCATAAAATCTTTTTTCAGGCCTCATTTCACAGATGCTATTTCATTCTGACAGCTTTGCCTATGCTTAGACAAACTCTCCCTGTAAACAAGACCTGTCTTGCCATGGCAATATAGAAAAGCTCTCTAGATATAAAAATGTGTGCTGGGAAAATATCACTTTATATGTTTGACCCTGCAGATTCTCTTAAGCTGGTTAAAACTGGGTCAGGGTTATATTCAGGCAAAATAGTGAGCTCCCTTTCTAAAATGTGAATGCTGGTGCTTGTGGTAAGAATCTAATATACACATTAGAGAGATTAGCATCAACATCTTTGTAAAAACAACATTTCCTTTCTCATGACCCTCTTCTTCCTCTCTCTGACCCAACAGCAACAAATCCAAATGGAAATACCCCCAAACCAAACAACAACAAAAACCAATTGCAAAGTCAGACCCATGTTGTTTACTGGCCAGGCTATCAGGCTATGCTATCAAAAAAAGTGTTCACCATAAAAGGTTTGCACAGCTCTATGAAATTCCACTTTATTTCTGAAATATGCACATGGTTTCTTCATGATTTCTCTCCTCAGAAGGATCTTTATTATTATTTTCTGGGGTAATTTTCACAAAAAATCTCAGAATTGTTAGCTTCATATGAGATGACAGGGGGTCCTTTTCCTTTAAAAGCATACACACATACCTGTGTCTACAGATATGCACACATAAAGGTTTGCATGGTTTCGTTTCTATAGCAATAATCAAAATTGGTATTGTTTGTGCTGAGAGCACTGTATTTGTCTGCTTAGGGAAAGAGAACCTTTCGGATGCTATGGTAGCAGCTCGGATGACTCAAAATGAAAAGGGTGTCTTTGAAACAGGGATGGCAGTACACTCTCCTTAAAATATCAGTATAAAAGTAAAAGCATTGCTCAAATGCATTACCTTTCAAATGATTGGCTGGCCTTTATATTGGAATAAATAAACTTAAATTACTGTGGATTACAGATTTACAACTGGAAGACTAGTTGTTCATGAGACATCTTAAAATTAAAGAAAATTAAACCCTTCATCTCTGTGTAAAGCTTAGAGGCTTTTTATGAAGTGGCAAAAGAAGACCACAGAAAGGAGGTCAACAGGTTATGAGAGCAAGTAGGATTATCTTCTGGGATGTGCTCTTTAAATTGTGATAATTAACTTCTCACTAGCAGGTGTGATATTTGACACCTCTTTTCATACAAACCTGGCCCTGAGTCACCTGCAGGCATATGGTACTGATAAATTTCAGCAGGCTCTACAGAACAACATTGTAAAGTATTGAAAAAGGAGCTATATTATGCAGCTGATAAATTCAATACATTTGGAATGGAAATGGCGTTATTTTTAGATAGCTTTTTTTGATGCCCCTCCCTGCTCTGCAAACTGATGTGCCATTATCAAGGATTTAAAAGTCTATGCCAAAGGAAAAGTATTGACCTTCAAGTTTATGCAGAGATTCTTTTCAATTCCATTCACTTGAATCAAATTACATTTTTAATAGCGTTAAGTGCAATACTGTCTTAATTAACAGTGCATTAATGCGCTGAAGCAGAAGGTCAGAGGCATTAATGTATTTGCAGGAAAAGAATGACCAGAAGTCACAAATCTTTAAAATACTAAATTATTTTAAATCTCTGGTGTTATACAAAAGTCAGACATTTTATGTGCTCATTTACTTTAGCAAACAGAAGCAAAATCCATCCACTTCACCTAAGTGCAAACCATGATCTAGTCTAGCCTTTTTGACTTCTACTCATAGCAATCATTCCTCCTTTCCATTACCCCCCTTCAGTATATTTTGATGGCACAATCATCTCTGTACTGAGTGCAATATCAGGATTATCACTGGAAGAAGTTGGAAGTAGAATATCGGGTCTATTGTCTTTAATTCTGATATTGCCATAATAATTTAACTGGAAGTTAAAGCTGTATCTCAATCAAAATCCGTCTTCCTGAATGACTTGGTGACTTGACTGTAAGGAAGAGCAAAGTGTCTGTTAGCCTCATTTGATTGTCTGTTCCAGTGATTGATTGCTAAGGCTTTAAATTTAAAGCTAAATTTTGAATTTTAAATTTTCTGACTTTGGATTCTAGCCACTCATGCTTATTATATTTCATTATTATTCTACTATCAGTGTAGTATTATAAGAATATTTAGGCACTTAAACATATTAATTTACCTTTATGGTGAACCAGAGCAAATCCATATCTTTCAGATGGCCGCTCCAGCGATTTTTGCCTGGTCACAAAACAATGATGCTCTTAAGATACTGAAAATTTAGGAAAGTCATTCATGTTCTCATGGCCTGTGTTGCATCTAAAACTTACTGGCTTATTAAATTTATTCCATGTATTAGAACTTTGTAATGCAATAGTCACAAGCATCCTTTCCATGCATTTTGATAATCTTTGTATTACCTCAAGACAAAAAGCAGTTGAGACCTATAGATCTTGTCATTCATCAGTGTGTCAGCTGTTTCCTAGCTTGTGACAGGCTTTCAGAATAATAATGGGCAGAGTTTACTGCCCAGATTTCTGTACAAGAGACACAATAACAACAGAGGGTTTGATTCTATAAAAATTGTTTTCTTTCAATTTTCTAACTTTGAAAACAAGCAAATAATAACTTCTTACTATGCCTTTCTGAATAGCTCAACTCAGAACAGTAAAAATCTGTCATGCTGCAGCTTGTGCAAAATCCCCTTGAAAGCAAGCATGCCAGAATGGTACATAATATTCTATTAAATTTTTATCTAAGTCAAGTCACTTCTTTTCACTTGCTTTTTTTTTTTTTTTTTTTGCACTAGCCTGATTTTGTTATAGAAGCACAGTGAGCAGTTATGTTGAGTTATCTTTCCATGAAGACATTTAAAATCTATACAGGCTCATTGGTGTAGAATACATTTCTTTTTCTTAGGACAGGTTGCATCGGCGTTTTGCTGTATTAACAATTTTTTTTACTCATAGCTCCCAGATTACTAAGTGAAGAAGGAACTGCCACCTGTTGGGTCACAAGATATAGGAAGCTGTTCTTGGAAATCACTCCTTTTTCTTGCAAGGATTCATCCTGACCCATAGCTCTGGTTTAAATTCTGAAAGTCAACAAAGATGATTAAGGGACAGGAGTGTTTCTCCTATGAGGGAAGGCTGGGACCTGTTCAGCCTCAGGAAGAGATGACTGAGAGAGGACCTCATCAATGTCTATGAATATCTGAAGGAAGGATGTCAAGAGGATGGAGCCAGGCTCTTCTCAGTGGTACCCAGCAACAGAACAAGAGAAAATCTGCAGAAACTGGTGCAGAGGAATTTCCACCTGAACATCAGGAAGAATTGTCTTTACTCTGCAGATGACCATGCACTGGAGCAGGTTGTCCAGAGAGGGTGTGGAGTCTCCCTCACTGGAGATACTTAAGAATGGTCTGCATGAAACCCTGTGCAATGTGCTCTCAGATGACCCTGCTTGAGCAGGGAGGCTGGACCAGGTGATCCACTATGGCTGCTTCCAAATTTATCCATTCTGTGGAACTGGGCTTTCAGTGTGACACCATGCAAGACTGAACCAAGGATATGATCTAGAGAAGTGTTTAGTTCCATGCTTTGTCTTTTCTAAAAAAAAATGAAGCTAACAGCAGAAACAGGAATTCAAATTACTGACAATTTTGTTTGCATTCTGCTCTGGCAGCATCTGAAATTCTGTGCTTTTTCACCTTGAGAGTTTGTGACCAAGCTACAGTTGAATCCTAGATTGTTAGTAAAATGTCTATTCACAAATGCATACCTTCAGTATTGTTAAATTGTTAAATGGTGGTTTAGATTTCTATATTGGAACTTTATGTGTATTATAGAAATAGTACAGTCATAGAGGATAAAAGCACTATTGGTGCATAGTAGAGCTGTAATGATTCTAGTGAAATAAAAAAAGTCTCTGAGAGCCACGGCTCATAAAGGGGCTAAAAAGCAGAATCACTAAAAGTTTCAGAAAAAACAGCAGCACTGTGATATCTCTGGAGGTATTTTTCTGTACAATTGAGAATGTGCAGCAGAATCCTCTTTAGACGCTATAAACCTACTATGCACAACCTTTTCACTATTCACTTCTGCATAAAATAGGGGTATATTGTACCCTGCAAACAATCTGTGATGAGTGGAGTCCCCAGTTAATACCTCTTGTTGGTGTGCAAAATGACAGTCAGTCAAAGGCAAGTATCTATGGGGCAGAGAGCAGGTGAGGGCAGGAGTCAGAATGTGCAACTAATTTATTATTCCAAGAGTGTCACACAGTCTCATAATATTTAACACTAAATTCAATCTTGATAACATGTGATTTTTTTAAAGGAAACTTTCCAGGGAATTAAAATGTCACCTTGCTTTCTACTAAGAAAAGATACTGATTTAGATAGATGTTCCTTATTTAAATATAATCTCCTTTCTCTTTCACCTATGTGAGAGACTGAAATGTTAATGGTTAAAGGCTCAAACAATTGGCCATTTGCAAAAGCAGTGGGAGTTTTGCTGACAGTGTGCAAGGTAACAGCCCAGGTGCAGGGGGTGTGAGCACCAGAGGACGACCACCACAAATCAACCTTTGTTTAGCAAGAAGGTGGGATTTGAGCCAGGTAAGGGAAAAGGCTGATAAGAAGAAAATTTCATAGTTTATATATTTAATAAATAGGCCCTTGTATTTTTTTTTTTTTTTTGGCATTTAATTGTATGTGTAATTATGTGCAGAACTAATTAGCAATGGCCCAGTTGTGTCTTAGGGCATAATTTCAAAAGACATCAGTACCCAAACTGGGGCCAAGTTTTCAAAACAGCTGTGTTCTCACACAGATGTAGATAAATTGTGTCAACAAGTATAACAAAAAGACGGCAATGAAAAGCAAAAGGCAGCAAAGGAAGAGGAAAAAGAGGAAGAAAGCACATCAGATTCACAAAAAAAATTACACAACCAACAGCATTTTATGAAAGTGATTTAAAAAATATTTTACATCAATATAGTTGAAAATCTTTGTTTAAAACAAAAGTTGTAAGGGAAGTTGAGCTTACTTTACTCTTTCCCCAACTTATAAAATATCAGCCTTCAAACACATTAAAATTAACAACTACAATTGAAACAGATATAAAAATATAAGTGCAAATACATGCACAGAGATGAACAAGAATTTTAATGTAGATATTTAGCACTGAATCTTATCCATCTCAGGTCTTAGACTTAGTATGTGGTCAAAAACGTTGGTATATTTGCTAGGGAAAACTTGTATATGATGAGAGAGCATAGTATTTTTGCAACTAAATGTAGTAACTAGATCTGGAGTCCTTGAAACAATCACACTTAGAGAATTTAGTTCTCAGTAGAGGAAGTTTTAAAAATGTTAGAAAACATATTGAATGAAGCTTCAGTATGGTGCACAAAAACATTTGGGAGCAATTTGTAAAGTCCTAAACAATTCTTTGTCTCAGTTGGGAAGCTAAGCTAAAAGAAAAATATTTATTTAAATTTATTTAAAGATTATATTATTAAAACAAAAAAAATCTGACTGAAAATTAAATATTTAATTTCATTATAACTCCGCTTATCAGACTAGCCCTTACAGTTTTGACTACTACATTGGATTTTTTTTCTTACTAAACTGATGCTTTCTTACTAAACTGATATTATCAGCATCAATGAGTTTAAACTTGTTTATAAAATATAAGCAATATTTTTTATTAATTTCAACCTTTGTATTCCAGTCAAGTTCTTGATCTTGAAAAGATTAACCAGACTACGTATTACTCCATCACAGATGCAGATGTAAGACATCTTAGAATATTATTTGGCTTAAAAATCTGTTGGTAGAGAAATAGTTGTTGATGATTGATAAACAAATTAGCATTTCCCAAATTAGCCCAGGAAATCTATTAGAACTAATGATTAAAGAAGCTGTATACTAATAGCTGACACAGTGATGAAGGCTCTTCCAAAATATTAAGAAAATTGCTGCAAATCTTTCTATACAATAATTTTAATATTGACTGTGTTAAGGCATTTTATAAGAGAAATCTGTTATGGGGCAACACTTGTTTTATTCAGGCTTATCCTTGTGTCCAGCATTACCACAAATTATATAATGTAGAATCTCAGGGAAGGAACTATCCTATCACTGTCTAATACAGACACACTGATACCTGTTTGGGTTTGTACTACTAGAGTAGTACAGTGCAGAATGGTGACACTGTTTTAATATTGGCAGAGTGAGAGGAAAGTGTTTACTGCGCGGTCTCATCGATAATGTAAGAGAGGGATGAGACAACTGATATCTCAGTGTGTTTTAGCTGTCAGCCATTCAAAGTGATTGATGGTAAATGAGAACTAGGGTACCATGATATCACCAATTAGTCTGCAAAATCCAGTGCAGAACTCAGAAACTGACTGGTGAAAGGAAGGTGCAAGTTTCTGTGGGTAGACCTTAAACTCATGTTTTGTTTGGTTTCCTTACATTGGAACTTCATACATTAAATGAGAATGAAAACAAGCGGTCTGGATGTACTTTCCACTATTATTCATTTCTTTTAGACATCTTAGGTGGGAATCAATTTGTCTAACTTTAGATTTCTAGACTGTTGGCATCAGGTGAGGCTCAGTGGAGAGAAAAAAACCAAATACATCTACAGGGCACCTCATCTGTTTTAGACTTTAAGGTAAGATTATTGATACACAGAAAGTGCTTATTTTTCTCCAGTGGTTAAAAAGGTAGGGAGTTCAGATATATACACCTTCATTGTAGACATTTGCATTTGGTAGGATGAATTCCACTCTTCCTGTGTTTTATAAAGAAGGAGAAAACAGCAGCAACACCCTCCTCTTTTTTCACTGATGAGCATGTATGAAGCACTATGTCATTAAGGAATTAGTCCTACAGTAAAAGCAAAACCTGAAATTAGCTTTCCATGTAAATGAAGCTTCAGTAAAAAGGATGGGTTACTGCACTTGCACTAATACACTGAAAAGTTACACTAAGCACATGCCACACTAGAGCAAGGATCTTGCTTTGACTGAATTAGAGAAAGGGTGTTATCTGTCATGACTTTTTTTAAAGTGGTCTTCTCTGGCCGTGTTTTTCTTCCAGAGTTGACAAGAAAATTTTTCATCCACATAGCCATCTGGTCCAGGTGGGAAGAATATAATTTTTCTTTACTGGCATGGGATCCCAGATAATTTTCAGTACTATTTGGCCTCCTGAGCCTTTCTCTGCTCAAAATAACAAAACATTACAGTCCTCTGATTTTTTTTTTTTTCATTATTGATACCATTACTGACAATATTAAGCATAAGGATTATGTCAGATCAAATTTCTGCATATTCTGTGTTCTGGATGATATTGCTCAAAAACCTATTCAGCCTACTCTGGGATTGGCAGTCAAGGTCAGAAAATAAGCACTCTTGAGTTCCTTATATATTCATGTTCTGGTCATGGTTTCACATTTGGGAGAATTTAGTGGCTTTTGGTGCAAGCCAGAGAGTAGCCCAGAGCTATTTGCAAACTGTTCTCAAGCCTATATCTCCAGAACAGAATTGACATCTGTTTTATTTCCAAAATCCAATTGTAATCCTTACATGGGTTCAAAAATGACAGATGAATCATTGAAATAGAAATCACCCAAGGTCATTTTCAGCCTGGAGAAGAGAAGGCTCTGGGAAGACCTTATAGCACCTTCCAGTACTCAAAGAGTGGAAGACTAGAGAGGGACTTCTTACAAAGTGATGTAATAGTCCTATAATGGGTAATTTTCTTCTTTATACCAAGAGTTGGTTTATATTAGATATTAGAAAGAAATTCTTTATTATGATGGTGGTGATGTTCCAGTGAACACTAGAACAGAGAAGTTGTGCATGCTGCACCCCTGGAGGTGTTCAAGGACAGGATAGGGCTTTGAGCAACCTGGTCTAGTTGTAGGTGTCCCTACTCATTGTCCCTTCCAGTCCAAACCCTTCAGTGATTTTATGATTAGCCTAAAAAAGTTACTATTCTGGGTTTTGAAAGCTTCTCAACTTTCTAGAAGAATATTCTGGGAAAGGAATAGAACATGACTGCACTATCCTTGCAGGGTATAGGACTATGGTATGGTTTGTGTCCAAAATTAGGTAGAGTGGAGGAGGAGTTGTAGATGCCTACACCCTTAGCAATCCAGAGTGTCCTAGACAGCATGGACAGTCTCACATGTTTTCACTGACCATCTCCACTGGGACCACACAACAGCAGATTAGGGTTGCTTGTATTGATCCTGTGCTGTGCAAAAGAGGTATCTCAGGGAAATGCATAAAAAAAATTCTCGGTAAGTTGTTCTAGGCCTGCCTTATTCATACCAGAGGCATGGCAACAGAACACCAGAATTAGGCTTGCTGTTTTTAATATGACTATAAATAAAAACTAAATACTGTCTATTTCTGTTGTAAACAAGTAACTGTGGACCTGAAAGACAAAAATTCAGCCTGACTTTAAACATTTATGTTCCTTGCAATTTCAAGTCATGCTGTTAAGTCACACATTAATTGTTGATTAACTGTTCTGAGTTAATTAAAAGTGATGAGAAAGACAGATCTTTTTTTTTTTCTCCAATGGTATCATTCTCTCTTTCAGCTAACCAAATTCTAAATGGTTGACCATGTTATTCAACCTCCTACAACCTGTCACTCAACTTGAAGAAATACTGTTTTTTCCCAACAATAGCTCCAGATTCTTGGACATATGGTGTCTCCTTCTGTAATTGCATTTGGTCTTGATAAAGGCCAAACCATTAAAGATTTTATTTTTTTAGGAAAAAAATAGCCTCAAAGAAATGTAATACTGGTTTAAATAATAGCAAATGTCATCAGATTATCAATGACAAATATTTGAGAAAAAATGGTGTCAGGTGGAGCTGAAGATTTTCAGCTTACTCTTGTGATTTAACAAATGTATGAGTGTTTTTTTTCCTTTCCCTAGAGTACATTGAAATTCATTGGCTCTAAAGACTTTTTTTAGGACTGGATGGGTTTTTTTCCTCATAAATGGGTCTAGAACACAATGTTGTCTTCACCTTGAAAACAAAGTGTGCAGATGCTATGTTCTCCTGATGATGTGACCTGAATCACACAGGCATATCAGCTTTCATTTCCAACTACAAATATTCTTCACAATTTCTCTGTAAAATGCATTGTGTAAATGATTTCAAAATTAGTGTATCTGGTCTGGGTGAGATGGAGTTAATTTTCCCCATAGCAGCCCTCACAGTGCTGTATTTGATATTGGCAGCTAGAAAGATGTTGATAACACGCCAGGGTTTTTGCTACTGCTGGGAAGTGTTGGCACAGCGTCAGCAATGTCTCTCCAACATTGTTCCCCTACTGTCTGAACAGAGGCAGTGGGTGAACACAACCTGGGGAGGGGACACAGCTGGGACCACTGGACTCAATCAGCCAAAGAGATTTTCCATACCATATGCTCTCTGCTCTAATAAAAACATTAAGTAGAGGGAGATGTAAGTGGGGAGCATTCATTATTTGCAACGTTTGCCCTCTTGAGCAACAGCTGCACATGTGGAAGTGCAGCTTCCCAGGAAGTGGCCAGAGACATCGCTTGCTAATGGGAAAGTAGAGAACAATTTTTTTTTACCTCCTGTTTTTGTGCCCACAACCTTTCACTTTTGGTTTAGTAAACTGCCTTATCATGACCTATGCATTGTTTTCTGTCTTATTTCCTTTCCCCTCTTCAGTGGAGAAGGCGAGTGATGGAGTGGCTTGTTGGGCATCTGGTGCCCAGCCAAGGTCAATCCACCTCAATGAGTCACAGGGCTTTTAAAACAAAAACATATACTGCTGGCATGTCTTGATGATGCTATAAACACAAATACTGTATGTTCACCTGTTTTGACTTAGCACGCTAGTTCTCATTTATGTCTTTCATTTGTTTTTTTTGGTGCAGGACTCATCTGAATCATTAGGTAGCACAGTCACATTAGTGTGACAGAAGAGTTCACGGCTTTGAAGGATTTGTTAGTCAGCTAAAAATTATACCCCTGTGTGGGATTCTTCTGGATGATTGATATCACAACATTTCTGCTTGTAGTCTTAAAAAAAAAAAAAAAAATCCAAAGACAATGCTCTGCCTGTCCTCAATTAATCTTTAAATCCTTCAGTGGGGTTGACCTAAATTACAAAGTCACTTGCTTGCTGTGTGGTTGTGATTCCCCATGGCTATAACCATACAATTGTTCATCTTAAAAGTGAAATTTATGTGCAGAAAACCAGTAATGGGTCCATGATTTTAGAACTCACTTCTATGATACATCAGAATGACCTCAAACTTCATGAGGTTTGTTAAATGTTGAACTCATTTTTTATCCTAACTTTATAGTAATAATGTCACAAAAAGCATCCTATAAATCACTTCTCTGATGTATGAAAAGTTTCAGATATTTTTCTCTACATGTTTATTATGCAAAGTATTATTTTATGATATGAAATGAATTGAATTTTGGCTCAAGAAGTTTATATTTTGGACAGCATGGTATGTCAGTGAAGGAATGCTGTAGTGTCCCTCAATCCTTTGAGAAGGCTAAGGAGGAGAGAATCCACACATTGCTTTAATCATTCTACCTGGCATCTTTTATTGGAGTCAAGCTGTTTCATAAGAACAGAGCAGAGGCTGCTGTATGTCTTCTTGAAGCCAAAGGACAGATCCTAAAAAAGTAAGTTCTTTCCCTGAAATGAGGCCATGAATGTTATGAAAATGCATAATTTTTTATTGGCACAAGAAAGCTTGTTTCAGGGTGAGAGGTTACAGTAGGTGTCTTGGTCTTGTGTCTTGGAGATCCAGCCTTAGGAAGATAGATGGAAGCCTCAGGTGGAAGGCTGAGTGAGATCAACAGGCAAAGGAATCTGGGAGTGAGCCAGCAGTGGCTGCTGTGATGCCAGGACAGCAGCATAGGGAGCTTGCCAAAGAAGGAGGTGCAGCTTCTCAAAGAAGACCTTTCCCAGTCTGGCATCTGTGGCCTTCCCTTTTCAGAAGAGAAAAATGAATATTGTTTTATGATGGATTGGAGTTCTTTGGTACTCATTCTTTTAGATCCATCGGGGGAATCCTTCAGCAAGGGTCAGGGAGCCAGCTGATGCTCTGTTAGTTAGATGGAGAATGGCTCCTGAGAAGGACAGTGGATGTTACTTGGCTGTGTCTCCAAACCTCTGGGAAAAGCAGATTCAGCCAGCAGAAAAAGAAAGGACTGAGGATTTAAGGGAGCAGTTTCTCTATTGTCATGTAATGCTGAATTGCCAGAATAAAACTTGATTTTCATCATATTTTACAATGCACTGATTGTATGGAATCTGTCAATGCAACAATAAGTTATGCCTTCACATGATTATAGCACATCTTGTATAAGTGACTAAATGAGAGGCTGAAATTGCTGTGGCATAGGGATTTATATTACAATAGACATTTTTGCATAATGCTATGGTGATGCTTCAGCTTTCTCTGACATACACATCTTTAGAACCTCCTGTCAAAGGATTCTGAATAAATACTTCAGCTAAAGGAGGATAGCATTGACAAGATGGGAGTAAAAGACATGCAAAAATAGACAAGCCTTTAGCTCCTAGGAGCTAAAATAGGTAAAAATACATAAAAGAAAACTGGGAGAATCATCTTAGTGCCATTAAACTTTAGAATTTTTGTGTACAAGAGGAAAAAAAAGGAGAAAGGAAATAGATTAGAAGTCTCAATTTTCAATGTCAGAGCACTCACAGACACACCTCCCCTCAGGAACGCATTCATTTCCTTTGCTCGTTACTGTTTGTTTTCAAACCAGCAAAGCACCTGAATACCTAAAATTCCTGAGTTTAAAGACAATCCTTCTCCAAACTGTTTCCAGTAGAAAATACAATTTTCTGTTCTTCTCTGGAAGAACTGTCTGACACATGAAAATTTGTAAATATTTATCACACTTCCAAAAATGCATCTAAAATCCCCACTATTGAGTAATTAGATGCAATTAAGAAGATGAGAACTTTGTCATGATAATTAGTCCAGCATTTTGCAATACAGGCATGAGGAAGGGAAGGGAAGGGAAGGGAAGGGAAGGGAAGGGAATTTGTAATAGGCACCCCTCTATCTGGAACTTTGGCAATTTTAAAATAATTAAATATAAATTGACCTAGAAAGTAAGAAACAGAGAAGTTTTCAGACTGATGATTAGGGGACTCACTTGAGAGAAAGGATTCCTGGATTTTGGACATTAGTGAATGCAGGTTTACCAAAATGGGTGCATTAAACTGGGGGGAAATAAGAAGCACAGTGTCTGGTCTCCTCTGGAAAGAGGAAATAGGAGCTGATGGTGTGCTAGAGGATATTAGTGACATATGTAAGCAACAGAAAGTAGACTTTGTTTTCATCTTTTGGTGATTAACAGAGACATTTCTTAGATTGCTTTCTTTGACTTTGTACTGAAATGAGAAGTGTGTACAGTGAATCCAAGCTCCATCCATATAGGGAGCAGCAGTCACTTGAGCATAGCTGATCAACTACTTCAAAGCTTTACAGCATGTCTTTCCTGCTGAAAGTTGGCTATTGACAATAGTAATAGCTGGCAGGATCTGAATGTTCAGAATCACTGGCACCTCACCAAGAAACAGAAAGAGTCTTTAGAGTGGATTTGGATGTATTGTAAATGAAGCAGTATATATCATGCTTTAAAGTCAAGGACAACTGTTCCTTCTGCAGAGGAGCTAGATGAGGCAAGAAGGACTTATACAATCACTTGAAATTATAAACATTCACAGCTAATAAGAAAAGAAGCCCAGAAGCAATGAAATTTGAGATTAGCCAGGCAGCAATTATCCCAGTAATAATATGGTATATGTTTCTTCTTTACTGCTCTTGTGTGGATTACAAATGGTTTCTAAAGCAGAGCTGGATAAGCCTGGGAATATTGTACTTATACTCAGTTTAGGAGCCAGCAGGAAAATCTGCAGGGACTTCAAATCTCACTGAGGTCCTTGCTCAGCCTTATAGACAGGAAACAATAGCAACAAAACATTAAAAGCTTAAGAAGGAAGAAATAAGACCTGAGGAAAAAAACTTGCTGAATTTTCCCTGTTGAGCTTGCCTATTAAGTACACCAGATCCTTCATTTCTGTGTCCATACTCTAATGACCTAACAGCCTGCTTCTTCTGCATCATCTTTTACTGTATTTATATAATTACTTAAAGAAAAAATAACCCACAGAAAATTGGCTTGATCTTCTTCAACAGTATATTCACCAGAATAGTCTCTTACTGTCTTCCCTTAAGCTTTTCCTTTGCTTTATCATCTAAGTGCTATAATGTTCACTGCAACCTAGGTACCACATCAATTTATTTTTGTCCTGTCTGTCTTTACTGATGTAGAAATATCTCCCATCTCATTTAGTTTTCCTATCACCAAAAACAAATTTATCTTCCCTCCAGGCAGCAAAAGGAGAAATAATTTAATTGATCAACCTTGGAAAATCTGAAACACATCAGGTGAAAAGGGGATATTTCTTTAAGCCATAGTATTTGACTTGTCTGCCAGTGCCCCAAGTAAGCCAAGACCCTTGGGCCTAAGTCTGCCAGTGTCCTGCTATGGGGACCTTTTACTGAACAGTCCTTCTGGATTGGAGAGTCATTCAACTGATTTAATTAGGGATACACAGGAATAACATAAGAGCCCTCAGCCCTCAGCCCACTTTATGACCCCTCAGTGGATCTTACACTTTATTTGAGTTACCTGCTGCCAGCGACTTGTAAGGGTCGGTCCAAAGTTTCCCTCATTTTTGCCTCACGACCGTCACAAGAAGACCCTGAGGATCCCCACCCAGGTTGGCTCTGAACAATGGTTTTCTGGCCTGACCAAGGTGGATGCTTGCCAAGTGACTGTTTGCAGGTGCTCGCTGTGCTTCATGGTACACCACTCTCAAGTAGGCACTAGCTGGAGCAGCAGGTTCTGTATACCTGTTTCTTGGAGCAACCCTCACAATAGTCCATAAATCTCCCCACTTTTTGGCCAGAAGCCACTTGCTTTGGAAAAAGACTATAAAAGAGTGATCCTCTGGAGAAGACCTTTTGAGATCTCCCCACGGATGAAGACCCATCTATTGGCTGGACCACGAGGACGTCCGTCTCATCTCATTGGTAGCTATCGTCCCATCCTCTCCTTCTTTTTCTCTCTATACTTTGTTTCCTATATCTCTCCCCTCTATTGCAACTGAGTTGTTGGCATCTAATAAAAATGAATTGCTGTTGTTGAATAAACTGATTTTGTCCCCTGCATTTTGCCTGTTTGCACCTCTGAGATCAAACGAACCATCACGACCCCCGCTCTGTATTAATAGAGGATCGTGACACGACTGCCAGCACTCGTGAAGGACTTGCACTAACAGTCTACAAAATAACACTCTTTATTAATATAAAATTTTCAAATGTTAAGGTTTGAGAATTGTTGGTGATGGTGTCTGGCTGCAAAAACACATTCAAACAATACCCAGACAAGTTCTAATCCCCAGCAAATGTATTTAGCATGCACAGAGTGATTCTTCCCCTACAGGTGTCCCTATGGGGGAGAAAACAGATTCAGCCTGTTGTCTGGTCCCAGTAGTTACAATGGAGTTTTCCCAAACTTTCTCCCATTTTAAAATTAATTTTATAGTAATTCTTTATGTTTAGCTGGAGCTTGAGTGACTCTAGTCATACATATCTTTGTTGCTGATTGATGTAAAATTCTCTCACTTTGCTCTTGAAGATGTAGTCAATAAAATATAGAGCACTTCCTCAGTGAGGGGTGGTCGTACCTTGGAGGTGGGTAACAGTAATGAAGTAAGTTTATCTGAGGGGAATTATTTTGTCGTATTTGTTGTCCAGTAGCAAGACATCTTCTCCTGTGCCCCTTGGCTGGCAGATGCTATGCAGTTTATCAGCTGCCAAGTCCCATGCAGTTCCATTCCCTGCATGGATTCCAACAGAGCCTGGCCATGGTGCTTCTACTCTGCTCTGCCATCCATTCCATCCTCCGTAGAAGCTGCTTGTGCTTGCACCTTGTGTGTCTGGGGAATGTCATGGAATAGGTTCCGAGCATGCCAACCACAATCCATCCGAGGAGTAGCATCCGTATTTTAACTTATAATTTCCATATTTTTATAACTTCTGTTAGGGTGTGAATATAACTTTGCAGTTTCCTCTAATTTCAACCCCAGCCATATTTCTACAACATGTATAAATGTAAAAGTATTTGGTTTGGAATATTCCAATCCCCATATCAACCAATCTAAAAGTTTTAACTTAAACGTCTTCATATTACACTCAAAATGCACCTTTTCTTTTTCTAATTAAAATTGTGAATCTAAGCAATATTTCATTTTCTTCTCTGCCTGTAAGCTTTGGAGTTTAGAGGCTGTGGAATTTTGAAGGGATGTGCATTTGACTGCAAATATGTTGACAACTTTCTGGTATGATACTTGGTAGAAATCACAGCATCTAAATCTGTAATCAATGCAAAGTGCTGAAAACACAAAAAAGTGTGCAAAAGTCAACAGATGCCGAATACAGATGGAAAGGAACTGGCACACTGCCTAACACCTCGTACCTATTATTGAGTAGCTATTTTGTCTTTATTTCCTTGTTTTCCTCTTAACAAGATTGTTCTTCCAGCTTTGTAAATCACATATAACCACAGGTTACACGGCATTAAGCTCCCTTACACTTTATTGCTCAGCTGCTTCCCTGGGGCTCAGGGAGGGAGCAGTGCCCACTGAGGGCTTGCCAGGAGTCCCCTGTGCTGCCACAGGACACTCTGCAAGGATTGAGGTGCTGCCATAGCCCATCTTGGTTTGTCCATTGCTGCATTTCACTGCTTAACATATCAGTATAGCCAGATACAATTTTCAGTGATGTACTGATTCACCAGCCTAGAAGGAGTGGTAAATGAGGACTCCAAGGTTTGGATATAAGCTGTTGTAATGAATGAGATTATCACCAGTGGAGCCAAAATGGGAAAATATGTCTCTCTTCTCTTACTCAAATATATGTGATTAATACTTTTCAGCCCTTTGGAGAGCTTATTCTTTTCCACTTGGATCCAAAAATTAGTTGATTTATCAATATTTGTTAAATCCACAAAGAAGTGACTATCTAGAAAGCTTAACAAAAATAAGGCGCTGAGTGAGGACTCCAAGTTTTTTCCCAGGAGCCGTAACAATAATCTGCTATCTCTTATAAAACCTTCCTTAGGAACCTTATAGAACCACGAAATTCAGTTTATCTTAAATATTGGATACTACCTGAACAAGACCTAGCTCCAGTCTGTAACAATGGTTATCAGGAACGTGCCTGTTTTGCTTCAAAATACTAACAATAAAAATATTCATAATATAAAAACAAGATTTTGTGTCTCTTAAGTCCATCATCAAAGATGGAATAACTTTCACATATTGAGACTTAAAACTGCGTGAGAAAAAACATCTTACAATGGTATTTAACCTAAAAGCAAAAATAAAAATGGGGAGGACACTGAAGGACGTTCAGAAGAACAATACCCCTGACACTCAGACAAGTATTTGGGATGCAGCTTTCTATATTTTGCAGTGAGATCTCTCCAGTCTTGGCTGTTTACATTTTCTTTCATGCTTTGTAAATTATTAAATGTAGAATGGTTTTGGGTGTTCTGTGACTGTTTCTACTTTCATTTCCACTCTGATAGACAGGTTCATAAGTTCCAATATTTGTTTTTCTGTCTCTAAAAGTAGTGTTTCTAGAGAAAAAAAAAGAGGAAAGAAATGAGGTTCATAAAGTTAGCTCTGAAATCTCATTGCCAGTGTCAGTTACAATAAAAATGTCTTCATTATTCCCCAAAACCAGAATGGGAAAGAGGCTCTCAAGGAATTGAATTATATTGACATGAGAAGCCACTGAAAGCAGCAACTAATTAGCTTAGTGGTATTGCTGTAATGTATTACAGTGCTCTCCCATAATTTAGAGAGCTTTGGGTCTTTAAAGATACAAGGACATTTGCTATTTTGTTTCTTGTAGATTTGAAGTCAATGTGATGACCACTGACTTACTGAAAACAGCATATTGCCAATGCTGATGCTTTTGAAAATTTCATCTTTAAAGCTCTGTGGAAGTAATTGGGTAAGTATGCTGGCATGGACTGGAAGGAAATCAAATTGCTTTTTAACACCATCTAATGCATCTAATAGGCTGTAATGGACAAGACTTAATTAGAATCTCTAAGGAATTGCTGACCAGAACAAAAGAGACCTCTTTTACTCTTAAGAAAACAGGTATTAAGAGAAAAATAAATGCAAAAAAAATGCAGCCAAACAAAAATAATGTCAATTACTTCAGCATGGACCTCTGGGTACTTAAAAAACCTCTAGACTTCTACAAGAAAAGTGTTTGTTGCACAATGTCACCTTTCTGCTAACACCCAGTACAGAATAGGGATGAAACTTATGATTCATAGGACTTATAGACTCCACTCTGTATATTTTCATGTAGTAAAGCTGTTATGATCAGTGACTGCAACACAAGAATACCTAGAAGTAGGCTCAGGTTGCATATTTTGCTTTGCAGTTGGAACATATCCTTGAAAGATTTTAGAGAGTCTGAATGTTCATTTCTGTTGGGAGAAGCTAAGGACCTTCTGGTAGAGCAAATTTTTCTATTATTTGGACTAAAGCAAAATGGGACCTTGAAAATCACAGAATTATAGCATTTAATATTTTTTAAATTGGTTTCTTGATTTGCCTGAATGGTTTTGTACAATGGTTAGAGACAATAAATGTTTTATTTAAGCTGTTTAAATTTCCTCTAAAATCGACGCCAACTTGACCACAAGATGATACACAAAATCAAAACTTCCTTTCTGAAAATATTGTGCTATACCATTTACCAAATCAAGCACTTCCAGTTCTCATGAGCCTTAGAATAAAATATTCAGGGGTTTAAGCAAAAAGCATCTATCCTATTACGGATATGCTATTTTCTGTAAAATTGTATTTCACCTAGTACCTGAATATGGCTAGCCTATTTCAAACATTTGGCTTGACAATAAAAAACCCCTTCATCCTACATTTTGCCATCCATAATTTATACCATATAAATATGGTTTGTCTTGTTGAGAAGCAGCCCTATTTAACTAAATTAGCAAATAACCTGAGCAACAAGGTACACATTAACTGTTTTCCCCCTGGATTTCTCACTGCGCTTTCAGCCACTCAGCCTTACTTCTTCTTGGCAATTCTGCAATCACCCAGCTTTAAATCAAAGATATCCAACATGCAGCCCTTTCCACCTCATGTCTTGCTCCAGCATATCCCCAGTTCTTCTTTCCATTTACTGAGGATTTTACACATTTCCCATTGTAAATACCCAACTGAATGAAAAAGTGTTCAAATATCAGCAAAAATGGAGTAAATTCAACTGGAATGTGATATGAATAATCTCCCTTTATATTTTGTGAGGTTAGAAGGCTTCCCACTGTAATACAATAACGCATAATATCTTTGACATATTTGTACCTTCACTGGGGCTATTTGCAATAGAATAATTTTTGACTAGGATCTACAAAGTCTGACTGCCATAGGTACCTGCACAATCCTGATCCAGTCTGTTGCTGTGCACATCTTTGTACCTTATTCCAGCGGGTGCACAGATGAATTATCAAGGAATCAAAGGATGATTTGGGTTGAAAGGGAAGGGATCTTAAAGATCATCTAGTTCCAGCCCCCTGCCTTGGACAGGATTACCTTCCACTAGACCAGGCTGCTCAGAGACCCATCCAATCTTGGACACTGCCAGGGTTGGGAACTGCACAGCTTGTCTTGGAACCTGTTCCAGTCCCCACAGTAAATAATAACAATAACAACAACAACAATCATAACTATCATCCTAATATCCAACCTAAATCTTTCCTACTTCAGTTTAAAGCCATTTCCCCCTTGTCCTATCACTACCTGTCCACGTAAAAAGAATCTCTCCAACTCTCTTTTCCTCTCTGGATACTGGAAGGTGCTTTGAGGTCTCCCTGCATCATTCTCTTCTCCAGGCTGAGCAACCCCAATTCTTTCAGTTTATCTTCACAGGAGAGCTGCTCCAGCCCTCTGATCATTTTTGTGGGCCTCCTATGGACCCACTCCAACAGGTTCATGTCCTTATGTTGGGGGCAAGTATTCCAGTCTGGGCGTGGAATTCACGCAGGTCTGAAAAAGGATTGAGCAGGTCTGAAAAAGGATTTTCATGCACAGGCCTTGCAGAGTCCTGCCCTGATCGCTTTTGTAAAGCGGTAGTAATAATAATAACAATATTAATATTAATAACAAAAACAATAACAATGATAATAATACACACTTTCTCCTGAATTAAAAACTTTCACATTATCACTAATTTCACTAATTATCATGCTTTTCTTCCATTGGTAAATGTAGTCAGTCTCATTGAGGTGCTCTATATGTTCTCACCTACTTTACAGCAAGACCAAATAAAAGCAAGCTCAAAGGAAAAGTCTACTTTTCAAAATTTTATTGAAGTTTATTTGCTGGAGTCTCCAAGAAAATAGGGCTTTTCAATACAAATGTTTATGCCAAAAACTGAGTCAGGTTATTTTCTTTTGTTATTCTGTCTCTTCTCTACATGTTTTCTTTTTAAATGATTAGTGGCTTGCAGCAGTTGACAGGACTATTTGGGTTGATGGTAGTAAATTATATTATGTCATCATTCTGACAAGACATTTAATATATCTCCTTATTAATCATCTTCCACCCTTGAAATATTTCATTAGTGTTTTTCATACATTGTATGAGTTTTTTTCATCAATTAAGAGACAATACCTGATCATTTTTCCCACGGCCTAGACAGAAGGCAGCATTTTCATTTCTTATTTAGTATGAAATGTACAATGTAATTCATAGAATCAACAGCAATATTCTATACATGAATCAAAAATCAAGTTGTTGTACTTAAGAAATCCCCAAAAGCTACATACTCAGACCCCTAAGAGCATTTATTGAGATAATACATTGCAAAATGCATTCTGTTGAGAGCAAGGCATTTCAAGTGGAGTTGCATATTGATTGTAAAAGAATGAATTTTGGTCTAAATGGTTCTGGTCTCATTTTAAATTTCTTGCTCCATATGTGTCAAAGAGACAAACCCAGAAGTGCATATCCTCTGCCCAATCTGTTGACCTGTTTACCCATAAAATTAATGGCAACCGCTAAAAATTTTATAAGATTGCAGCCTAACATTTTCTATATCTATCATTCCAAAAATGCATAAAATTGACCTCTCAGACTACCAGATGAGCGAAATTCCATTCCAGAAAATGTTTCTAGTAGCTCTAAGAACAGAGCTGTTCTGCCTTGTAACTTTTAGACAGAATTTAAGGATAGAAAGAACAGCCATGTGATCCAGCTTGAGCTCTACCAAGAGCACTATATTTCACTCAAGAGTGAAGCTGCAATACCATGTACTTTTGATATACTACAAAATCCTTTTTGTACATGGCCTTAGTCATATTTTCTCCCTACATTTATGCTGAATTAGAAATTTAAAGTTCAGTGACAGACTCTTTCCTCTGGCAACTCCAAAACCAGTGATTCTGATATATCTCACATAGCACTTCGATAAGAACTTGGATAAGTCTGTATATTTGGCATCATCACAAGATAGAGAAGGCAGTGGAGAACAGGTGAGCTTAGTGTATGAATCCCTATGTACAGTAATTGTTCTGTTTCACTCTTCAGTCCCTGAAAGCTTCCAGTAAGTCATTATGCTCAAATTTTGTATGCTGTGTTTGTCCATCTGAGTCCATTTATTATGAACCAAGATGACCTTCATCTTGGTTTAGGCCTTGGTTTAGGCTTCATCCCTGACTTCTGGATGAGTTTGGTTTGATGAGATGACTTTTGCCTAAATTCTGCTTCATCTTCCCTGTTTATTTAAATGAAAAGGTTTCTTTAGTCTTTCCTGTCTATAATATATAAATGTACAAGGTGATCCCATTACGCTATTTAAGCTCTTCTATGAATTCCTGTTTTCCAAGACTCATCTTCTTGCTCCAATCCACGTTCTCAGTTCCCCAGTACATTGTCTTGAAGATTATGGAATTAAAATGTCATTGAAGTGGCAGGATTTAATTTGTAAGTCAGAAAATTTAAAAAACAAAAATATTTTTTCTAGTTACCAGCCCACCAACTCCTGTGTTTATATGGAAACGTACCAGAAACTATTGCATGTTTGTCACAGAGATCACTAAAAAATACTTCAAGCATCCTGGGGGTAAGGCCTGTATCCTGGATTTGTATTGTGGATTCCAATAGCCAAGAATCTCCAAGGCTGAGCAGTTCCTGCTTATAAATCAAGAAAACCAGGCCATCTGGAATCCTTGGCAATTCTGAACAATAAGCATGGCTGTGAGCATATGTGAGCACTATGTAGCTCATAACAGTGGTCTTCATATGCCTACACTGTCTAGCTTCTTAGGAACATAATGGGAACATGGATAATCGAACACAGACACAGTGCTGCACAATCTTTCTTTTGTTTCCTTGAAAAGAGCAATTCTTGAAATATTCAGATTTTCTCACTTTCAAGCAATAACATCCTTTGTCTTAACATTTCTGTGGAGCTCCGTAGGTGGTAGCCTCGGTAGAACTTGCCTGAAATAAAACCCGGTCAGTGCACTGAAACTTACGGTTAGCCAAGTCAGAGACCTAACAAATAAATGTAATTCTTCAGTTGTTTTCACAAATGCAAGGCAAATTATTTCCCCTTGATATTTTACCTCTCTAGCCCATGCAATGTAGAGAGCAGTTGTGCAGTGACAGAAGGCTGACCTGCATATCCATATAGGTCTTTTCCAGCTCTTGCCAACCAGTCTGTTGCTGTCTTCATTGTTTGTGGATAGCTGTAAGGTCTGTTCAACATTTATGATTCATCTTTAGCCTTTCATAATAGCAAGTTGCCAACAATCTGCAAGAAAAAAGAAAAATATACTTGATTCAGCTTTACTCAGTCACTGTGATGTAAGTGCCTGATAAAATATCGTCTCTCCTTGCTAGCATTTGACATTTCAGTTTTACTGGGGTTCAGCCTGCAAGAAATTCATTCAAGGAATGAATTTCTAAGAGCAGAAAGAGATCTTCTAGAAGGGAAACCACTTGTCTGACAGTAACAAAACTACCCATTATCTACACCACATAATAGCTAGAGAAAGAAAAAGAATATTCACATCAAATTGTGCTATGTTACATAGTGTAATAGTTGTTCTGAAGGATTACTTGTGGCCCATAACTGTAGCAATATATTCCAAGAATGAAGGAGTGCTGAGAGTTGGAAAGAAGTTCAACTTCCAAGTGGGAAGGTCTGAAATCCAGGCAGGACATTTAAATCTTTTTCAGATTTAACTGGCACCCCAAAAGATTGAGGATGAAGATTCAGATCCCTTTATAAATTTCTGAGATTTATGTAGCTCTAAGTAGATATCAGCTGATTTTAGGCATTGTCCTTCACAGATCTTTAAGAATTGGTTTGCTTGGTCAGACTGCACTCTGAAGGTCCTGGTGTGGAGTACATCAGCCTGTCATTTGTAGCAGGAGCCTCTGGATACCGCGTACCATAGTACACACACTTAGAGCAGTGAAACAAATTCCCTGGAAATACAAGCTCCTGGCAACCAGATAGTATAAAAAGCTAATGAATCATAAATATTAGGCAGATCTTGCATCTGCTTATCACAGACACAGTAACTAGGCTCCCAGAGCAGTATAGTCTTATTCAAACAGCACTCTGCCAAAGTTAATTAGCCTGGACATTTTTCTGCACAGCTAATTAGCCTGATTGAACACCATGGTTATCCTCTGTTTGAAGCCGATGATACCTCCATATTGTATAGATCTGGAATTGCTTACTCAGGACTTTATCTTATCAACAGTTCATGACTCAAATCTTTTCCTACTTGCCATTAGTGATCATTCTACTAAGGGCACCTGCTCCTCTCATACCATACAGAGAGAATAGTGCAGATACAGTATGTCAGTGTGCTAAAGCCATACACCTAGATAATAAAATGAGATTTTTTCATCATTTACCATATATGTGGTTGCCTGTAGGCCAAATTACATTCTAAGTCTTAATATTGAGATTCTGTCCTGAAACAAGGCAAACCAGCTGTCTCTTTAAGCAACTGAATACACCTTTATTTATTTTTAAATACTTTGTAGCCTTAGGTGGTCTTTTTCCCTGTGGCTAATTATTTTTGTGAATCTAATCCAACCCCTCTGCATTCAATGAGTTGAAATGGCCATGAGTCCTGTGAGTTAAAGATATTTCTTGTGAAAGGAATTTTATTTGTGCATTTTCAATAGCCTTTTGCTTTTATGCCTGTTTCATGCATTACAAGAAAGGTTAAGTGGAATCTCATTTGGCTACGTTTCCTTTTCTCTTCCTGCAAAGAAACATTTGCTATTTTAGTGTTCCTCTCCTTTATGCTTTTAAAATTACACTTATGATATTTACTTCCTTTTTTTTTAACTTTCATGGGTTATAGCATCATGGGAAAAATTTCAGGTTTGCACATCCTGGTTGTGGAAAAATCTTTGTAAATAGGACTTAAGTGTACTCTAAATAAAACCAATGCCTCTTTCCTGTAATCACCTCAGTAAATTTTATGGTTTTTAATTCAGCCTTATGGCTTTACTTCCTAGGAATGGAGGGAGGATGGTGCTTATGTCTATACAGAACAAACCTGATCTGTTCATGTCTGCAGTATGAAGGAATTTCTTTGTGTTTCTCCCCTCTTTGTTATCCCTCTCTGAACACATTCTGCTTCTGCTATAACCATTGCTCAGTCAATGTTCTGAGAAAATGGCTAATGTGAAAATAGCATCACATTGTCAATGTATCTTTGGGTTGTATCATTGTAATATATTCATATATCATCCATGTCTTCCCATTACTTTATATTTCATTGAGATACTGGCTGAAGGTTTTATGAAAATGCATATAGTCTCTATTATAACAAGGAATGGAAAGAATTTGATATATTCCACAATGGAAGAAATTAATGAACAAGGTCAGAGACTAGAAAATGCATGGCCCTGCTGGAAGAAATTGTGTCAAGCACATTCCTTCATCTAACCAATGACAGATTTTGGCATGCCAGAGAACTGGGACAAAAATATATAAGGGCATAGACAAAGCAACATGCCCTAAATAAAACCCTAGAACAAATCCTGTATAAAGCAATAGGAATCTGTGAATATGAAGTGTGTTGGTGCAAAGTACCAAGGGACTTAAGTATTCCTGGACATTCTTCCAAAGCAAGGGGAAACCGAGGCTATCTTTAACTTAGGGTGTTATAATATAACATATATTTCTTATAAGAAATAAGAAAAGTAATATTTCTTTGGGGGACAGTTCTGTCTCTTGATTGTTTTAGGCTCACTTCCATGGAGTAACCTCAGTGTGTGTCCTGCCCTTACATGAAGCATGAGGGATGCTTCAAGTTCAGCTTTGATAAGCTTCATGAGAACTTGGCAAGTGAGTTTCAACTGCAATAATTAGAGGAGATGCACTGCTCTAAAGCAGAATTTTAGGACAATAATTTCCTTACCAAAACACATAGGTTGATCTACAGGACAATATATTAAATTAGATCATAATATAGTGAACTGCTCAAAACCATCCAGTTCGACATTTTCCAAATGTGACTTTTGCACAGTTTAGATTGATAAGAGCTTACCATAAAGAGGGGCTTTGTAAAAAAAGACAATAATCCACATATATATATATCCCCCAATTTCTTTTACCAACCAGCTCACATTTTTATTGGCTGGATAGAATCACAGCCAATAAAAATATAAGCTGAGTCTCACCCCATGTTTCTGAACCACTAAATCCAGGATTATTTTCCAATACTCTAGTACAGAGTTTGGACTTACACACAAAATTTATTGGCTGTTTTTTCCTGAAGCTGCCAATTTTAAAAACATTTCTATGAAACCTCATTATTTTCCAAGTTTCTTAAAACAGTGTTGCAAGATATGCAGCACCTTGCAGTATTAGTAAGATCTTAGCTAGAAAACTTGTCTAGTCCAATATATGGCTTAAATCTGCATTTTGTACTAGGTGAAGTTTAAAATTTGTCATCAACATAACCAGGAGTCACAGAGTTAGTAACTTTTGATTGCTGAGAAGATAGGAAAAGGTACTAAGAAAATTTTCGAACTTAATTTGGAGTTGATTTGACAGGACCAGTTATGCAACAAGTGTGTTATTGAGCTAAGGAGAGTAGAAAAACAAGGGACAGATAAAAAGTGTACTGCTAAATAATGGCAGCATAAATTCATAGCATGGTATTTCTTGCCATATAGTTTAGTTCTTACTATCTTTTGTTGTCATGTTTTTAATAAAACATAGCCCCCAAAATTTATAGCTTGATTAATACCTTCAAGATTATGGTGTTTTTAAGACTGTAAAGTGGATACCATTCTCCTTTTCTTCTATGAGTTAAAGGTAAAAGTTTATTCAAGTTCCACAAATTACCAGCTAAGTTAAGGAAGTAAAACCAAATCACCAATCATTTGTTGCAAAAGCACCATCTCTTGTAGAGAAATTCTCCCGTCTGTGTACTGGTAGAAGTTAGGAGAATATTTTGGATGCATATAACTACCTGGAAGAGTTTACTTCAAGCACACCTTCTTCAACTAGTGTCTTGATCTTTGAGTTTTGTGATGTAAACAATTTTAATTGTTAATCTGTAGGCTGAGATCAAGCAAAACACTTTGCCATCAAATTAACTTCAGCACAAAGATATATTATTTATACTATTTATTTTGCTGGGATTGTTCATCTATTTGAACACATATTGAAGTTCATTCTTCTACCATTACATTAATGTGGCAGCTGTCACAACAAAGGTAGTCTCACATTTTTAAAAACTAACACTTTTAAGTCATGTTGTTGAAGGGGTCAAACATTAAAAAAAATTAAATCCATGATACTAATTAATGAAATGGCATTTTGCATGCTTTTTAATGCTTAAATAATTAATAGATAATATTTGTGTAATTATTTAACAGGTTTCAGATTGCAGCTGGTATCATTTAAATTTTATGTATTAATTTAGAGAAAAATATGGTAAATCATATAGCAAAATGCTTTAAAATCTATGTCAATCTGCTAAATGTTTATATAATTATATGTAAAATATCAAGTGCTGTAAGAATCGCAACATTTTCCCATAAGATATCAATCTGCCCATGGCATGTGACAAATTAACTTAGTGATGTCTTCTATAATTACTAAAAATCTAACATAGATATACAAAAATTTATACATGTTTACATAGCCTTTTCATAGCAATGGTTGGGCTTTTATTTTTTTATTCGACTTATTATATGTATGAGTATTGAGTTATTGGCTGATACTGCATTATCAGGTATTGTTTGTTTCTTTCATATGTATATTAAAAGGCTTTCTAAACATCTTAAGTACAGACTTTGAGTTCCTTAACTCTTCAAGAAGATGAATGGTGGGATTTGAAAACAATTGACATTGGTATGGCTTTTTTCTCACTGAAATTGCCTGTAAAACTCCCATAATTCCTGGAAGTTACAAATTTATATTTGTTCAAAGTGCATTCAGACAAACACCAAGAAGATAAATCTACTTCTGGGCTATTAAACACTACGCCTTTGCCTGCAGGAATGAACTAATCAGAGATGGAGCTCAGATTTGAGTGCCAGCATGAGACAGCCCATACTGCTGCATTGTTAACCTGGCCTCTGGCACAGTTTGGGGGGAGTAACCCAGCACTGCCCCTGCTCACCCCCTGCTGCTGGGTGCAGTTGTCCTGGCAGCATCCTGGGGCTGGGCAGTTGTTATGCACTGCATTTCTAACAAGTGCAGTGGTGGTGTAGCTTGAATATGCTTCTCATTGTGAGTAAACCACACAAGATATGCCTTTGTTCAGTGCAGGACAGACACAAAGCCTGTACCTGGTGATATCAGACACTTCACAGTCTCTTTAGAAGGGATCCATGCTCCTCAGAGTTGTAGCAGTGTGAAGATCTACAGATGTACCAGTGACCAGAGATAGGAAGTGCACCCTACCCTGGAGGTTCTTTCACTGCAAATGGGTTTCCCCGAAGCCTTTTTTATGCTTTCATTCAACTCTGGACTGAGTGACAGGTGTGAGATATTCTCATTTGAGGGTAGATTCTCTGAGGATAAGCTGAGGAAAGAGAGACATATTCTTCTGTAGAGTCAGCCTTCATTTCCCACTTCCTATGCCAAAAAAAAGTAATAGACTCCAGTTTTCACTGATAACTGAATCCTCCAGTATGGAAAAGTCATATTCAAACAAGCAAGTCAGATGCACTTAGGAAGACACTGTTTTGTATCTATTCCCACACCAGACATGTGTCTTTTTACTCATACACAGTCTGTGGTCATTCTTTAGCTTTCTAAATTAAAGGAAAAAACATTATTGAAATTACATGAAAGAAAATAATGCATTAGCTGCTGTCAAAAGACGTAATGAAAGCAGCCTTTTTTCATTACTTCTTTTCTTTCCAGTAAGTAAAACAGATTATTGTATCATTTGGCACATACTCATTTTTTTGTAAATACTTAAATTGGTTTATATTAATCTGCATTGTTCGATTTTCACTGCGCATGCACTGTGGAAGTTAAATTGTTCTCGATGCTGCCAACAAATTTTTGGTTCCTATTATTGCTCTGTACGTGAGGTCAGTATTGGAAAGACAAGCACATAAATAAACTTGTAAATATGAGGTTGAATTATCTTTGGTGTCATTTAAAGGTTTATATTTTTGTTGCATTTAGAAGAACATTTCAAGCACCGTTTTGTTTATTTCAAATATTTTTTCTAAATATTTGGCATGTGATTATTGCTAATAATTGTTCTTTCAGGATGCCATGGAAAAATGTGCCTTCTACTAACACCATGTCATGTTCTGTGCACTTTTTCTTCTAGACTGTGTGTTAAAGGACAATCCTCCCTCTATCAGAATCGGGTGATTTATACCCTCAGTTTTGTGTGACTTTTCTCATAATCTCTAAATTATCTGTACTGAGTTATTAATTCTATAAGAGCATGGACTCTATTATTCTGCAGTATTTGCAAAGAAACAACAGTAAAATATATCTCAATATTGATTGAATAGATATGCTGTGGTTTGAAGTGTTACTTAATGGCTTGTAATATAGGATCCTCCTAGCTAGGAAGAAGGAACCTTCCACAGCTGCCTTAACCCAGTGTAGCACTAAAGTCTCGTACCTGATGCAGCAGAGCTCCCAAGCATTCCTGTGAATTTCCATATGTGGTTAGCCCTGTTGCATTTTATAAAGGAAAGCTTGCAGTCACACATAAACATTTATTAGAAATTGATTTAAAAGTATTCTGAAGTTGTGATGTGAGCTATATATTAGCCACATTTTATGGGGAGCTTACTTCAGTGCTTCCCACAGTATTTTCGGTAGAAACAGCTGATTCTAGAGAATGCAAAGGCTCCTAACGTCATCAAAGAGATTTTGATTGTGGTTTGGGCTTTTTCCTTATTTTTGTAGAATGCATTTTTTTTGTGAATATTCTTCTACAATATTCACCTATACTGGCTCCAGCCCTTCTACAGTAGCAATATAAATACAAACATTATATTTTGAATTAGGATCAGATATACAAAGGCAGCTTTTAGTACCAGTGGATGGAGCTCATTTCATCACTGTGTTATTTCAAGGGTTGCATGATTGACAAGGAAAAGAAAGATTCCTATAATCATATTTTTATATTAGTTTGTTCATCATGGAATAAATATATTGGTTAGAAAATCACAAATATGCATTTGTTTCAGTAGACTTGAAATCATTAGAGTTATCAAAATAATAGTTCTTTGTGGATTTCTTTAAGCCTGATAAAGGTATCCAAGTGGAATATCATGTAATTGCTTATTCTCCTTAATGAAATTTGGAGTCTTTTCACATCTCATGTAAATAATACTAAAAGTAAATAACTTAATTAATTTACTATTGATGTTTCATTCACTTTGTCTGGAGAGATAAGCTAGTCACGAGTAGGGGAAAGGGAGCATATGGGTATGGAGAAACCTGGGGACATGTGAATAAAGTGATGACTATGTTATTAATAAAATTTAGGGCTGTTCAATTACAACTGGCTGTTTGCCAATTACAATAAACAGTAGAATTGGCTGAAAAACAGTACTAATTAGGGAAAGATGATGAGAATTATAAGGTACTCTGAAAACCAGTGTTGAATATACTGGTTTCTCCTTTTTCATGAAAATACATGAGACAAATTTTTTCTGCTCCCCAGATGTATCTGTATACTATAGTAAATAACAGAAACAAAAGTTTCTATTTTGTTTGATTTAGAGTAAAGATTTAATTTTGTAATTTACAAGCTCTATGATATATCTACAGGTATTCCCATTACATGGGGTAATTCTTTCACTCCTTACTCCAAAAGCTAAATGAAATTGCTTTACTTCACGAAATTAACATTATTGTATTTTCATTCAGTTTGTTAATTGTTCAGTAAATAACATCAATAATCCTAGAGAGATGTGACCATATCTTAGAATGACTGCATCCTTATCCATTCCTCTCTATTTTAGCCACACTCATTGTCCTCTAGGAAACAAGGAAAGAGTTGAGTAGATCTCCTATCCTGTTGTGAAAGTTTTGCATTTTTCTTGTGAGTTTTCTTGCTTCCACTTGGCTTAAACAAACTAATCACAAAATCATCAAAGTTTTATACATTTGAGTACCAGCAGAAGGATGATATTCTCAACTGTATGTTCCCATAGTTCAACTCAGACGATTTTATAACAAAGGAAGGAAAATACAATATTTTTGTATAGGAATTGTATCTATGCCTTTTGTTAAATACCACCCCTTTCTTTCTCTTTCTACTGTACCTTTTTTTCCCTTTTTTATTTTCTTTTTTTATTATTACTTTGAGGTGGAACTTTGGCCTTACTTCTGAGTTCTACACAATCACAACCTTCTAAAAAATTTATATTTCTTTAAGAGACTCCTTAGCCATTTAAATGGAGCCTAGTTCTAAAATTAGGCTTATTACTGAAGTATCTGATATTAAAATACATCCACTTAAGATGGATAGAACCAGTTACAAAAAGTTGATATATCTTGATTTTGGATCCCATGTTAGGTCAGTCATTTTGATTGCTCTGCACATCAATTCATTCAAGAGTTCTTGTAGGTTGTAATTTCTATAAGTACTCTGCAGCTGTCAATATATACATCAGAGATGATACTACAATTCAAATTGGCTGCAGGTTTAACACTGTCTGCAACTGCCATATTTTACATAGCTGTAAGAGCAGAATCTCTTCTGCACCTTGAATAGCTGTATTTAAAATGGATAAGAGTTGGGGTTATCAGTCCCCATCAAAAGTTCCTCAACCCTTTGGAGAGTGAGTTTTAGAGATCTGTTTTAAAACCTGTTTCTAGTCTCCCATCCAAACTCAAAATGTTTGCAACTCCCAAGCTTTGAGACAACCTTCCTCTAATAAAATTTCTTGATTTCTTTAAAGTAGAGTTGTCTGATTATCCTGTAGATTAACCAACTAAAAAACATAGAGGTGTCCAACATAATTTGGGCCCGACCAATGTCATTTACAATAGCTGCAACTCTCTGTAAGCAATCAAGGAACAGGGCACAGTCAGTCTCAAATAAAAATTGTATAAAGGTCCCTGACACCTACTGAAAATCACTATTTTTTTTTTACTTGAGGGATGCTAGATGTGCATATTATGTAGATTCTCAGAAGATGTAACTGGCTGTTAATCCATAACAAGATACTTATAGAGATGCAAAATGTATCATCTGAAGACCTGAATAAAATGTTGGGGATTCACGGTAGATACAAAACTGAACTTGCCATCTTTGTAATTCACATTATTCTGTACATCTTCTGGCCTGCAGTTCTTTACTTCCTGCTTAAACCACAATTCAGCAAAACCCAAAATCTTGACAGAGCACTTTAAACGTTTTACATATGGGCAAATACAAGGACTGTGCAAGACAACAAAATTCATTATACATATTAATGGAATGGCAGAAAACATCTTTCTCCTAATTTATTTCCAAGGCCTTGCTAAATGAGACATGAAACCACAGGAGGCAATCACCTGGCAGGTACTGCCATAGAAAAATGTGTTCTATGCAAAACATTTACAGAAATATATTCTTTTCTGCTTTCTGGATTCACACAAGGACTTCTGACTTATTGAACATATTAAGCTGGTGAGTAAGAAGGCAGATCATTTTTTATACTTTTGCCTTTTTTATAAATGAATTCCCTTCACAATTTAGCTGATTATACTTTTAAAATGAAAATATCTGATGTATTGCAAACAATGTACCAAAAAATGTAAACAGTGACTTTTTTGAGAGTTAAGATTAACTCCAGAACTTTTTGGGGGAAGCTTTTTTCAGCTGTCTAATTAAGTGCAAGATTGAAGTCTCCTGACATATTTTCATGTCTCAGAGATTCTCATTAAAAGAAGTTATAGCAACTGAATATAAGAAAATTTTGAAGTTTGTATATTTCAGTATGAGTATTTTTCACTAGATCATTTTTCTTCCCTAACACTTGGGTCTAATGTGGAAACTATCAGGCGCTCCACTTGCTTTTATGCATGATAAAAATGGCTCGCTGCTTTTTCTCTGTTATAATAGGCACCATTAAAATCCTTTAGCCAATGTCCCACTACTTGCAATAACCACAACATCCTCCTGTATTTAGAAAATCAAATGACACTTTAAATGATGAATGCTGAGCTCTTAATATTTTCAGCTCTATTAACATATAAAGAATATTATTTCCTCTGCATCAAGATGCTGTAGGAGCTATACTAATAAAGTGTTGGTAAAATAGATCAGTTCTATTTCCCACTATTGTGCTATACTTCTGGCAAGCCAGAGAAAGTCTGTGAGAAGATATCTTTCTTCCTCCTCCAGCGATGATTGAGATCCAACTCTGCCAAAATTCACCTGTGTTACTGCAGCAAGCAAAGCAAGGGAAATAATTGTAGGTTACAGCTATAGCACCCGGGATGAGGGGCACCACTGGTTTTAGCAGTGCCATGAGTTTCATTGCATCAGGTGAAAGCAGATCTCGAGTGTTTGTCTCACAGATGCTGAGTTGTGTCTCCGTAGAACATGTAAAATTCATGAGCAAGAAAGCCATGCCCTTTCCTCTCTTTTTACTGTTTTAAAACATCTCCTACATGGTGGGATTTCATTAGAAATTCTGTGGTCTGAAAGAAGAGCTTTTTAGTGAGACAGACTACCTAAACATATGCCAGAAAATTGTTGTCAAACGTGCTGGGATGTGTCAGGACATTTACAGAGACAAACTGAAGAGGACAATGGAAATGTAGTATCTGGGTCACCACCAGAATGAAAAGGGATTCTGCATCTCCTGAGAATAAATGGAATTATAATGTCCTGAATATGAAGGTGTCTGAAAGAAAATTTTTCAGTGAAAGGACCCTAAAGTGATGAAGAAAACATCAAGATTGATATTGAGGAAGTATATACAATGAAGAAATAAAGCACAGAATCTCCTTCGTTAAGATAAGGAAAATAATGAACTTTAAATCTAAAAGCATAGCAAAATATGTATGAACATTTGTGTATGTTTTTTGATGAACCCTAATCTGAGATCCCAGTAAAACGAGCAGAGTGCATGAATGAAAGGAAATTAGAAAGAAAATAAATATATTCAAATCCTTCCGTTTACTTAGATGCAGTCCTTATTGAACTGAAAGGAGTAAAGGCTAGAGGATTTGATGTGCTCTGAGGACACAAAACAGCGACATCCTGATCTGGCAGCACAGCCCAGCCTTCGTCAAAAACACACAGGTGGATCGAGAGGCATTAGTAGGATTTGTATGATGAGCAAGTGTTAATGGAAGTTTTATACAGAAAAGTCTTAACTTGTGAGTATGAACTGCCTGCCTTGAATGCCAAAATAGCATGGGCCTAGGTTCAGCTGGTGTAAGATATCATAAACCTCAATTTTACTTGCAACTACAGTGCAACTACACCTAATCCTCAGTGCTCTAAGTCATGTTGGCCCCAAAATAGCTCATTAAACATAAGGTCCTGAGTCCACTTGTAAACAGCTGGAGCCCAGCTTGCTCTCCTGACTCAGCTTCCATTAATTACACTCCCCACATTAATTAAAAAGAAAAAAAAAGCCTATATTAATTAAAAAGGAAACAAATGTCTCCTGAGTATTGAAATTATATATTTCATAAGTAGCCAAATCTTGGAATTAACACAGCATCTTCTTATCAGATCCCAATTCCTCAATCCAAACTATTGTTGCAAATACAGAGAGCAGGGAAATAGTATTCTATGATCCCTAAAATTCAGTGACCTCAGTTTATTATTCAACTCTGAAACCTGCACTGTGACACAGCTGGCTCCATATGTTAATCTCTGCAACTGGCAATTACTTGAATAACCAAAGAAAGACTAAACAATTGAAATGCACCCCTTCCCCCTACTATAGAATAGAACATCTAATTCCATGCTCTTCATATACGCAAAACTTCTGTGGTTATTATCAGAGGTACCTGTCACCTGTGTAACATTGCAATGTCATTAGCTGTGCCAGGTCCAGAGGTTTTTCAGAAGTTTCAGGTTATTTGGTGTCTCACAGAAAATACAGTGGTGTTGTACAACATGCACCTGTTTTCTCTCACCTTTTTTCAGTGATCCTTTGCAATGAACTGAAAGCTACACAGCCTCCTTTGTTTTCAAGAAGAGTTCTAATAAAGGCATGACATTGTATATTTATTGGTCCTCATTTCTGACAAGGCAAAGGGGTTTTTTACTCTATTATTCCCACAGCAGGAACCTTACTGCTTTGTTGGTTAGGTTTAAGTTCCCAGCCAATTTATAGATTCTCAGCCTTTCTCCTACCTTGATGTTTTCTCCAGTGATGCACTTATAAAAAGATACCATATCTCTTCTCAGCCTTCAGGCTAAAGAAGACTAAGCCTTTCAGTTGCCCTGTATGAGACAGATTCATTATTCCTTTTTCATCTTATCACAGACCTTCTTGACTCTTTTTCTTCTCAAGAACATATTTATGTGAGATGAGTGATTGGGAATGCATGCAGCACTTCAGCCATGTTTTCTGCAGTGAAACAAACTTTTTCCTACTTCCTGCCCTTGACTGCCTTGCTCTTCAATATTCCTACCCCTTCTTCAAGCTGACCTACTTGTCCTTGACTGACAGCACAAAAAAGCAGCTGGCTGATACAAGGTGCATTGGACATGCTTACATGCCTTGCATCTCCCAGACTTACGTTTCTCACCATGGTGGCAACTGCCAGAAGGAGGGTCTGCCTCTGCAGCTGTGAGGCCAGGGGAGGAGCAGGCAGCAGGCTGTGATACTGGGATTTGGCTGCACCTGCCACAGGGCCTTCAAAGCTGCTGCTCTGCAGGGTGGTTCTTCTGTACCCGCTTGTTGTTTCAGGACATGAAAGCTCCTCTGCCAGCAGCCATTCAGTGTGAACCTGTTCCCCTGCTTTCACTGCATCTGCTGGGGGATGAATATACAATGGCAAAGCTTCGCTGTTTCCCACTCTCTCAGTCCAATGGAGAGCACTCGTCTCTGCATTATCTTCCTGCTCCGTGTTTGATGTGATTAATTCTGTCTCCAACCGAGTGCCAGGTACACATGCTGACATCAGTGGGACAGCTTCTCAGCCTGCCCAGAGGCCACTGTTCACTGTCCTGGTCAGTGCACAAGTGCCAGCCCTTCTCCAAGAGACCCTGCAAGAAGCACTGCATCTGAGCCCACAGCTGGAGAGTGACACACCTTGTGACACCAGCATGGCCACAGGTGTCTCCCCCGTGTCTTTGAACAGGATGGGCCCCAAAGGGCACAAGTGCCACTGGCTTGCAGGATTTCTGCTTTACAGTTATGACACTAAGTCAGAAATCTTAATGTGCCAGTTTAACTGAGGGGCCTGAATACATAATTATTTCTGCGAGATGAGAAACATATCAATTGCCAAGTAATAGAGCTCCCAGTGGAAATCTAAAATTTCAGTGGTCTATTTCCTTCACAGCATTTTCCCCAATCTTTAAGAAACAAAGAAACCTGCAACCAACAGTGTGTGTTTTTTCATTTCGAATACACACCCTCAGCTACTGTTTTGACAGTACAGATTTAATCAGATTTCTGTGCTTGAAGTGACACTTTAGCTACAGCACAGAGTACAGGACAGTCATTTTGACACAATTCTGCTTTCACCACTGGAACCCTGCATTCAGTGCCCAGTTTAGGATGTAAGTGATTTGCTGTCTCATTTAAGTCTCCCTTACTTCCTTATCTGCAACACAAAATCTGTGGCATGTGTCACCATCATTTCTGTTTTAAAGGTGCAGTAAACAGCTTCATTTCCACTAGATAATTCTCATGAGTCACTTCCCCAACACATTTGTCATTTTAAATAGTCAAGTTCAGTAGAAAGCAAATGTAAAATCAGTGTCCTTTCATGAAATTCAATGAGCTATTCTGATTTATGTCACAGAGCATAAATCTGAGATGAGGGACTTGTATCTGTTATAGACGCCAGGCCTCTCAGATGTTAAGACCCAGAAATAGTAATCATTTCAAACTCAAGCCCTTTAAAGAGACTATCCTCTTCCCTAAAACCAGGGCTCATTTACATAAGGTTGTGACCTTACTTGTGGACTCTCATGCAAGCAAGATAACACTGCATTTTCCAATTTGTCTCATATATCAGAAGAAATTTGAAATACGTTTAAACAGACTAGGGGAAAACACACCTAATTAAGTATAAAACTATGTATACTTGTTCATTTTGGATATATTTTCCTTGAAGTTCAGACCTTGCTATATTCCCACATAACTGTCCTGCCTGAGCTGCCTGAGTCCATTCAGAACAATTGCCAATTTGTCAATGGCTGTAAAGGTAGCAAGAGTGGACTAACTCCTCAAAAGAGGTAAGAAAGCAAATTTAAGCATCCGCCTCAGCTGTTATGCAAAAGCATAAACCATTGCTAGGGTTATCTCAGAACTGACTTTCAGGTTGATTTAAGCCTGATGTTAGGGCAGAAGAAGAGTGTTCATTCAAGAAGCCAGTATGATGTCTTTTATCCATTTTTGAGCTCTAAACAGTTACTGGGAACTGAGATACAGAATTACTAAGTAAAATATTAATGCTATGCTTACATTTCATCATAGCTTGCATGAGTGAAGCTTACACTAAGTTCTGTGTTATTTGGCAAATGAGTTGGGCCAGTGTAATAGTTTTTTGCAGATTACCTAGCATGGTGTGATGGAGGAAAGACATTTTGTCATCACTGCTGAAGTTCACTGTGATGCCCACAGTAGCTCCTGAATTGCCTGCTAAATTCCAGTCTGCAGAAAAACACATTTTGTTTGCCACTGGTACTTAAAATGGAAAATACTGTGAATGCTATGGTAGTTATATACATGCAGGTTTATATTTATATATAAGGTTGGAGAATGTATCTTCAAAAAAAGAAGTTTGGGGTTTTTTTGTTACAGCTGAGCACTGAGTCTCTTTTAATCTTTCCTTATGTAGCAATCTCTCCATCTTCATGATTATTATCCATTGTTTTTCTCTGAACTCCATCCAGTTTGTCTACATTTTTCAAGAAATAAGGTGTCTAAAACTCTCAGTGCAATATTCCACCTTCATTGTCACTATACAGATAGGGTCTATTATCTTCCTGCTCCATGTGAGGCATAAATATCTCTGCTTTACGCAGCTCAAGGTTGAAATGGTTCTTTAGCTGCCATGTTACTTTGCAAATATATCTGATAAATAAGATTAAAAAAAGGTTTAGAAGGGGAAAAAAAGAACAATAAAAAGGAGTATGTGCTGACACAACTGACAAGCAATAATTACCTCTCTGACATTACAAGAAGGTTACTAGCCTTACCTCCCACCATAAAAAAGCCACACTAGTATAAGCTGGCTTAACCAAATTAGTTTTTCCTTGTGTTAGTGATCTGTGATTTAATTGCTCCGCAAATTATCTGAAAACCTTCATAAAATTCAGAGGCACTTAAAACTCTTAATATATATATAGATTATAATATAGATTAATAATTATTAAAAATCATTGGTTACAGTAAAATAGTGTATGCAGCATATGTGCACATTCCCAAGAACTCTATACTAGATAACCTCAGATACGAGAACATTTCAGTGTTTGAACAAAACTATCTCAAAGTCTTTTATCATATCACAAAATCAAGAGATTAAAAGAACCTAATGAAAAAGAAATTCACTCTGAGATTGCTATTAATTATTACAAGATACAAATCCCTCAACTTGAGACTCCTGTTTTGGCTCCTGTCCTGAGTCTGTGTTCTGGAAAGAAAATCCTTCTGTGACCCACCAATGGGGCTCAATGGACCTACAGAGAATGGGAACTGAGATTCTTTTTGTGCAATTTCATGTTCATATTGCAGCTGAATGTTTCATAACAATGTATATTTTTTCCAGTTACTGAATTTAGATACCAAAGGCTGGTGAAAAATAGGCCCAGCTTTGCATTCCTCACCCTGCAAGGGACAACACAAGGGACAACCCCCTAAGGATTGTGCTTACTTTGCCTATAGGACCAACATATGAACAGAAGAGTTACATCATTAACTTTCTCCACAGAGCAGCCTATGTAAAGCTAACACTTTGTACCTCGGTCCACTGGGTTCCTAGAGAACATCAGGGAATGCTGAACATGTCCATCCACAGGTTCAAGTCTAACTCGTTGTCAAGGGAGTGCTGTTTGGGCCAGAACCACGCTGCCTTTCCTTCCACTGGAAATGTCTGGCATGTGAGGCGCTGCCCGCTCACCCACGAAATGGATGAACTGGCTTCTGGACTCACCACAGCCCCGGGCATCTGCATCCATCTGCCTGCTCTGACTTCCCCACTCCCTGTTCTTATGCCAAAACATTGCCCTTCCATGATCCAAGAACACGGGCACAGTGAGGACCCAGAGGGAGCTGCCAGGAGTCAGATTTGGGTTCCAGAGTTTGGCATGGAAAATGCGTGTGGGTATTTTCCATCTGATTGCTGCTGGAATTAAAAATGAAAGCACTTCTGGATAAAGAGGCTATGATGTGTGGCAGCAATTCAGTCTCATTGCGCTGCATCATTTGCTGGAGAGAATGGAAATGTTTTGTTCTGCTGGAGTTTAAAAAGGAGTAATTTCCCATGCTCTCTCCTATCTCCAATGCCCATGTGGAAGAAGCAGCAATAAAAACAGGACTTCCCTCATGCTGAGCAGAGGTACCCAGGGCAAGAGTACACTGATTTATATGTTGTATTTCTGCTTTCCATCACACGGACTTTATGAGGAATCATAAAATGGAAGGTAGAGTAATTAAGAAGGAAGTCATATAAGATATGAGACAGAGTTGCTACTGCTTGGTATCTCTGCATACACAACGAGAACATACATTAATTCACTGAGATTCCTACTTATTACAATGGTAATTCTGTAGTTAATTAGCAAGAAGTAGATTTTTTTTTTTAAAGACAAAAACGGGAAAGGAAAACAACTTGTGAAGTCCAGCCAGCAAAGAATAAAAGAACAGAAATTTGTTGTCCTGTTTTGGCAGTTGGCACAGTTAAAATTCAATAAAGGGAAGAAAAGAAAATATTTTCCTTATAAATAAGCTATGGAAAATTATTCCCCAGTAGATCAGAAATAGAAAAACTAGATTTAGACATTTCTGAATTGCAGGTAATTCCCGGGAATGCTCTAGGGCTAATGTGTCTCTGCTCTGCTCCTCATACAGTGCAAAACTGTACAGCACTATCTTTCCTTAAAAGACTTTTCAGTCCTGCAATGCAGACAGTGTTGCAAAATATTGGTAAGTCCTGAAGTGCAGTGAATATTAGAAGATAATTCAGATGAACTCAAAGGCAAGTTTGCATGGTTCTGTTAGCACTCACCTGCTACAGAGAGGGGCAAAGGTAGGAAAAGGATTATGGAGGAGACTGAAGAATAGAAGACCTTCTGCTTGCTGTCAAGTTTTGTATTAGTGAAGTTCCTGTTGTCTTGTCCTATCAGCAAAGAACTGTCTTTCAAGGGATACAACTTAGTGTCCAGGCTTGGGAAGCAGTGCAATTTATTGTCACATGTGGATAGAGACACCTAGAGAGCTGCAAAATTACAGCTTGAGAATCCTTTCTCTCAAGCCTGAATTTCTCTTGCTTCCCAGGCTGATAAGCTGATAATAGCTGCAGACAGAAAGGAAATTTCCCAAGGTGATAAATGGTCAAAAACAACTTAGAATCTGGTGAAAACCAGAGTGGAATTCATAATAAAGATTAACACCTGGTATTTTTCTCATGGGATACATCCTGACATATGATCTCCTGGGTGTTTATCCCAATTAGCCAATGAGATACTGTCCTGTTCTAGTCTCTTGTGACGTGCTTTAAATACAAGCTCTCTGCTCAATAAAATTGGCCTTTTTTCCCTAAAAAGGTCCATGTGTGTTGCTGCTCTTTTTTTCTCTCTCTAGGACCGAAACCACAGTCACATGTTGCAGAAGATTGGCTCTGGTAGGAAGTCACTTTCTCAGAAAACGGAATCAATATTTTAAATACTTTATTGCTTCAAGTATAGATTTCAAGTGTAATTTAGGAATTTAATGTGAACCAAATATATTCCTAAGATCTATTTATATAACAGGAATATTCGTATTTTTATAAATTGGAAACATCCTATTTTCATTAAGAGTTTCCTATACTTTGTTAGATTACATATGAAGCTATTCCAAGAGAAAACTGAACTTTTCAATGTGAAAATGTGATACTTTCATAACTGTGGGATTTGGAGGTTTTTTAATCTATATGGGAATTTTTTCAAAATTGGAAATGTAATCTTTCCTGCTTTTTATTTTTTTTTTAATTTTAATCACTTCCCTCTCTATAGACATTCAGCTAAATATTTTTCAAAGAGTTTTATAATTTTTTAATGCTTTATCCACTTTTAAAAGTGCTCTTTGGCAAACACCACTGTTAAAACTATGGGGAACCCAGTTAAATATAAAATTTGCTTATAAAAATGATTGCATGAAAATATCAAAGCAACTCACTCATCTCACCCCCATTATCATCATTCACTATAGTTGCATATGTAATTTAATTCACTTGGAAGCAACTGCACATTTTGTGCAGGAACAAGAAAACCAGAAAAACAGTGAGATGATTCACTAAAAGATAGAAAGTAACTGACAATGAAACAGAAAGTCCTCTCCTTTAGATGAAGGTTGCATTTGAATGTACACCAATTAAATGTAAAAGCTGAATTCCCTTAATTTATTCCAGGGGCTTCTAGCTGTTCTTTTCAAGTATGTAATTTTTCAAACCAAGTCTTATCCTGCAACAAAGATTTGATATGATGCTATTCCAAATACAGTTGATATAAACAACAGAAGATGTGTTTTTTCCAAAATATTTTCTTTTCCTTTTTTTTTTTTTTTTTGGTGCGTCTTTTAAAGCGGATATTCCTATAATATAGCTTTATTTCTGTATGTGACAATGGCATACCTTTTCCCTGACAATATGTCTGTGTGATTAATTCTAAACAGGATATATCCAACCCCACAATATTGCTCAGCAATTGACCATCTGAAGTACAGCAGATTCAGCCCCACCTCTTCCATGAGTCATTTGACAAGCTATGTAACATGCAGGTCCACTTAAGAAATTGCCCCAAGCAATTTAAAAGTAAGGGATAGGATATTGGATTGAAAAAATTGTGCAAAGATTTGAAGGAAACATGGATTATTTATCTTGAAGGATACTTCTGTTCATTCTTGTGTTTATTTTTTCCAACTCTGACGGGTGCTGTCCTTTGGCATCACCCTCACTGGGGGGCACACCCATGCAGAATACTCGAGTATAAGGAAATTGTATGGCTTATTCCCCATACATAACTCTAACCTTCTTTGATTTCAGGGCACATGTACAAACCTGCCTAGCCAGGAATTTAGATATTTGTTTTCTTTTTTTCCAATTCCCTTCTGTCAATGTAGTGGCCTGATGTGAGGTGAGGGAGTGTTTTGCCATTCATGTTTTTTTCCTGAATTGTGAACTGTGCTGAAAGCAGCCAAATATCAGGTCAAAGCAGCACTTCAGGAATACAGTATATTTACTATATACCAAAACCTAGTGGTTTTAAAAATATTTTCTCCTTAGTTTAGTCTGTAAAATTAAGGTTTTTAGTGTTTTGTTTTATGCTATCTCAAATATTTTCCTCTTCTTCCTTCTCACAAAATATAATGTTATCAGGATAGGAAGAGACACAACAAGACAGAAAACAATACTTCTCATTCAGCTTTTCAACTGTGATGCATTGTTGGGAATACAAGAATTCTTCATGCAGATTAGAGATCCTGTTCCAGGAAATTATAATTCATGATAATCACATTGTTTTAGAGCAGATGGAGAAAGTGGAGAACTTTCTCATATGACACCACTAAGCTCATTTCTGCAGTGTTTTAAAGTTCGTTTGTTTTGTGAGTACTGTATATATTGTCTTCCTGTTACTGTGGAGAATTCAGGAAGGATAACACAATGATGGGACTGGCAGACCTTTCATGGGAAACCAGAAAAATCTTGTGCTTTTGCTGCACCCTGATCTTCTTACCAGAGTTAGCATACTGTTCTTACTGATTCCTTACCTTCATGACTCACTGTAATAAATTTGAGTTCTAAATCAAACTTCCACAAAAACAAAAGCACTGATTTTCTGTTACATTTCTATTTCTGTAGTCATTTATAGCTGACCTGTTATATATTTAGCATTCCTGATCAGATATGCTAATGTGTTACACCTTATTCACCTTATTTGTACTCTCTTTGCAAAGCAGCAAAGATAAATTGAACACAGAGTATTCAAGGTAATAGAAAGAGAGATACAAACGAAAGTAGAAACAGAAAAAGATTGGGCTCTGGGGGCAGATTCTGGCACAATGCTCATTTATCTCTATCATCTGCAATGACATAAGTGAGTGCATCTGGCTGGGGGCAAAAAATGCTGTAATTGCTAAAAATAATATAGCTTATATTTTCTAGATGGGCTCTCTAATAAAAGAGATACTTGTGTTTCTGAACATATTGCCAATATTTCTACATCTGACTTTATCACTTAGAGGGCAGAATGAGCAATTATGAGACTTTGATAAGAAAATAAAGGATATGGTCACCTGACATCGGTATGTCATTTTCTCCTTTAAACTAAATATGTATCATAAAAATATAAGAGAAGCAGGCATCATAACAATAAGGGCTTGACCTGTATGGCAAAATTTGACTACTTAATATGAGAAAAGGTATCTTCAAAGTGCCTCTATTAAATCAGCCTACAGCTCAGTATCAGAAAAGGGACAATACCTGGTCTGCCTATAGCCTTAAGAGAGGATAGTACAATCTTAATTCCAGTGAATTTCTACTTTTTAAAATTTATTTTAAAATTTTGTTTAATGAACAAGATAATTGTCTATTTCCAGCAGAAATATTAAAAGTTCAGGCACGTACTTGAGATGTGCCTTTAAAATATTTTCTTCTGATCATCTATTTAGATAATAAACAATTTTCCTCTTCTATTTCCTGTAAGGAAAATAATTCTTAGAGTAAAATATTTTTTTGTCATTGATGGTCTCCATTTTTATCTTCTAATAGAAAGATTTTATTTTCCTTTATGCCACAAAGGTTAAAAGTAGGGAAAACACAGTAACTTGTACATTTCTAATCTGTTGTGTTTCAGAGATTATTTCAGTAACCAAGCATCAGGATGCAGATAACTGATATATGTTCACTTCCTAAAGGTATCTGGTTTATCTGTAATTACTGGATGTTTACATCCTTGATTTAGATAATTATTTTTTCCTTATAAAAATCCCAAACAACACAAAGCCATCAAAGCAGCACTGCTATAGGAAGATTAAAATATTCAAATGCTAGAAAATGTGTGCACTTACTTATTCTTAGCCTGTACTACTTCAAAATTTTCAAGATAAATTATCAAACAGGTCAGCTGGTTCATGAGTACAATACTAGGCAGAAGCAAAGTTGCTTGGGCAGTGAAACTGCAGGAAAAATTGCAGTTTTCAAAAGGAGATACAAATAGAAATTAATTTAAAGATGTTTAAGGTACAGATTCTAGACCCAAACACTTCATTACTGAAGTGACTTTTCTGGTGATATATAGATCAGCAAAAAATCCCACCCTTCTCTTGCTAATAATCTACTTGTGGTATTTCTAGACTGACTTTAAAATGGGCCTTTGGGTAGATATTTTTCTGCTGTAAGGTTGGAAGAAAGATCAGTTATCTATGTCAACATTATGGATTTAGTAATTGTTATACCTCTGGAATGAATTCACCAGTGCAATAAATATGCCCTACATTTTTGTCTTAGAACTATGTGAATTCACATCTGGCTGAATTTACAATCCTCAGCTTGTCTCCACATAGCTGTTACACTACTGAAAATGAGTAAGAGTTCCTTTGTTTTGCTTTGCAGTGTCATTTATATATGTACTCAGGAAGACCTGTACAGTACAGAAGTAAAACTTCTGCACAGTAACTGCACAAAGCTTTCACGAATGTAAAACACACATTTACTTTAGCTTTCTTAAGTACCAAGCTCATTTGAGCAGTGACTGTGTCAGGATGAACAACGACCAGAGTATAGTGGTATTTTTAGGGAAGATTAGTAAGTATCTAAGTTAAATAAGTAAGTAATAGTAAGTATCTAAGTTGCTTCTCACCACCAATGGTAACACTTCTGAAGAGAAAATTACTCATGGTGTCATGGAAAAAATCTTTCCTTCTCCAGACTTCTCTCTAAACTGAAATAGTCCAGGGTGTTTTCAAATGAATTGCTTTCAGCCTAGATTGTATATAGATGCAGAATTTCAGACAAATTCAAAGATTTAGATATCAAGTTCTTTCTAAACTTTAGACATCCTAGTATTCCAAAAAGTAGTGATTAATTTGGCTTCATCTTGCTGAACCAAAGTAACAATAATTTACTTTGAAAATATGAGTTATTTTTGTCAAGCATTATGCTTGCTGCTGTTTTGCATGATTTACAGTCTGTAGGTATTTGGTAACAAAGGATCATCTACGTGGGCCGTATCATTCCTGCCAGAGAAGAACTCAGGCCAGGAATACATTGCCAGTTTTCTTAAGGAGATTGCTCATAGGTATTATGCTGGCTTTCAAAAGGCATTTTTTTCACAAGAATAGTAAGCACAATAAAGAGATACTGAACTCTGAAGGCTTGGTGTTCTCCTCCTGTAAATCACACTGATCTCTTTTGCAAGCATTGACAGATTTAGCTAGCCACAAATCCAAATATTTCTCACATTTAAGAAAAGATAATTATCCTCATGACACAAGTTAATGTCTGCTAGACAATAATCTTTTTCTTTAGTGAAAAGCACCATTGCTACCGAAAACTATAACTTTTCTGAAGTCAAAAAGAAAACAAGAACCCAGTAAAACAGAAATCTTATCAATCCTCTCCTTTTCTCTGCTTTTGCAAGAAATAAAAGTGAGAACGAGACACTGCAGATATACCAGTTTCTACCAAACCTGATTATTATTCACGTTATACCAGTGATGTTTTCTAGCTGGAACTGTTCATGTAGAGAGGAAAAATGTGTTAGTTATTCTAGGATGATTAAAAACATAAAAGATTTCTTGTCTAAACATCAAGCTAAGGAATAGCAAAAAAGCCTATAATCTGCAAAAATAAAAAAATTTTGGCTTATTTTGGCTCAGCACAAGTACCATGTAACTTATACTCTTGAGTGCAATGGTACTGGTCCAAGTGTCCAAGATTAGGCTTGGGCTTGTGCTCTCCTGGCTGGCTGTTAATTCACATGTAATTATTATTTTTTCCATCAGCAATTACCACTGCTTATGGCTTCATCTCAGAGTTGCTGACAGACCAGGAGCTGTGGCTGCTGACTACTATGTAGAATGCAACCTTCTCAGCCTGCTTCTTTTTTTGCAAAAGCAGGGGGGGGGCCAGGAAGGGAAACACAATGTGGAAAAGGACAGAAGCACCATACAGGACTAAGGTACACTTACTTCTAACCACAGCCTCTCAACCACTTAATGTCAGTACTTGCTGTGCTGGGAGAGTTACACGTGCAATAGCCAAGCCCCAGTGTATATTATACAGGCAATTACTATCAATCAGCTACTTAAGGCTCTGAAAATTTAAAATATAGCACTGGTATGAAGACAGAATCTCTAAATACAACACAAAATGTCTTTATCCCTAAAGAATATTGTGAGCAGACTAGGCAGTAGGGCACTAGCTTGTCAAATTTTCCAAAGGTTTTTTCTTTTGATAGAATGCAAGACAAAGAGTTGTGTTAGAAGCAAAAGAAAGCAAGGCAACAGAAATCAATAAGCTCTTGAGAGTTGAGAAGAATAAATATTTGTATGTATATGGGAAAGTAAAGTTGCTTCAATAAAAATTGTTTAAATTGTTTTTAAAGCAAAAGCAATAAAAAATATTATGCCTTTCAGTTAATTCCTTCATGAATTCTTTTTCAGCCGAGTGGCAAAAACAACAAAAGAAATAGGATTTTATTCCCCTGAAGCAGTATTTTAGAGCAGTTGCCTCCAGTCAGTCACAGGGCCTGATCCTTCCCTAGCTGCTGTCACTCTTGTTGTAAAAACCATCACAATTATTTCATCCTGCCTGAGATGTTTGGTTGGATGAGGTTTTTCGTGGCACATTTGTGTGTGTGTTTCAGCCAAGGGACTCAAACATCTATACTTGAAGTCTTCTGTAATTCCATATTGTGAAAACTATACTGGGCACCCAAAATTGCACGTGGACATGGTGAGAAAAAACTCAATCTTCGTGCTGCAGAATGCCATGTTGGCATTCCACAATAAATAGCAGAAAAGAGTGCTGAAATCCATCATCAAAATCAGAAAGAATTTCACATTAGCATTGTCATTTTCCTCCTTGATTTTCCTCTTTTTAGTAGAAAGCCTACGATTCATTTAAAATAGCTTATCTCTAAGATGAAGTGATATTGCACTATACAGAAATTTGTAAAATCTAACTAATTTTTTGTACTCAGAATTATATTTTGTCACTGAATGGAATGAGAAAGTTGAACTTCAAGTCAGCTCATTCAACTCAAAAGTCACCTGCTGGCTTTCTAATCAATAGGAGACAGAAATATTTTTTATACCTTAGAGTGTGAGGCTGTAACCATATAAACAGGTACAAATAACTTGCTGACAAATCTCTTAAAATTTTGAAATTTTTATATATACATTTTCACTTTTAATACTCATTAACTTGTAGATCTAATAAACTTACTGGCTCGATACAGTGCACTTGGTGGCCTCTGTATTGAGATTAGCTTTGAACAATATTTAGGATTTGAGTTTCTGCAACTAAAGCTGAGACACAAATGTCTAAGTCGTCTAATCTTAGCCTTGAATCTGGCATCCACCTTGCAGTTATTGTAGAGAGGCGATTTCTCAGAAGAAAAAGAAATGTTAGGATTTTTCATATCTGAATAAGCTGATGGTACCCTTGTCATCATGCCCAATCAACAGCTGAAGTAAAATTTGCTTAGAAGTCTTTGCCAGATATTGTCCTGGACTGCTCTAGACTCTTGAAAGCTCCTTGAAAGAGAAGTAAAATCCAACTAATACAGTTGGATTCCATTTCTTTAACTATAAAATTCAAGAATTTAAAAGCAAATGGTACTTTAAGACAGAATTGAAAATCTCACAGAAGGTAAAGGGAAGACTTGACTTCTAAACCCCAGGTGTCTACCATGTTAGATGGTCATTCTGGATACCTCAGAACAGCCACAGACTGTGATAGGAATCACTGACCATAAAAATGCTTTCCAAGACTCAAGTTCACTAACTTTAAGCTCCTGTAAAAAGGTCAAAAATCTGCAGCCATTGTGTAACATCGGAAAATATCACTTGGATTCAAAGGCATGTTCCACCATGATTCAAGCTTCTAAGTGTCTGCAAGAGCAAGGAATATTTTAAATAAGTTTATTTTAAATAAGTATAAAGCGTGTTCTACACTAGACATGAAGAATAATCCCACTTCTTCCTTCTATCTTCCATTTTAACACCTTTTGTTAGTGTTTGGTTTAGTCATGACCATCTGAACATAAATACCAGAAAGCTGAAGAAATATAGTGTGCATAGGATAATAGGTTTCCTCTATCTAGTTCCTGCCCTCAGCTGTAATCTCCTGTGTTTCCCAAGGACAAAAAGCACAACCAAGAGAGCTGAAGGGCAAAGTGACTTCCAGGGTCAGAAGGACCTTGCTGGTTCACAGAGATTCAGAAGTTCTGAAACATGGAACTCTTACAAACACAAAAAGAAAATAATTCATTAACTATCTTCTTTCAGATCCCCCTGGAGATATTAACACATTAGATGCCTGTAGTTTCATATCAGAAATTCAATTTACCAAACCAAATGTGTATATTTAGCTATATCTTTTAGTTACATACTCCTTTCCATATGCTTTTAAACAAAAAGAGGAAAAGGAATAATTTCCCCTTGCCACTACTAGCTTTTCAAAATGTTGCTCTTTGGAAATTTAAGAATCATATTCGACCTTTCAATCAAATTAATTCTCAACTATTTTTTCAACATTTGCTCTTCTATAACATTAAGTTTCATTTCAAACTTTTTTTTTCTCTCTATTTGCCTCAAATATTGTCATATAATGCATTAGCCTTATTTGGTCAAACTGGGCCAAATAAACCAACCTATTTAAATGTTTCTTCATATACTATTGTTTCAGTGCTCAGATTGCTTTACTAACCTCTTTTAGAATGCGTTCCAAAGTACTGATACATCAAAACAGAGCAAAATTTTACCAATGTCTTATAGAATGATCATTCCCACCTCTGACCCTAAAATTATTTCAGCTACTCCATCCTTGAATTTAATGACATTTTTTTCAAAACTGCTTCATATTGATGGTTCATAATTGTTATATGATCACTCAAAACAGATAGGCCTCTTTCCCCTCCTTTATTTCTAGCTATTTAATTGTTAGTTCAGACTAGAAGTGATTGGACTGTGAGATTTTTGCACTTTATGCCATCAATTTTCTAACCCTTCAGTCAGAAAGGACATTTGACCCTTCTTGTACAGCATTTTGGTCATCATGGCAGTGCCAAGGACTGCCAAATTAAAAAGCCTTACAGACTTGTATTTGTTCATATCATGACATTACTAACGAACGCATGAAACAGGAACAATCTCAGAACCAGCTTCTGAGGGATGTTATTCCTGCTAATATGCCTTTGGCATAACCCATGATAGCTTTATTAGGCAGTTTCTCATACAATTCCTAGTTCTTTTATCAATCCATTTACTTTCCACCGTAGACAGTACTATCATATTGAAAAAAACAGCAAAAGATATTTACTTAAACTGATACAGATTAAGCTCACTGAATTAATTCCATCTAAGAAATTTACCATTTTAACAGAAAAGACTTAACATTAATGAAACACCATTCACTTTCGATGATCAACATTTCCATTTATCTCACTCTACCACTGTTCAATTACCTCCATTCTTGATTGTTCTTTGTTTCAAAAACATGTTCTCAGTATTGAGGTCAACTTAATAGACCCATTTTTGCTTATATCACTTTTTTAGCTTTTCAGTACCATTTTTTCTATTTTCCAATCATCAGGTACTATCCTCCCAAAATATAAATAACTACAACATTTTATATACTATTGTCCTTTGTACATTTAAAAGACAGAGTAGGAGGCAGAGTGCTAAGTACTTTCTGAGCTCCTATTTTGCTAACTTCTAAAAGGCATCTTTACAGAACAGTGGCTGCTTTGAAATCTATATCAATATGCAAGGAGCTTTGCATAAGATCTATCTTGCACTCTGTTACTTGAAATATAACAACTCGAGCTAAATTTAGTCATGATTAAGTCATTATCACCACTGTAATAATCCTGGAAGTGTATAAGACTAAAGTACCACTGGTGGAAATCTTTCAATGAGCTGTAATCACTTCCTTTTAGGTCATATCTTTCTGTATGGAACTAAAAATATTTTTCTAAAGGTATTGTTCTTACTGACTACAGTACCAGAATTAGAAAAGATTTCCATAAAAAAACCATTGCATTTTAAAAGGACATTGTAAGTTTTTTTCACATCAAGCAAAATTTATACTTAAGAAGGGTTGTTGTTTGTGTTTTTTAAAGAAAAGAAAATAGAGACAACAAATAATAATTTTGTTTGGGTTTGTTGGTTTGGTTCAGTTTGGTTTTAATTAGACTCTGTTACTTGTTGATTAGTCAATAACTATAAGGGTTTGACGAAAAATACCCCAGTAAAAGCATTGAAGGAAATTTGTAACAAAAACTTTTTTATTTTTGGCATGGAAAAACCCTGAGAAAATCAGTAAGTATTGCAGGAGGGTTTTGCTTCATTATATAATTGATCCTTCCAATATAAAGAAATAATTTATTTGATCAATTTTTCTGTCGTGGTAGGTACATTAAAATTAATCTTCTACTCCCCATGTCTGTTGTAGCAAAACAGAATATTTCAAGGAGACAGACTCAGTATTTTATTCCTCTTTATAATTAGTTATTACAGCAAACACTGGAAGACACAAAATATGCAATGTACTGGCTAATTGTCCCTTAGTGGAAACACATAGCTAAGTATATTAACTAAAATATTAACTTCATATTTAATGACCATGTATATTTCATTTTTAAAATTGTCAGTTTCCATGTCTGAGAAAAGGCAATGGAGAAATCACACATATTGAATTTAAGAGGAGACTGCAGTGTTTTGCCAAGTGTCATGCCAACCAATAGCATGCCATAGGCTAAAAATTCTCTATGGCTTTAATTCCATCTGGGAATAATGGCACAGCACAAAACCCTAATCTACATGACTAAACTGCCTCTTTCCAGGCAGCCTGTTATATCACATCTGTCTCCTCATCTGGGGTCCTGTCTCACAGTGGACACAAGATGAGATTATTTTAAATATGATTTGAAATTTTGATAAAGCCTTGAATTTGCATCTCTTCTACCCTACAAAATAAAATTCCCCCATTTTTGTAAGAAAAACACCGGGTTTTCTATCCATTGTCTCCAAAATTTTAGAAGTGTTTTCTGGAGTATTTTGTCTGGTTGGTGTTTTTTTCCTGTTCCTGGTACATATCTATAGAAGGCATAATAGTCAGTGTTCTCTTTTGTACTGCAGTTATCCAAAGCTCCTTCATTGTCATCAGTAATGAAATGCAATACAGACACAAGTATTACATTACACATTGTAAATTCTGGTCTTTATATGAATATCTATCTTGTTTGAAAATAAGTAACTATCACCTTGCACCCTACGTTTGTTGCATGCCTACAATGAACTCCAGTTGCTTTAGGAATTTGAAATTAGCATTATTTTGAAGGATCCAAAAGTACATTTCATCAATACCATTTAACGACCTTTGTGACAGAGGGAGACATTGTCTGTGTCTCAATATGAATCTTTCCCCTCTCTCACTATTCATTACAAGAGATGATTGCCCAACCTGCAGCTACCTTGCACAGGTGTCACAGACGACTTCATTCATGTGATGCCCCCATCCATTTTCATCTGTGTTCACCTCTGAAAAAGACAAAAAGGACTGTTGCTGAAGACCAGCATAGGTGATACCAGATGCATCCTGGTTTTTACACAGTGAAATATCAACTCATGGACCTGTTAATCACAGCTTTTCAGAGTAATATAGAAACTAATGACAGACGCAGAACACTATTGGGAACCACTGTTGTCCCTTTTTAGTGCAGATATCTCACAAGGACACAACTTTGTCTTAACTGTACTCTCATGACAGTAGGTGATCATTCAAAGGGTCAAAACTATGAGGATATAAAAAGTTTCTTCACCAGAGTTATAATACAGAATTCCACAGTAATTTAATCTGGATGCTGACTGAAATTCTACACTAATTTGCTAAATTGCTTGCTAACTTGGATGATCTCTTGCCTTCAGAAATCTTTTTCAATAGGTATAATTTCAACAATGTACTTTATCTTGTTGGAGGACATTCAAGAATTCTTTTTTCAAGCCACAGGGATATGATGTTTTTCAAACTGTAATCATAACATTTGATATGGTATAGCATAAAATCAATAAAGTAATATAAAATAAGATAAATGATTTATCTTTTTGGGAATCTTTTGGTTAAACGCATGACAAGCTTTGTGCAAAAAGCTACTGGCTGATGAAAATCTCTCTTGAGCATGAGCAAACTGGATTATCAATTAGCCGTGTGTCTTCAAAAATATCCTTTTCTCAAGCCTTCTTCAGTTACACCCTCATTTGTCAAGTGCCAACGAAAAATGTTTGTGATGCACAGAAAAGCCTTGGTTGCAGACTGCCATTTTCTTCTTAAAAACTAAAGCTTGGTAAGCTTCACTAAACCCGTCTAGTAAAATCCCTTACAGCAAAAACAAAGCATGAAGAATTTCTTAAAATTAATTATTTCAGTGATTTAAAATAATATTAAAGTCAAGCTGAAAAATTGTCAGCCACTCTAAGGTCCCAGGGCAAATCCTCAAGCTTAGGGAGCAACGAACTGGGATTGCAGAACACATTCATAGAGCTGAGACCTACAGGTCTGGGGTTGTTAAGGGTTTGGGTTTCAACCTCTATTAATGCCCAGAAGCAACCTATCCTCTAGTCACCTCGCGATGGACTGAGACTGTTTCTTAGTTTTTTCCTGAGTCTTTCTGTATGTATTTTATATTTTATATTAGAAAAACTGGTACACCTCAACAGCAAGAAATATAGTAGCTTTCGTATGGGCAAAATTTAATTTTGCATGTCAGAGTTAATAGAAAAGCTTTGACTTAACGATTCTCCTGAATCTGAGCATTACCATACTCCCTGGGAATTCAGATTGATTTGTTTTTTCCTCACTGATATTTTTAAGATACAAAAGCACTGAAAACCATAGTGTTTGCAGTACATAATGCTAATCTGCTTTCTTTAAATTTTCTACTGCCAGTAAATGTTTCATCAAAATAAGACCACATCCATATGCTAGCTGGGAAAGAAGAAAGCAGAATTAGAAAAAGATTAATATTGTTATTAACCAAATCCTTTGACTCCCTCACAAGGAACAATTTTAATTCCGCATTTATTTATTGACATGAAATTTCTCTGCTCTTTCCCAGCTTGCTTTTCATAGTGAATTTAACGGCACACCAAGGCCTGTAAAGCAAAGGCAGCCTACTGGAGAAATGGCCATAAAGCTGTTATAACTTCATCACACTTCAATGGTATGCTATTTTTAATTTTAAACTTCGTGGCTCCTTGTGCCTCCTGGATAACTGCATCTCCAAGACTACAGTTACCTCTTCCTCTCATAAACAATTGGAATAACAGCTGATCTTAGCTCTGCATATGCTGTTTTATTTTAAACCCAGTTTAGTATCCATAAAATATGTCAGGTTAACAGCACTAGAAATAGAAGCATTTTTATTGCTATGAAATCATAGAGGGTGATGACAAAGTCTTACTTACAGAGTCACAGAATCAGAAAAATCATAGAATATTCTCAGTTGGAGGGGACCCACAAGGATCATCCAAGACCAGCTCCTGACCCTGCACAGGAACACCCCCAAGAATCACTCCACATGCCCAAAAGCATTGTCCTAATGCTTCTTGAACTCTGTCAAGAGTGTGTGCTGTGACTATTTCTCCTGGGATGCTGTCCCAGTGCCCACTCTCCCTCTGGGATAAGAACCTTTCCTCCAGGCTGAACAGACCAAGTGATCTCAGCCACTCTTGATACAGCTTCCCCTCTAGACCCTTAACCCCCTTTGGACAATCTCTAATATTTTCATATCTTTCTTGAATTCTGGCACCCAAAACTTCACAGAGTACTCAAGATGAGGCTGCACAAGTGCAGAGTAGAGCAGGACAATCACCTCCTTTGATCAGCTTTCTTCTCTATGTTGCTCTGTCTAGACCACAGGTAGAAGAATTTAAAACTTTGTAAATCCCATGCTTTGTCATGGTGAAGAAATGAGTTCTATAGGTGTTCTATACCATTCATAAATTATCTAAGAACTAATGAAATTTTTTACTGCTCCTCCTTCTGAAACATTGTTCCACAACCTCAGTGCTATGAAGACAGGAGTATTTCCAGCATGACTCTATATCACTCCAGTGCTCAGGAGCTCTTTTACCAGTATAACAAATTAATTTAAGCAATTTTCCCTCACATTACAGTTTAGCACAGAAAAGTATTCAGAGACAGTGGTCATAGTCTTTCTCAGCCTCTCTTTTGCTCTTCTAAATAAACAAAACACTCCAAGTCAGCTGTTAAATGAGAGGCTTTCCAGTTCTCTTAATAGCCAGTTCCAGTTTTAAGATGGAGACTGAGTACAGTTATTTTTATATTACTGTTAGAAAAGCACCATTAAATCATATTTGGAAGTGAGAGGCATGTCTGGAATAAGTTGAGCCTCAGATTTCTATGCCTCTGTCCACATTTTTAAACACAAAAGCACCCTTATTCTCCGACATTAGTGTTAAGACTGATTGAGGGGTAATCCTAACCAGTCCCATGTCTGTTCAGGCTTTTGCACTTCCACTGCTGTTTAAAAGTTTACCTTCATACTAATAGTATCTTGAAAATATTATTTGCCAAGAGCTGTCTTGAGATTGTCATCCTAACAGCCTGCAAGACAATACACCTCTGCTGACCTCCAGTCTTCCTAAAGGGGTCTTGTTTTGGCCACTGCTCTATTGGTCACATCTATCTTAATGCTTTACTAAAGCCTCTGTATACATGGTAATCAGCATGACCGCAAGGCTAAAAATCACCAAAGGCACAAATAAAAATTCTGAGCTTGGTGGAGCTTGCTCAGAATACAAACATGAGACCCTGTGAAGGGTCAAATCATGGATCGTTTTCTTAAAGATGAGAGAAAAATCTGAAACACAATTATTTAGCTATACCCATAGGTACAACTATATATAGATACATAAGTAAATCTCTGCATCTCAAAAATGTCGGGTAAATCTGAATTAGACATGAATTTCCTGACATGGCTGTCATTAGCAAAGTCTTCTTGCTTTTTTATTGCACAGTTCAGAGAGGGACATTGAAAAAAACCCAAAAAACAGTAACAACAGAAACCATGAAGACCATTTTCCTTTGGCAATTATAGCATGAACAATGTTTCAGGTTCAGTTTAGATTGTCTTTGGTCATGAATATATCTGAAAGTGATTTCAACCATTATTATTATCAGTCACCGTGCAGTGACAAGACCAATGTGTCAGCACCATGGATGGGAGAGCAGGATATTTTTTTTCCCAAGAGACATACATCAATGTCTCCAAGAGAAGAGAAAAGAGAGAGTGAAATATTTCTCAGACTGGTTTTATTTGATCTATTTCAGACTTTGATATACAGAAGAAATGAGTCAATGTTTGGCTTCATGGAACTATCACAAGAAAAACCTTTCACTCTTATCACAGATAATGTTCAAATTGCAGCCAGACAGCAGTGGAATGGAAAATCAACAGATGAAAAAGAATGGTTTGGGAGTGAAGATATGAAGGGGAAAACTATTAAAAATGCAGGGCTTAATTATGCCTGGTTTCTCTCTGCATCAAGCTATTGTCCATTAAAGTCAAATCTGGGTAGACTTCACTGCTCAGGTTAGAAAAATTCAGTGGAAGAATGAAACATCTTGAGAATAGAGGACCCTGGTTTGAGACATATTTACAGATAAATTTGCAGATGATGTGAGTGGAATAAATTGACAAGTTTCTATTTTCTCCAGAACAACTGCATGTTTTCTGTAAGAAAGTCTGACTTTATGTAGAACAATTATCTATAAATTACTGCTATGCAACTATTAAATTAATAGTTATGCAACCAGAATTTACAAAATTCTGAGGATGAGTCTACATTTCTGTGATTGAAAGGTTATTTTTTCCTCCTAAATATCCAAAAGGGCCCTCCGATATTCAGATCTAGAAAGACTAAGAATGGGAGTATTCTGAGGGATTGTGAACATCCAGACTGAGATGCAAACGTAATAAAATTTATTTGTCCATCTTATAAAAAGTGAATTAGAAACCACATGACCATTTTATAATGGAAATGATAAAATGTGTAAAATGGTTTTGTGCTGTCATGCCTCGATACTTATGGACTAACACTTTGCTGGAATGACCACAATAGGAGATGCTTTCTGTATGAGAGTGAGGGTCGTTCAGCCAGGAGAAGAGAAGGAAGACTTTTGTAACAGCCTTCCAGTATCTGAAGGGAGCCTACCAGAGAAATGGAAAGAAACTTTTTACAAGGGCACGTAGAGACAGGACAAAGCAAAATGGCTTCAAACTGAAAAAGAGCAGGTTTAGATTAGATATTATAAAGAAGCTTTTTACAGTGAGGGTGGTAAGGCACAAGAACAGGTTTCCCAGAGAAGTGGTGGATGTCCCACCTCTAGCAGTGTCCAAGGCCAGGTTGGATGAGGCTCTGAGCAACCTGGTCTAGTGGAAGGTGCCCCTGTTCATGGCGGGGGGGCTGGAACTCGAGGCTGGTCCAACCCAAGACATTCTATATTCAATGATTCTAGTCTGTGGGATTACAAAACTGCTGACATTGGTGTACTGCTCTTTGTACACACATGCACAGGCACCTGACAAGAATAGCACAGGTCACTCTGACATCTCTCACCACGAATGAAAGAGAATGGCCACTTTTCCTTCTTCATCCCTCTGAGGGGAATGGGAATATTTTACAAAATCTTCTGGCAGCAAGAAAATCTAGAAGACATTGTGTCCCTCTGTTCTGTCTCCCAAATGCTAGCAAGCAGTTATAAAAACAGCCTCTCCTTATAGTGAAACGTCTCACAGGGGAGAAGGTTGGTTGAAGGTAGTGATCACAGCTGCTACTTTGTTTTAGTCTCTCAGCTGCCTGAGGCTTTCTGTCAAAAAATGAAACAAAGCCTAGCCCAGAATATGGTTGTTTTCCCAAAGTAAACAATTTCCTAATGTTCTAGCTACACGTACTTAGCATTTTCCATCACAGTCTAATTCACAGTGTTCATCATGATTATGTTAGGATACATGGCACATAATAAGTAGGCTTAATTTTTTCCATACCAACAAATTAGCATCTAGGAAGTCTCCATTAGACTTCTGTAGTATTTTCTGGATGTATGAATGATTTTTCAGCGGTGAAAAAATTGCTTCTGGGTTGCAAATTCACAGTCTCATCTCTTCTTCAAACTAGGTTTTCACACTGTTGCAATGCAAAATCTAAACTTATTAGACATGAAAAGCAATCTATCAGAAATGTGTATCAGGAACATAACTTCCAAGGAACATTTCATATTTCCACTCAAAAGATAAGTAGTCACCACTACATTTTAATGACCTTCGAATGAAATTTATTTTGAGCTTGTGTGTTTGCCTCTTTCCTGGGCTACAATAATCATATTTGGCTGCTCTTAAATCTCATTGATTTAATTTCTAATAAAATTCCATAAAAATTTACTGAAAAGAAGCAAAGAATTTTAGGAAGCAAAGCGATAAATTATTATGAGGGTTTTGCTATTCTTTTGAAAGCAGTTAATAAAAATATGTAGCCTATGTATTATAAGTACTCTGGTATTATCTAAGTAGAGTATTTATGATGATGTATTCCCTCAGGTATTAATTGCATGACTGTTTGTTTTCTAGAAAGTATTTAAATGTAAATTAGAAATATTAGCTTGCTATATTTCAATTTTTTTACTGGTAAAACACAATCTACACAGTGAATTACCTACAACCTACACAATTATGATGTTAATCACTGCTACAGAACTTTTTTTTCACAGTACAGATTTCCTTGTTTCATATTCCTGAGGATTAATTTTTATGGCACTGCTCCTTACTTTTGTATATCAATGATATGGAATTATCTATTTCATGTTATGCGAATTCTATTTGTATCTGTCACTTTTTGTTGTGTGAAAATGCTAAAAATTCATAAATATATAAAAAAACAAATAGAAAGATTGATTTCCTTTTCCCAGGAGGTCTGTCAGGTCTACATTAAATCAGAAAATAGCTAAAGAAATGCTGTCTCTCACTAGCATTTGATTTTCCACAAAGGATTTTGAAAAACAAAACAAGCATGAGTTCTCTTAGCTGTGTGCAGACCACTTTGTGTTTAGCAAGCAGGAAGCACACTGTCATTTGTTTATGTCATCTTATTCCACTGAGTGACAAGAACAAATGCCGATGAAGCACTAAAGAAAATGCACTTAAGATATGTTCCTCAGCTTGCATCAAGGGACACTGGGTTGTTTTTGTCAGCTGCAATAAAGTGGTGGCTGCATACAACATAAAGAAAAAAGGACTGCCGAAGTGACCTACAAAATTAGAAAAAGGCAAAGTTTGGCAGATCCTGTATTCCCAAGGTACAGTGAATAGTTATTATCAATTTGAATTCACTTTCTTAATATTTCCTTCTTTCTGACTGAGCAAGGCATTGAATGAACAAATCTATTCTTAAGGAAAAACTCCGAGGATAATGGAAATAACAAATATAAAATCAATGCAAAAGCTCAGAAGGCAAAAAATTTTATATATTTATATTTAAATGTTTACAGACAAATCCTAAATCCTCAGGATCAATGATACTATCACATACTCGGCCTTTATTTTCATTAAAGGAATAAATCCTCAGTCAGTTGAACATGTTACCTTTTCTTATAGGGCCTCTTCCTTTTATACCTAGGTAGCCATAAACTCTCTTCTGGTTTCTTGCTCATTCACTGCAAAAAGGCAGCAAATACAATTTTTGCAAAATTAAAGTTACTCATCTTACAGCCTCCAATTGTAACATTGATTTTTATGACCACCCTCAAAGGACGGAAATAAAACTTTTATTCTATTTTATTCCAAATATAGACTTGACACACATTGTTTTGCAAAGTGGAATTCATGAGATCAATTAAAATATGAATAAGTATTACAAACTGGTTTGCATTCCAAGCAGGAAAGCCTGTGGGAATACACGAATGCTGCAATGGCTCTCTTGGGAAGTAAACTCTAACATTCAAAAAAATGTCATTTCCCACATGACTAACAGAAGCCATACTCCAAGAATATACATACACCCTGTCAACCTGTCTCAGATTTAGAACATTTGCTGCACACAAACAAAAATCCTTCCCCAAAGCTGCTCTGCCTAAGCCGTATTGTTGGTATTACAGATCTTACTGAATGCACCTCCCTGAACAGAACACATTTCAAGGTTTCTCAGATGTTGCTGTTCTCAAAATAAAGCAGTAAATGCTGTATTTCAAGTCCAGTATCAGGAATGTAATTCTGAGATAGAATCTGCTAAGTAACTTCAAAATTGGAAAACATAAAATGTGTATTACACTTCTCTCTTTAAAAAATACACAAAACCACACAATATTTTTGTCACTCAGGCGTTTAATTAGAATTTCAAAAATAGATTAATTGTAATTGAAAATGTAATAAACTATAGTTTGGGATTTTTTTTCTAAGGAAATCCAAATTAACATAGTTAATGAAATTACTTTACTTTTTTGCTTTGTCAGTAAACTAAATCCCTTCCACAGCTTTCTATTTGGAAAAAAAGCCCCAACCAAACAGATAATCTGCTAAAGTAAATGGTCTGCTTTTTCACCCAGGGATTACAAAAGCTATTAAGGCAAATTCCTGTGAACTACATCAACGGTACTTTAAAATGAACTTTTAACACCTTAGAAATGTTATTTTATTGGAAAAAAATGACACCAATTTCTCTAAGTGCTAGAGGGATTTAAACAGTGGTAAGATGAAGTGAGTGGTTTTATGAAGTGTATTATCTTCTGGATACTGGTTTGTTGTAGATTTTAAAACCATTATCTCACTAAGCTCTCAAGTAATGTTAAGAATGCCTATGAGCTCATTTGAAGCTGATACACAGTGTAATAAAGAAAAACAATATATTTTCTTCCAGCTGTCAAACCAGCATGAATGAACTAAGCCACTCTGGACATGTTTAAGGAATGTGAAAAAAAAGCCTGCAAAGATCAAGCAGGAGTTTCCCAGTGGTGGGGAAATACGTATGAGCAGGTTTGGGTACAATTCTCTGCTCGATGCCAACAGTGCAGCAAAGATTCTTTCTCTGGATGAGTTGCTCAACATGGTGAAAGCAAAGTTATGCTCTGCTGTGTCTGAACTGCAACAAAATGTTTTACAGGGAGTTTGTGTGTGGGGGACCTTCCACTGTGCTGAGAGATTCTCGTTGCTTGATTCCTCAATTGTTCAACAAAACATAACTTCAAAACATAGAACAGGGTGCAGACAGCAAAAATATACTTGAGTATTTGGGAAGGCACACAATGCATAGATAAATAAAAGAAAGCTCAATTCTATTTCTTCTTCTAAATTATTTTATTTCATTTACAAAATTCCATAAATCTGTATTGCTTTAAAAAATGCATGCTATGATTGGTTTTGGAACAAAGCATTTTCTTTCAACATAATCAAAGCATGACACAGTGCTGAACCTAAGAATAATTTCCACATAACATTAAAATATTTCATACCACTAATGTCAAGAAAGGGTGGATATTTTGAGTCTATCTCTTTTTTTGTTCTAAGTGACTCCTTTGAAAAAATTAGCATGATTCCAGAAAGCATACATATTTTCACATCAATGAGAAAATGTCATTAAATAATTTCTGAATGAATTAAGAGATATAATTGAATTTTTTTTTTTAATGTAAAAATAACATTCCATTTCTACTCTTAATAGAGCTTTTGGTTGATGGTGATATTTATCTTCCTAATGATACTGTATTAATCCTTGCACATTTTTTAGGGTAGCCTGACTACAGGGAAAAATCTCCATGTGTATGAAACGTTTTATATATCTTTGATGTATAGAAGAGTGATAAATATATAATAAAATTCCTTCTCTTTTAATACTTTTACTGATTTAGTAATCACCATAAGACACTTCCCATCACTTTCTAAAATGAAAGTGTACAGTCTTATTGGTTGATGCATTTGCATTTAAATTATTTGCTAATATAGAAAATACATTACTGTGAAAATTTGTGGTTTTAAACTAATTCATCATTAAATCTGACATTTGTATGGTAGGTCTGTCAATCAAATGACAAATAGTTGACATGAAAAATGTGTGCTGCTATTCAAATTGTAATTATTTAATCTTAATCTTTCTTTATTAAAAAACAAACAAAAATCATTAGGTTAGATGTTGCACATGAAGAATCTGTTTCAAATCAAACTGCTGGGAATCCTATTTGAATATTTCCAGCAGAGAGCATAATTTTCTAAATTAGCAAAAAAGATTTTATTTTAATGTATTTAGAACAAGCCAAAACCAAACCAACAAAATTCCAGCTGGATTTATCATCAGAAACACAGCTCTGTGACTGAGTAGCTGTGGGGTAGATAACAGGACATTCCTAAATGAAACATCAGGAAACATCACTTTATTTGAGGCTTCAAGTAAGCTTTTTAGAGAGATTAATTAATTTACTTTGAATATTTTAAGCCTTGTATCAGAACCATTTTGACAATGTGATCATTTCAGAACTTGAAGCGTCTGAAGGCTTTAAAGGCTCAGTTCTAGTTCTACATTTTATTTCATAATTCAAATTTCTCTTATTAAGATGAGCAGTAATACTGTTATTTTACAAGGCTATTGGAAAAAGGTCTAGAAGTGTCAAAGATAAGAGATACCTAGAGATTAAACATGTGGTTTTGGTTACAGGAGAACTGATAACAGGCTTATTAGGAAAATGTGGGCACTATATCTATTTTCAGTGATATATTAATTATTTATGAATAAAAATATGATTTACAGTGAAAATGATGCAATCTTATTATTTTCTCTTATTTATCTACTTTTTTGTCTTCCAGTACTGCAAATCTGTTCGCTTTACAGTGGTTGTGGCTTTAATATCACAATAAAAAAGGAAAGATAGGAAGCATTAATATTATAAAGTTTAAAATATTCATATATAGGAGACTGCAGAAAAAAAATTTAGGCTTTAACTTTAAAATAATTAAAAAGCTGCCTGCATAGTTTTAAAAATCTGCCTATAAGTGCTCAGTCTTCAACTTACACAGACCAAGCAAATGTATGTAAAAAAAAAAATTAACTTAAATGTTAACCTAACTTTAAAAAGTCAATTCTCTTTACCTTTTACTTTCATATTTTCTTAAAATAAGGTCTTTAAAAAAATTGAGAATTTAATAAAGTTTGGAGAAACCATAGAAAAGAAATTATAAAGAACCTGCATGTATCCTATCTTGTGAGAAGAAAGCTGTATTTGTTACTTGTTAGTTAGTCCATTGTTTGTACTCAAACTGCAGCCTTAGCTGCTCACTCAGTAAAGGCTCAGAAGTGTGATCAGGAACCTTTTTCAACTGACTGAGTTGACTTTATGGAAACCTGAATTTCTGCAGTGTCTCTGAACATGCGTGGTTACATTTGTTCATCTCTGCCATCCTACATATCTTTATTGTGCCTGGGTGATGAACATGAAGAGGTGAATAACCTGCTTTTTTGATAGACTCTGCCAATTTTAATAAAGGCTAGGATAGTGCTTTTGAAAAGTTACCTGAAGAGTGCTATTAAAATCAAACTTTAATTGAGGTATCCAGCTTATTCTCATCCTGATCTCATCAGTTTTCATTCACATGTGACACATTGCTAGCTTGCAATAGGAACTTATAATAAAAGGTGCCCCAATGGGAAGATAAAAGCCAGGATGGAAATAGCTTATTGCTTGAAATGAATTCAACATGGGACTGATGGCTTTTAGCAAGATAAGTAGTCAAGACCGCTCAATGACAGCCATCTCTTATTTATTTACACTAAAATCCTATTTATCTGAAGGTCTTGGTTCACAACATAAATTAGCAGGTAACCAGAAAGGCTTGTCACACAGATCAGATCATTAAGGTTGCTCTGTGTATTTCAAAGTGCACAGCTAAATTCATCTTTCCTGCACAATTGGTAAAGAAGAGCACACGAAGTCCCACAAATCTCAACCTGGTAGGTCCCAAAAGCTGCTCCTGCCCAAGGCTAGAGTCAGTACTCAATATAGCCAGTTCTCAAATAATGAAGTGTGCAGATAAATCCTGGCATAGGGGTGCCAACCAACAGCACTATGTAACAAGCCTAGAAAGGCTGAAAAAAAGGATATTTAATTCAAATGAAATTGCAAGGAAAACCTTATACATAGAACATAAATATCCATGCTTCATTTCAATGTATCAAGTGCTATTAAGACAGTGCCCTGTAAATCTTGCTGCTGCTTTATTTTCCCTCTGGGTAGTCATCTACTCTAGGTTTCTCAGCTCACACTTTCCCCTCTGTTGTGACATCATTTGTGTTTGTCCTTGTGATTCATGCCAACTTCACTACCATTTGTGTGTCTAAATGCAGTGCTACAATTAAGATCGCATTTTTAACATTTCTATTCAAATATTGTATTCAAGATTTTCTGTAACTCAGGTATCTATTAATATATCTCTGAATGTAAAACAAGCATTAGATAGTCATGTTAAAGTCTAGGGCTGACTTCAAGCTGACAAACTGAAAACTGATATTTTAATTCAAAATCTGCATGGAAGAGCTATCTTCAGAAATATAGTTTTGCCAGCTGCGAGGATGAAGGAGCATTCTGGCTGTGAAAAATATTCTGTGTGGGCCTGTATAAACCTGGATTGCACCTTTGGTGGAGGGATGTTTGAGAAGATGGCTGCAGTAAGCTGATGTTTTCAGTGGTCTGGACTGCTTTCAGTGGTCTGGACTGTCACAGCAGAGAGTCTGAAAACACCACCCTCCATGGAAACAAACTAAAAGTGGTCTAAGACAAGGCATGGTTGCAGCAGACTTTTGGCTTGAGACAAGGTAACTATTTATACTAGCTTTTTGTGGTTTTTGTGGTTTTCTGAGGGGGGGTGGGGTTTTTTGTTTTTTTTTTTGTTTTGTTTTGTGGTTCTGTTGTTGTTGTTGTTTTGGGGTTTTTTTTACCTTATATGAACATGATGTTCCCTAGTCTTTTAAAACATTTGAGAAATCTTGCTGCCTAAGATCCTTTCCCTTCCTGTACTATTTCACAGTTCCTGCGTGTGGTGAGTTTCTACAGCTACAAGGACATGACAATCCAAGATGGTGATTATTCTGTGAACAACTAGGGTGACTGAAAATACTGTTCATTGCAGTATTGAAAGCCTAACATCCTTAAATTCATGCAAGGATTGAGCATCATTGAAAGCTATAAATTATCTTTAATAAACTAATTAACAATTACCAAATCAGATAATTTTTGGCTGATCAGATAATTTTCATCATTCTCGCTTTGTACAACTTCTGCAAACAATCTGGTACAAACTTCTGCTAAATGTGAAATGTCTTTTGAAGCAAAACCCTGGCAGTTTCAGTTTCTTCCTCAAGACTTCTCTAAAAGAGCTGTGTCTTAAAAGGTAACAATATCATCTCTATTAAGAAGAAAAAAGTCGTCAAAATTCACATCTAAAACAGAGCTCAAAATCTCCATCTCACTTTCTGTCACGACTTAAAAATATGAATAGATATTTCAGTCACAATTTGTGCTAAAACAAGCAGGGTTATTATTCTTCCTCATTTTTGGGGTTATGCAGATGTAGGATGCCAGCCAAGTAGTACTGAGGGATCCAGAGCCTTGAGGATCAAGTCCACTTACAGGGCTGGGATGTAAGGTGCTCCTTTTTTACAGCATTTTGGTATTGGGTCAGTACACAACATCAACAGACAAAAGGTTTTTTATCTAGTCTGTATCCTCAATACTTGGCATTTTAGGTGTAAAGAAAATGGAAAATAAGTTAGATTACTATAAGGATAGAACAGATAGTAATAGAAATTAGACATATCAAAATTTAAGACAAAGGAGAATTGTAAGAAACATCAGATATCCCAAAAACTCATTCTAGTCTTCTAGTGATAAAAAGAAGGGCAGATATGATCATCTGTTACTCTCTGGTTTGGAAGGATGTTGCCATATGATACTGAGATGTCTGGTGGTATTTACCAACATTTTTGCTTCTGCTTTTACTGAAAAATTGTCACATTAAAGTGAAGCAAGCAAAAGACTATTGCAAAAGTAAAGAAATAATTGTTCCCGGCATATCATAGTAGGCATGATAGGTAATAGTGGATACTAACTGCACCAGGAGGGATTCGAGTTAAGAAGCAGGAAAAGCTTTCAACAGCCTGGATAATGTGTCACTAATGGAATAATTTGACTGGAAATTGTGGAGTCTTAATCTTTGAACCTTTATAAGGACAGCTCAGGCAATTTGTCAAGAGCAGTCCATGATGGGAATAGCATCTGTCACATTATGACTCTGACTTGGGGCAGAAGGAAAGTCCAGGTGGTGCTCTTGAGGCTCCTTCAGTTCTTATTTTCCTATGACTTTTATTGTTTACTCTTATTCAGAAAACTAATAAACAAAATCATATCTACTGGCTTTCTATTACATGCATACCTGCAATCTCCAGAATTCCTGATTGCCTTTGGGAAGCATTATATGGCTACTGCAGCTATGTCAATAATTTTTATATCACCTGTGGGACAAGTTAGCATTTGTAAACAAACATATTGTCAGGCAAATTTAAATCAGTCTTTCCTTTGACTTCAAGAGGAGCTCAATTGCATAATGTAGATTCAGACAACTAAGTTGGCAGCTGGTCTCCCAGGGCTCCCTTTGTAGTCAGCACATAGATGGGCACTTTCAGGAAGCAACTGAGAGCATGAGACTAATTTATGTCCTCTGAAAACTAGCCAAATAACTGAGCAGGTTATTAAAGTAAATTAAATTGCAAACCAGTAGTTGGACAGTATTAACACTCTCCTTCCATACCTTCATAATGCCTAAATTATTAAGCAATAAATAACCAATATTTAGAGAGAAGATATGAAAATATATTGTGGAAAAAATAAATTAATCACATCCACAGAGTTTAAAGATTTTGCTGCAATCTCTCCTCCCATTTCTGTACCGTAAATAACATCAGGGCAAACTGTTTTCCCTTACAAATCAATGTGAAAAAATTTCTGATATAGGCTGCCTATGTAAATATCTAGTGAAAAGTAAAAGAAAGCAAACCTACTCTATTTTGGCTCTCATTTGGAGTGGTAGTAAAAATAAGATTGTGTTAAATAAATATGTTTTAGGACTACTTAGATGTGTTTTATAGTAAGAATAAAGTAAACACACTTGGCATAATTTCTTTCAAGGCATTTTAAGATATAGATTCCCACATTTAAATTACAGAACAAAATTTAAAAAACACAGAAAAAGGTTTCTCTATCCTTCAGCTTCCTGATCTGCATCAATTAAAATTATCCTAGGATCAAGAGTGTTCCTGTTTCCATCCATAATATTTAATATTCTTTTCTTATCTAACAAGGTCTAGCTGAGTAAATCCCCAACACTAAGAGAATATTGATGAGTGAAAACATAATATTTTCTTCTTACTATCCACTTAAAACAATTGCTCAGAAGATTGTTGGGTAGCCTGCATATGGTGGGATTGTATAAAGAATAAGGATGAGGTTGTGACTGAACAGCACAAGAAAGAACCCAGGACTGCCTGTTAGTTAGTTAGTTAGTTAGTTAGTTAGTTAGTTAGTTAGTTAGTTAGTTAGTTAGGTTGGTTGGTTGGTTGGTTGGTTTTGCAGGGTAAGTGTATAATAAATTCATAAAATTTTAAAATTGTTATTTATATTTCATCTCACTATTTTAACTGGATATCACATTTCATTGACACATTTATTTAGCACAACCTCTGTAAGCCCCAGGATAATTAGTCTCACACTGAACAATGAAAACTGACAGTTTAATAGAAAAATAAAATGTTTGCTATGTACAAATAATGGAAAAGTCCACACAGTTTTCAGGGACTTTAGTTGGAACTGTGATGATAATTAGAACTAATAAGTACTGCCATGAGACAGTTTTGGCCCATTTAATCAAAATGATATGTGTCATATTAATACTGTCATTACTGTGTAAGTTAATCTAAACATCCATATTTCTTCTTTCTTAAATACTCCTTTAAATACATAATTCATATTGATGCAAAAAAATATTTAGTTACTTAGCTTGCGGTATGAATGTAATACTAAAATTTTAAATTTTTTTTTCTTTTTCTTTTATTTTCTCATCAACCAGCTTGTGAATCTTTGCCACAATGGCATAAGTAACTTTGATGGCTGTTGCCTTCGGGGTCTCCCTTGTGCTGAGGGGGCTCAGAGTCACTTCCACAGACACCAGAATTCCAGGTGCTGCGTATTGAGGGGTTTATTGCACCCTGCTGCTGCTGCTGCTGCTGCTGCTGCTTCTGCTTCTGCTTCTGCTTCTGCAAGGGGAAGGATTGTTTTACCCCAAGATCTCTCATAAAAGGACATTGCTTCTGGACTGCTGGCAGGAATGTTTAACACCACCCATGCAAGTGCTCTGCAGACTTATGGAGGTTACCAACTTCCAAAGCTTAGATAATGCTGCAGGAATTGGTGCTGAATAAATAATTCAGCATATACTTTCTTATGATTAAAAAAATATACACAAAAACTTGTGTAGTTTGACTCAGATTTAAGGTACTGTTAAAGTAGGAGGTTTTATCGCAGATGTCTTTTGCCTATTTATTTCTTTTGGCAAAAAAGAGCCTTTTCTAGAGGCTTAATGGCAGTTTAATAGAAACTTCATTGTTTTCATACTTTCCAGATGCTTCCTGCATTATGCAGAAAGCTGAAAAGTGCAAATTTTAGTATCTCTTACAAGACAAGGAATGCAGTTCAGAAAACAGCGTGTATCCTTATTTGTCCAGAAATATGATGTTTATTTTGGTTAGAATGGGACGTGCATCAATAAACACACACAAAACAAAACAAAACAAAACAAAACAAAACAAAACAATAATGAAAAAAATAAATCTATGAAGTATTCCAGTTATGGAAAATATTATATGCAGTTTTTATTTTAGATAGGACAGCTAGGACTGTCTGCTGACTACCTCTTCCTGACACCCACCAGTGTCCAATAGATACATTTGGTTAGTGCTGCTTACTATTTATTGCTACCACTAGCTGTTTTAAAAACAGCAGGCTAAACAAAAGCAATGCCAATAACCACTCTGTAAAACTTCATTGTGTCTGAATATAAAGCTTTTTTAGGGTTTTTTTTATAGGGTCTAGATACAAAACTGTAAATGACATTCACTAGTGAATGATGTAAAAAAGGATTACAGAGGAACATTCAAATCTTTAGTAATTAATTGAAGAGCCTGGGACTTATTTGACATAAAAATTAATAAAGATGAAAGCATGGAGAAATTCTATTTCCTGCTGTTATGTTATGTAACCTATTTTCTGTTCAGAAATTAGGCCACAAGAAGTTACAGAATCGCAAAATAGTTCAGCTGGTATTTGCATACAAATATAGAAACACTGGCTATAATAACCTACTGGTGTAAAGATTACTTCAAATGGCCTGTTGTCATTTTCTTGTATGGTTGTCATAACATTTCTTCATATAAATAAGTTGGAGGAATGAAGCCATTTTAAGAAGATTTTGAAAGAGTTTTTTCCTTTCAAAGTTTGCTTATCTTGAAGTGCCCAGCTTTTAGGAGCACCTGTTTTCTCACATGAAATATTTATATAATTTGTTTATTACTTTTGTATTTTATTGAGGTATGCAGCTCTGGATTTTTGGTTTAACCTTTTAGAAAGAAATCTGCAGCTTTATCGTTTTGTTACATTTAAAAATAAAGCAGGCATCATCCTACAGATCTGGCAGCCTTTCTACTTCAAAGCTCATAATTTAGTTAAGTCCTCTAATAGAACTATATTTCATATATGCTTTATGCTTGTGTTACTCCTCAGAGAACCTAAAGATGAAAATAAAGTCATTTACTGCATAAGGAATAGTGACTGTATTGGCCATTAACCTCAATATGTTGCATAGACTAGAATGGGGCATATAAAACACTCGTAGTGAGATTTGACAGTACAAGACATTTATTCAAGCCAAAGTATTGCTCATAGAAAAGAACTCACAGATATCAGTGTTCACACTACTCTGTGCTGCCATCTTCTCCAGTCAGATAATTTGTTTTCTTCTTCATACAATATTTGAACTTCACGCCCCAGGCACCTTATTTTCTTACAATTTCCTCTTCTCCTATAATAATAGTATTGAAAAAAGTGTTATGCCATATTTACTTATAAATGAATTTTTGTCCATTAGCATTGTTCTTACAACTTTAAATGCAAGTATAATACAATAATCACTGGGATATACATCATACTTCTTATATGAAAAACATTTTGCTAAAAATTAAACCTTTTTCACATTTATTTTGCATGTAAGGGAATACACAAATTTTTATTTTTTAAAACTTTTGAAAACTGTCTTAGCTTTTCAAAAGAGAAAAAGGAGAATGCTTCCATGACTAACTTCCTCCAGGCCTGTGATTGAATGTAAATATCAATTTATCTGTTTCTAAAATTTTATGTAAATGTATGAAACTCCAAAATGTTTCGGAAAAGTGATTTATCTGCTGGAGCCCAATGATACAAATCCTCTAGCTAGCTAGCTACTCTTCCAAATCTGGCAGAATTAGGCTGTTTATAGATAATACTTTAAAACAAGTGCTGTGTGAAAATATTGTATAGATTATAAATTAAAACACTCAGAAGTTAGAAACTGTAGGTTTAGTTAAATTCAGTCCCTCTGTTTTTGCATACTTGAACGACAACACAGGCATCTTTCCTGATAATACACAATTTCCTGGAGGAAGAATGAAAATTGTAGTTTGTTTGAAATTTTAGGTTTTTTTCAAGCCCTCAGAGAAGTCAGTTTTTCGATGAAGTGGATATTTGAATGTGTTTTGGATATTTGTGGGAAAGCGGATATTTGACCCTGTTTATTCATTTTCCTTTATATGAAATATATATTTTTTTTCTTTATGACATTTCTCTAAAAACACTAAAGATAGTACTATTCTTCACATTTTATTAATTGGAAACTGGAATAAATTGTATATAGAGAAAAATGTAGCCTTTAATTTAAGACTACATTTGTACACTTTATATACAAGCAGAGTTCTTATTGACCTAGTTTGTAAATCTTGATCTAAACTCTTCTGAGCATCAAACATCACTTTTGGGTAACTAAAACCAAATAAATTTCAATTAATCTAAGCTTCTCTTTATTTCTTTTAAAGGCAAAAGTACAATCTGATTTTACAGAAGTAGCAGTAAATCATCATAACCAAGAAACCATTTTAGCCTAATTTTCTAAGTCATCTTTTTGTTTCTGTCTGTGCACACACAGCCACATTTGTTCATTTTTGAACTTACTGATAAATTTAAACTAAGACCTGACAGGAATGTATACATTTCAGAAATAACTGAGGTAGTTATTAACCTACAGTTACAGTTCATAGTCAAGTACAAGTTTTCAAAAATCACAATACTAGGCAAGGGTGTGAATGAATAGGAACAGGGAATGAAGGAATAGGGAAAACTCTGTGACACCACCTGATAAACCACCCAGCTCACAAATTCTGCAGCAGAAGAGACAGGTCCCATGAAAGTCTCTTGCAGTGCATGACCTGATTTATTAACAGTTCATTCTGCACTGTAAACTGAATGAAGTCTGGGCAAAATGGAGGGGAAAAAAAGAAAAAAGTGCTGTGCTTATGTATCAAAAATATGGGTGCTGAAAATACACACATAAATGGGTTCTTCTCCTAACTTTTCCTGTTAGCCCCCACTAAAATCTCAGTCTTGTTTTAGTCCTGCTTTAAATGCAGAGCACACAAATGCCAGCACCAAAGGGCGTTATTGCTTCAACTAGCAATTGGAAAAATATTGATTCCATGTTTTGATACTGCAGTCTCCTCCAGGTCTTACCAGGCATGGTGGAATATGATATTATCTGTACAGTCACTGACAATGTCAGTGGACACTGTAGGGATGAGATGCAGGGGCACTGCTGCACCATGGTCCCACGTCTCTTTCTTAGTCAAGAGGAGATCTTGGAGGCTCAGGAATGCTGGTCTCTGTTCCCTGCTATACTGTGGGTTTTTACTCCAGGGCTCCAGTGCTCTGAGCACCATTTGTCGGTTGTGATTGCTTTCTTTAAAGAGCTGAGCAGCTAATAGTTGCTATAAAGCAGTTTACTGCAAAGGCACATCAGTCTCAAAAAGGCAAAGAGTCACAAGCATTAAAGTCCATGCTAAAACTTTGGTGTAAAGTCCCAAATGGAAGCAGAAGCTGCTCCTGATGGTCCCAGCAGGGCTGATGTTGCTGGGCAGCTCCTCTCTTCTGCTTGGGTGTTGTTGATGGCAGTGAGGAGAGCAGCAAGAAAGCAGGAACAAAAGCAAAGGCAAAGCAAAAAGTGAAGCTTTTTCCAATGCATCAATTTTTATATACAAACTTTCTGACATGCTAAAGACACAAAATTGAACCATTTCTTCTTAACTTATTAGAATTCTAGTTTTCTACAGGTTTCGTATAAAGTACACGTATAGTCTATTTTGTTCTATTAAAAATGTAAGCAATATTTTTACTATAGCTTTATTATGTCTAAAACTGTGTTCCTGGAGCTTCCACAGAAACACTAGTATCTAGGACTATGTTTTTCAGCCTTCACTGGAACTTGCTAGTTTCTCTCTGAGGAAATCAGAGAGACCTGTTTTTTCAGACTCCAACATCTCCCCCTCCTCTTTTGAGCTATATAGACTTTTTAAATAACTTTATTAATCATTTGTCAAACGCATTGGAGGAAACGAGGCACTATGCTTAGTGCTACTATTAGGATGACTAAAATGTATAAACTTATTTTCAGAAACTTTTTGCGTATGATGTTAAATTCCATCTATTAAACAAACTATCCAATCTCAACCATTCTGTTATCACTTATATCACTTGCAAGCTGCTTGGCCTATTTCCTCTCCCTGGATGGCCCTCTAGTAGAAGAGAAGGCTATTTTTTTAATGAAGGTTTGGCATGGCATATGTCCCTACTGCTCAACGCCTCCTGCGCTGCATCCAGCAGCGGAGCTAAAAATCTTTTCAGTGGCAAACACAGAGGCCAACTCAGTCTTGCCCTTGACTATTTCAGGAGGGTTTTGGCCAGCCCTGCTCTTTTCACCTGGTTTTTAAAGCAAAACTTTATTTGCTTTATTTAGTAACAGGTGGCTATTATGGCAAAGCACACACAGATTTGCATTAACAATGTAACTACAAGGATAGCTAAACAAGTGAAAAAGTGTTTTTATGCGGTTTTGTTGGACAAGCATATGGTATTTAAACTTTATACATTAGCTAAAGTTACTTAAGCATTTACTTTTAGCTGGCTAATTGGCATTGATTTAAGGCATTTCTCATGAAATATATATGAAAAAAATTGCAGCAACTTTGCTTTGGAAGGACTTTCTGCAGCAAACAGGCCTCCATTCTGGAACACATGCAAGATGAGTTCAGTTCATCTCAGTCTAGGCAACCTCAAATATCTCTCTCTTCATTTGTAGAGTATTTAGGGCATTGTCTGAGTTTTTTAAGCTTATGTCCTAACCAATTCATTGATGACATTTAGAGTGGTATAAGAGCTGCAGCAATCAGAGAATCTGGCATATCTCTTGCGCTATAAGGACACAACATAAGTTAAAAATGTGGCCATTTTTCATTTAAATATTTCTGGTAGCTTTGCTTGCAAAATGAACCATAAAACTTCTAGGATGAAATGTACATTTATGCAACTGTTTGCAAAATTGTAATTTTCCATACTATACATTATTGCAATAATTTAATGGCATTCAATTTACTGAAATTATACTGCTTTACAAATTATGCTCTTTTCTAAAATAGTTAGGTTGTCTAGAGGCCAGGAGACATTTGCTATACTATATCAAAATCATAATTAATATTAAACAAAAGTGTCTCCAAAAGCATAATACATAATTGGTGTAATCCATTTATCAGAGAATGAGTCTGTGCAAATGAGGCTTTCTTTATATACTCATATACACAGCAAATTGTCTTAAAGTGCTAACAGAGTCTTTAGGAACTCTCAAGTGTACATTTAACATTCGAGATTCATTGTATCTGCCATTTGCACAACTGTTGTCTCTAAAAGCAAGTTATGTGAATCATCACAACAATGATTCTTTGGGGAATGCTTCTTTCTACCATGATGGATTCTATTTTTCTGTGAAATTTTGAAAACTGAACTGTTCATGGTAATTGGGTTTAAATTCCTCCACTCCTCCAAACAGAATTTATTTATGTACATGCAGTTGGAGCACATCTGCACCCAGTTAACTGCTTTCAGTTAGCAAAATCAGCTGCTTTCAATAATTACATGCACTATCATAGCATATGTGAGTTCCTTCCTAAATCACATTCACTTTATAAAATGTTACATCTATATGTAAACTTACACATTTTTTTAACCAGTGTAGTAGATAAAATTTCCCATATTCATGTTTCTTAAATTAGCTTTCTTAGAATTTTTACACTTCTTAAGGAGGTATGTAGCATATGTCATATTGATCCCAACAGATTTTAGGAGCAGGCTTGTGGCACTATATCCAGAAAAGGCCAATGCAAATACACACCAACTCAAGATGTGTTCTGCAATCAAAATACCTCACAACAAATACTTTGAAAAGGGAGGCATAGCACATGAGAAAGTGCATTTAACTCACCTCTCCAAAGGTTCCAAATATGCCATCTACATATACAAATAAGAAAGAAAATTACTTAGGAAACACCCTCAATCTACTTCCTTATGCCTTCGATTCTTTTTCAGAGAGGAAAATTTCAGATGAAACCATACAAGTTTTTAGGCTCAGGGTTCTGCAACCAGGTCACAAATAAACAAACAAACAAATAAATAAATAAATAAGGCCAGGTATATAACTAACTAACTAAATAAATAAATAAATAAATAAATAAATATTTTAATTGCCATTACTGTTCAGTCTGGCTTCTTTTGGTTTCATGTTGCATGGTCACCAATCCAAATGCCTTCCCATTAGGCATAAACTTTAGGCTCTTCTGACTGCAACAGTACAAAACAAAAAAAAAAAAAAAAAAAAAAGCAAAAACAACAATTTTTCTAGTTCTGGATAGCTTATACCACTCCAAAAAATAGTCAGGACCAACAAACTCATAAGTAGCTGGTCAGTAAAATTTCATCTGTTACATTGTGAAAATTGAATTTAAAATACAATCTTACACTTTTAAAATACATCAGCTTGGTTTTTTTAAACACTGTAATAAACCCAATATGACAGAGAATAAAACAATGTGGCTTGTAAAGTAGAAAAAAATTAGGTACCAATAGAAACCTTGATTTCAGAGGAACAAAATTATTTCATTTATTTCTCTAGATTTAAAAAAATATAAAGGAGATAATAAATGTATCGAAATAGTAATAACAATGTTATACTTGCATTTGAAGATTTTGAGTTTTTTGCTATAAACAATATACCAAGAATAGTAATGAAATACCATCAAAACACACACATTCTTAAATGGATTCACAAAGATACAGCTCCCAAAATTATTACTTTAATTTTGAAGACTTTTTTCAATCGAATCCAACTTTAATGTATTGTTCTCCCAGAAAACATTGATTTAAATTTGTGTCTGAATAAAGTGTTATGAAAAAAAAGTAGGATAGTCTATAGAAAAGAATCTCCACTGCATTTCATATTGGTCAAATGAGGAGCTGCTTAGTTACCATAAAGGCTTCTCTCTGAGACTCTTCTAAGTATGATGCACCACACTTGGACCAGGGCAAGTTGGAGGGTTTGAATATGAATAGATCTGGAGATCAGAAGTGATTAATGTGATCATCTTGCACTAGCGGCAAGCATCCTCAGAAACAGTGTTAATGCCAGAACTTAAAACATATTTCATCTTATATTGAAAACTGCATTGTAATCTCCCTTGAGGTCTGTTCAATATGTAATTGTACTTCCTGCTTGAACTTTTGGCTGATATAATCAAGTCATTGGATCTATTTGTACCTTTTCCAGTCGTACTGAAAAACCTCTCTTTACCCATCTTTTCCATGTGTAAATACCAGAGTAGCATGTAAGTTCTTGACCTTCTTTATAATAACATGAAAAGTGGAGCTGATATCAGAAGAGCAGGCCAATGTTCTGTGATTTAATATTAAAAAAGGAATGGCATCATTTATAAAAGACAAATTTCTATAATATGTAGAAATATTGTTGAGCAATTGAAATAAGGCACCAGTGCTATGACACAAGAAAAAATTCACAGATATCTGAAGATTTTCTAGAGCAAAAAAGGAATGGAGAAAACATATGGAGATTCTTCACAGAAATTTCTCTCCAAACAATGTGATAGACAAGCATATTGAAGTTGAATCTTTGGTTAGGTTAACAGTGTTCCAAGGACATTTTCTTTCATAGTCATAGAAAAGAAATCTGGTGCAACACAAAACTTTTCGATAATCCTCTTTCAAAGACATACTAAAAAAAATCCAACGGTAGAGAGGCAAAAATGCTAAAGTTTCCTTGACCCAAAAGTGCTTGCCTGTTTTGAAACAGTTTTTCATCTCAAATGCTTTCATCCTCTTTTTCCCCTTAAAAGAGAGAGGGCATGAACTCAACTTATAGTCGAAAATATTTCTTGGAACATGAAGAGTCAATTATATAATCACTGGTATCAAATAGAGGTACTCTGAGCCTTTAAACATGGAGACACCATGTCACCCTCATAATCTAATTTTGAATCCTTCTGGATGGAAGTAATTCTTATTATTACTATTATCATGATTGCATTTTATCCTTTTAGAGTTTGTCCTCTAGGGTGTTACCCTAATTGACTTTTCTATAACTGCAAGAGTATTTTTATGCATTATAAGTCATATTAATAAATAAGCATTATAATTATAATGCTTTCAGCTGGGAATACTTCAGTTAAAGGTCATTTTTGTTCAAAAGGTATGTCATTTAAATGTTGTTGTGTTTAGAATTAAGAATATAAAATGCAATAAAGCTGTCTTTTGTCCAATGTTCTACCTGAAACTATTCCAGGATGAGTATTTTGCTGTGTAGAAAACATAAGCAAACTCACCTTCTGCAGTTAGGTTTCATGTGTTGTGTGTCAAACTTTTGTGAAGGACTATTCTTTACACTAAACATGACATTTTAGACAGAAAGAGAAAATAAATTGAAGAAGTAATTTAAACCCTATTACTAAAACCATATTTTAAAATTATTTAAATTATTTAAAACTTTACTATTGATCAGAAAATATTCAGGAGTAATATTCAGTGCAAATTACATGAGCACATATAATTCACAAACGTCTTGCTGTTTCCCATCTTTATTAAATTTTAATTACATAATTACCTCAAGCTAACTTTTAGGTTTTCAGAAAATGCATTTTGTTTTCAAGGTATTGAGCCATCAGCAGTTGCCATTGTATCTGAAATCTGAACATTGGAATCTACAATACCAAAAGACTCTTTCAAACCTTTTATTCCAGTATGGTGTTACTTTCATATTCTAGGGGCAGTTTAGAAGATTAAGTCAATAGATAAATCACCAAACTGGGAAAGGAAAGCTGAAACAATTTTCACTGTTTAATTGAAATCCACAAGTTACTATGGTCGCCGAAGTAAATTTAAATTGTTTTACAGAAGACATGTAAAATTAAAAACAAACAAACAAAACAACAACAACAAAAACCAGCAAGTGCAAGATGAGTTTATCAGTTTTTAGGATATTGGCTGAGTTGTATAAAAGGTTTATTCTACATTTTTCCACTACTTACTTCATCACTTGGGGCAAATTGCTCCAAGGCGAAGGTGACACAGCAAAAATTCTGAAAACATTATAGCCTGGATATGTATTACTGGAGAGCTGCCAGAGAGGACAGTGACAACAGACTAGAGAAGAGCCTGTGCCAGATGTCAGTTTTATGAATATGGATCAAGTTGAGAGAAGGAGTTCTAGAGATTCTGACCAAAAGCCTGTAAAAAATACTGTATTTCCATTTAAAACATTTATTTCAGCAAAATCTACAACTTGAGAATGAAACATATGACTTCTGAGGATATGAATGGCAAATTCAACCAAAGTTAAAGCCAAGCTGGACATGCTGTTGGAACACAGAATCTGCTAAAGTGCATGGCAAATGGATTTTCTTTCCTATTTATGATTGATGTGTTGAATATAATTGTGCTGTGCATTTGGCTAATCATAGAGCAATCTGCTTCATATCGGTTTGTAGCCACCATCATAGCTGTAACTTCTATATATTGTTTAATAAAACTGCTGATTTTCATTCTTTTGAGAGCCTCTTGGTGTCAGAGTATTTTAAATTTACTGTGATTTCTACTCCAGTAATAAGGCATAACTGTGTATAAGTATCAAAAATATGAGACAGCGGGATTCAATAATTGGCTGCTACCGCTAATGTTGCTCTGATTTTACACATTAAGCTGTATCTTTTATTTACACAAATGCTTGATTTTAAGCTCACGAGCCCTATTCTCATGGCCAGTAGAGGATACTCTCCCTCTTCTTAAATCCCCTTCAAAGTCATGCAAAAGTCAAGAAAATCTTAACAAATCTACAATCTCTTCCTTCAAAAAAAGGCAATTTTTCTATATGGCCATAAAAACAGGTGGAGGAGGTTACAAGTCCCCACACAAAATAGTGAGGAATTCCATACACTATACACTAACAGCCACACCATGGACCCTAGAGACCAAATGTTTTCATATTTGTTACAAAATCCTGAAGGACCTGTTTTAGAGCCTTCTTTTACCAATCAACATCTCCATAAATGTCTCATCAGAACAACACAAACCATTAAAGCAGTCCATAACGTACCTCTGAGAACACTTGAACAAGCATATGGTGTGCCTTTTATGCATCCAACCAGGAGCATTAAAATAAAAGGGTTACTTTTACTGTGATCCCCTTAATTGCAATATCTTCCAGCAATGTTGTGTTGGAACCAAGGTCATCTAATGGCCTAATTAGCTCATCTTCCCTATGGGAAAAGTGCACTTTATTCATATGGGTATAAATGAAGCTGCAACTAGAGGAGATGCAAGTGCTTGGAGATATTTGGGCTAGGTACAAAATAAACCTAACTTCAAAGCACATGGTCAATTTTACGCTATTTATTTTGCTATAAGTATGCCTTATTTAGAAGAAGAAAATATAGCATCAGTTTGGGCAGGCTTATCTCACTTGAGTTCCCATAAAGGATCCTCTCTTTTGCTGATTTTGTGGGAAGAAACAATGTCTAGGATGCCAAAATGAAAAGTGGTCCTAGTGACAGGCTGCTGACATCCTTGTTGCATTCTGTTAGTGACTTTCCCTTCAGGAGTAAACCTGCAAGGCTAAGCACTTTGGTTCACACTATATAACTGAAAAAAATGAATTGATAGATAGTTATGCTTGAGCACTAGCAAAAGGTAAGAGTGATGGTAAGTGTAATAAGTTTGAAACACCAGGAACATACAATTGTTCTGAAATCCCATTATGAAGATGTATTATTATTAGGTTCTGCTGTTGCCTCAGTAAGAGAAAGAATATAAAACACAAATCAGTGGGCACAATGGTTGGGATGAAATCCTAAGATGTCCGTTTTCTAAACAAACTCACAAATCACTTCCTTTGCTTGGAAAGGCAGATGCACCAATTTGAAGAGCCCCAAGAAAGAGGATGTAGAACACGTCTTGCTGTTTTAGACTTCACAATCTAACTGGAGAAACTTTCATTGTGCCAATAGGCATTGCAAACAACTCACTCAACTTCTCTGCCAATATGGCAATTTGCATAGCATTACCCATAATGCTTCAAACAGTGCCTTTGCTTTGAAAACAGATTTAATTGAGCCTTGCTGAGCTGCATTAATGTGTCTGTTTAAATTGAGCAAATCTAATTAGCTCACATGAAAGTTATGCCACCTCTGGTGCAGCAAAGCTAATGCAATTAAAGTCAGCCAGATGTATTGAGTATTGTAAACATGCAGTTTGACTGGTGGAGAATAGCTTGGAATCCATCAGAGACCGGACAGCTTTGTAACATATTAACAACAGCTGCACTCTCTACAGTGTACAAGTATATATTGTGCTGTATATATTACTACTTTAAAATTCCAAGGTTTCTGCATCTTCAACAACACTTGTTATAAGATTAGAGCAATCTCATGTTCTAATGGCAATGTGTGCCAACCCAAGCCCACTCTTCTTTTCAATTAGACCACTACTTGTTTATGCAGTATTGCTACAAAATCAATATTTACTAAACATTGCACAGAAAAATACTATTTATATTGGAAATAATTTCTAGACTCCTTGACTATTTACATGCCTTTATGAACTAGATTTCTAAAAAAAGCTGTATGTGAATGCATAACTGGGAAAATGCCAAGATACATTTAAAAAATAGTCAGAAGATGCTTGATCGGAAAAAAATATATGTTTTTGAGATGATTAACTATTTTCACTACACACTCCTATCAGATACCATGTCCTAGTTAACTGCTACCTATAAACAGGTTAGCACTTGAGATGATGTCTTATTCCTATACTGTTTTGGTTTTTCTTAATACTGATCTCAGTATCTGGTTTTGTAGACATGCACAAAACATATATATATATACATAATTCTTGAAGGAAAGACTTCAAATCATATTTCTTCTTTGAAAACCTCACTTAGGATAGCTACAGAGTTGTCTGTGTGTCTTCTTTGCAGTCATTTTTTGTTTCTGCTTTACATTCCCTTCCCAGAATGCCAAGATAACTGAAAAAAATTTGGCTTCTTCCCCGGTAATTGATAACTTCTTCTTCATTTATAAAATTAAGCTAAAATTGCTTTCAATCTGAGTCAAGTCCAGTGTTTCACACTGTGAAAAAGATATTCAGTGGAAAATAAGGTAGGCTGTGTTCTCTTTGTTCTTCTTAAATCTTGAGCATACCATTTTCTAACTTCTCAATTTTCCTGTCTGTAAAATGGACATAGCATTACCTGAAGAAATTATGAAATTGGTTTTCTTGTCATTCCCTGCCCAAGGAAGTCAGAGATATAAACACCATAGAAGTAACACATAAAATTGAATTTTTTAAGTAGTAGGTTAAATATAGATTAGAAAAATACATATTCAGAAAACATCTTGGGTATATCTTTTAAAAATTAGCAGCTTTTGAAATAACACCTACAAAAATAGGGACATTTAATTAGGCGTTAAAATTTTAAACACTAACAGCCTTTACATGTAAGGAACAAAATCATCTTAAACATGTTCAAAAGAATGTTTTCTGTATTTAGTTGCATACCTCAAGTTCTAGACTCTCTATTTTGTGAGGGTTTCCAAAGGCAACAAGGTAGCAAAAACCAATTTAATATTTCTTTATTGGATATTTAGATTTTTCTATGGAATTTTCAGTGCAGAGAATGAAAATATTTGATGAATGGATGGCATAACACATCCTTTCTTTCCCTGCCGTATTTCCTGTCAATGTCCTGAAATAAGTGACAACAGCTTAGAAGCTGCTCCAAATGCTTTGTCCAACCATCTATTATTTTTGTTACCCCACAGTGAGGAGCCTCTTCTCAACATAGAGCCACCTTAAGGGGAGGCTGGGGTACCAGTACAGTCTTTTCTGTACTGAGGCTTTTGTACAGCTGCTTCCCTCCCACCCTCCTCTCCCAGACCAGGTCGTAGCAGAGGTTTCTCACTGGTATAAGGGTAGCAAGAAGTGGATTGCTTTAATCAGACTGAGTGATACTTTGTTTGGATGGAGGAAGAAATCATGAGCAGGAGGAAGGGCAGATTTTGGGGGTTCCTTTGTTTATTGTTTGTTTGTAATACAGATTCCCTTGATATTCTTTATCTTAATTTTATACAAGTAACCTTCTGTTATGCACTAACAAGCTTCCATTACTAAAAGCTACTAACTAGTTTGGCCATCTCTTAAAAGTCACCATTTTAAGAAATGCAAAAATGCTGGACACTTCATAGAATCATAGAACAATTTCGGTTGGAAGGGATGTTTAAATGTCATCTAGTCCAACTTCTCTGCCATGGCCAGGACATCTACATCTAGATTTAGAGATTATGACAAGAGGGCTGCCAACAACCTGACAGGCATAACACAGCAGAAAATGCTGTAGCAGTGGAAGATTTCATGTACAGAGGCACTTCAGACTGGACTGAGAAGCTGTAATCAATCAATATGATCTGGAATTTAGTAACTCTAACATAAGAATGAGAACCAAGACCCTAAACATATGGTTTAGAAAACAACAGAGGAATAGCATTTCTAGCCATTTTTAAAGTTGAAAGGAAAGTTCTGTATAACAATAAAGAATAATGTTGTAAGAGGAATATAGAGAGACACAAAGGTGAAATTCAGACTCTAAAAATCTTGACTGAGATAATAAAGAAAGTATACCTTCAAGCTTCAGTCTATCTACTGTTTTTGCCAGGTTAATTGACTCCTCAAATTAATGCTTATATCTTTTTCTCACCTCTGTTTTGCTGTGTTTCTAATATGTGTCCAAACACATGTAACTCTATGAATATCAGCATATTAATATTTCCATAAGTGCAAACTGACTTCCAGATTTAGCTTTTGGAAAACACCTGCTTTCACTTCAAACACTATGCCTGCTGGTTAATTTCAGTCTTTGGATGAAAGTATTTGGTACTCCAATACAACACAGATCACAGAGGCCTAAAGTCACATTACCTGAAAGTTTCTTCATCAGGGAAAGTAATTGCAAATAACTAAGAAAGTTCTGTGTAATATAACAATAAATTTTATCTACTTCCCCCAGCAGCAAGGAATCCCTCTTGCTTATCCTGCACAAGAAGTGATAAGACTGAGTTTGGTCCAGACCTCATACCATAATAAAAACTTGTCTTATACAAAAAATAATTAAATATCATCCTTATTTGCTAATATATTCATAGAGGTCACACTCAGTTTACATACTTTGTCTCTGCAAATTGTTTTTGAACCATATTGCTATGTGATTCTAATTAGAAGATTGCAATTTTATAAACAAATCAGGGTGCCAAGTCAGCCTGTCACACTGATTATAAGTGAAGAAGATAAATTGATTAAGCATTAGTTATAAAAGCAGAACAAAATACCACATCAGGCATCAGAATGCAACACAAAACACAGGTGGAAAGGAAAAGAGCAGTAATGCTGGTTTGCAGAAACTAGAGAAATAAGTGAAAAAACACAGCATAAACTGAGGGAATAACATGGATAACATATAACAAACTCAGATCTCTTTTATTGGCAGCAAGTACATAACATCTGAAAATAAAATGAAAACTTTTTTACTTTTAGTTTATTAAAATCAATTCGCTAACCAGCCTTTGGGAATTGTGCTCATACCATTAGAGAAGTTTCACTTCTGCAAGATATATCAGATCCTGGCAATCACATTAGTTATTAAGACAACACATTAACTTATTTATACAACACTTCCTCTAAAAAACTGAGAGTACATGGTCAATGCAGGTAACAGACAATGAAAATAAAATTACTTTTTCCTAGATGATGCAACATTTGGAACTTTATATCTAGTTCAAGGGAGTAATCCAAGTGGAACAAGTTAAGACTCCCATTGCCTCCATTGCAGAGCTAGGAGCAATATCAGTTTAAGTTGTATAAGGCTGCAACTAATTGTAATTGGGTTGGTCAGCTGGAAAGCTTGCTGGGGATATTTTGACAGAAGGCTCTTTCTGTAAAATAAGTAAAGAAATAAGTAAAACACAACAAAATACCCACTGACAAACTTGAACTGAAATGTTATAGGGAAAGATAAGCTATTTGAATTACCCTCTTTGCAAAAGTTTTTGATGCTGCTATTAAAAAAAAATCACGTATTTAAAAACCTGTTTTTTAAACTATCAGTTGGGTTAAAAATTAAGAGAGACATCTGGAAACTAAAATACTGCTTTAAGTGATCCAAAATACGTTTACTTTAATGTCTCAAGATTTTTGTTCATTTTTGGGAGTGAAGAAAAAGAGCTCCAAACATGTATCCCAGGACAGCTTTTCACAGCAGTTCTCATCTAAATATAACCTCAAGTAGGTCAATGGGCTTATCACAATTTTAAATAAGCTCCATCTAGATTTTTTTAATCCCTTATAATGTTCATAGAAGTTATTCAGTGTATTTTTAACTCTTCTATGCAGGGAAGCTCTCCAGAGACTCTTCTCCCTCTCTAGTACTTTTATCCATGGTTTTGTTAAAAGGAACACTCCCAGAGAAACTATGAGCACCACGACCATAGAGATGTAATTTCTGAGCTTTTTCTGGCCTGCTTCAGATCATAACAAGCCACACAATATCTAGAAAAAATAATTACTCACCAGACTGAACAAATACTTTTCAAAAATACCTTAGGACTTCAGAATACTAAAAAGACTTTTAAAGTAAACAGCTCCATTCTATATGCCTTTCCTTACACACCGCATGACCATTAAGAGGTCTAACTATTCCGTAGCCAGTAGTTACCTAAATCAGCATTTTCCTCATATGAGCTCCTAAATATCCCTACCTGCATGTTTGAGACACTAAATAAAGTCCCTACTCTCATTTTCATAGCCCCATTCTAATCAGAGGGACGGCTTGGTGGTTCCCTGGTGCATCCTAGAAGAGAAACAGCACATAACTGCTTTGAATTTAATGGAAGGGTGTTTCTCACAAGTGTGGCAAATATCTGTTTTAAAGCAAGAGGCAAGAAAACATTAACTTTTTTTTTACCTGTTAGCAGTAGTTCCGACTTCTCCAGTTGTGAAATGGTGTTCTTGAATGTCTATCATTTCCTTAACTGTACTTTAAAGAGATATACGGGTCTCGCCTGCATCTCTCTTTTCTTTATGGAGAAGTCATAAATACTTGAAAGCTCTCTAAACAGGATAAATATTGCTTGTCGTAATTTGCTGGCTACTGTAATGCTCTGAGAGACAATAGAAATAGAAAGAACTCACAGCAGCTGAGACTAGGCAGTATACGCCTTTAAACAATGCCGAGTGGATTATCTGTGGTCAAAGAAAGAAAATAAATGTACAAGCCCCATACAAGATTTGGCAAACAACAATGTAAAGTTAAGGATTCTTTTTACTTTAGTCTCCATTTTATGGGCTATTTCCCTGATGATGTTTTTTGTATTGCAGAAGTATCCCAGCTGTGACATGACCAGGTTTTTTTATTTTCCAACATAACTTTCAAGAGAAAGAGTGTAGGAGATTTTCAATGAGAAAGCTACGACTGCCTCTTGGTTTTGAATGTTTCTCAATAACCAATGCATGTGCTATACTCATTTCACTGGGTCTACATAAACCCAGCTAAAGAGACTGGACTTTCAAAAAATGTGTCTGTTTGTGCATGTCATAAAGCAGATGCTCTCTGTGAACTATGTAGTGTGTTTTGAAAGAAATCCCTGAAGGGGAAGGATGAGGCAAAAACTTCCATTGTCAGAAAAATCAGCCTCTGCTTTAGACTGTTAGAAGAGGTGAGACCTACCACAGGGGACAAGTCAAGGCTGCATCATTTCAAAGACTTATGGGCACACAGAGCTTTTAAAACCAACAGTGACTGTAATTCAGAAGCCTTTTTCTAAGTCTTTCCTCCTGTTGTGCTGCCAGACTGGGTCAATTAGGAAGCTCAAAACAGTTGTGGTGGGATTTCTGAAGGGATGTATGGGGAAGTAGGATCTCAGTAAACTGAAGCATCAGATCCAAGGTTTATGATGATTATTGAGACTTCTACTCTCAGAAGGGAGAAAAGGTTTAAAGGCCAGGATTAAAGCCCAAAATGTGTCTGAAATGCTCAGAAATTAATATTGATCCTGATATCTGGTTAGAATGTAGGCTTTGTGGTTGGCTGTGCTCCTTCTGTAAATTGGTACAAAAGTGCCTGAGAGGAAAGATGTATTGGTCCTATATGTAAAGCCCACTTGGCCCTCCACTTGGTAAGAACAGTTATAAGTTTTGGTTGTGAGGCCTAACTAGGGAGAGAATAAACCCAAGCTGATCAGCAGAGCTTTTTCTCTCATAAACCTGACACTGCCCACTGCATCTGGAATTACCTGACCCTTGCCAGATTAGGTCTCTTTTTACTTCCTGGGATTTCCAGTCCTGCAGTTAAAGCTAGGATGAGAAGGAAGCCATGTCTATAGGAGCAATGTCTGTGGACCTGAGAGGCTGAAAGGAATTGCATCCTTAAGGTTTTGGCCTAAGATTCATTAGCACCGGAAAACTGCTTGATGGCTCAGGACTGCATATGTTACCAAATGATGGTGCCAGAATGCAGGGCCCAGGTAAGGGATGATGCACTAGCCAGAGACGTGCCATGTGGTAGGAAGAGCACAGTTATTTATGTGAGATAACACACAGAGCTGCAATCACTTTTGAAATTGGTGTGAAATCTTTCTTTCCACTGAGCTCTATTTTGGAATCTAGTGTGTTCATTAAACATAAAAATTGTGCAGCCCTCATATCTGGGCCTGGTGCTATAAGTTTTCATATGAAATGACCTCTAGCTCAGAGAAGGGCTGCAATTTCACCTCCTACAAATTAATCCTACACAAACCCAGTGTGACACATGAATCATGTAAAATATTTCTGCAGTATTTTTAAGGCCTAGGGGGATACCTGTTCAAAGGATGAAAAAATAACCTGATATTTGCAGTGGGATTTATTGAGTACAGGTTTTAAAGAGGTTTCATTTATCAAACACTGTTAAATGGATACTTGTCTGGAGTTTTCCAAAGAATTTCTAGTTGCATATAGGTTTGTGGTCCAGATCTGGACAAACACCAGGGAGAAAGATAGAGAACGGATTTTTTGAAGACTTATTCTCCAAAGAATCCTTGGAGGAAAAGTTCAAAATGTAGCTTCACAATAATATATTCAGAAAGTGAAATGCTTAACCAGGGAAAATAATGGTAGCTATATTCCCTGGTATTCCTTTGGGTGTAGCAGAGGGTACTGCTGCAGAAATCTGGTGTGCTGCTTTACACGATCTTTATACCAGCTCCCAAAAAAATGACTTTTCAACAAGGGCAGCTGGCTGGCTTTATCTGATTATGTATCAAATATGTAAGACAGCACACTTATAATGAGAGACTTTCAAGTCTTGGATATTCTTCAGATGTACTATAATCCTTCAGACACAGCATAGTCCTGTCTCTAGGTATCACAGCAGTAGCTATGTATAAAAATTTGGAAGTGCAGATATATTTTTGAAGGGGGAAAAAAAATCTGCTGCAGCTTCAGTGCCACTGTATTTTAACTTCTGCAGGTTGTGGACTCCCTCCCTAACTAAAAACCAGACCTACATTAAACTACGACACATGTTAAGGAAGATAATTTTCTCACAAGCCTTCAGCTAAGATACTTAGTATAGGACTATTGGGGACAGCTAAAGTTGCTGTCTGATGAATGATAACCAGTTCATAGACAAGAATTTATGTGGATGGGTAACCTAATGATAACTAATGAATAAGAGATTTTCTTTGCTGTACTTTGGGTAAACCATGCTGCTCTTTGAAACAGTCTCATAACAAGGCAATAAAAGGATTTTCTGCAGTAACTGTTTTGCAGCTTGTGCAGCTCTCAACCAGCCTTTGCAACAATCCACCTTTAGGAATCAGTTCCAGATTAGACAAAGGATTATCAAAGGAAACTTTCATTATAAATTACTCCTTTCGCGTTTTTCTCTACTGATAAACTAAACAGGGCTAACTCATTAGGCTTGAGCACTGTCTGAAGATTGTTCAAACTGTTAGTGTGATCCTTCGCACAGTTTTCAACTGTGTTGACTAGGACTTGCCCAGGCAAAACCCAGGCATTGTTTGGAGGCTAGTGGAGACCAGTAACCTTTGGAATTAAATAGATTAGGAACCATGACAGATGATGCAAAATTAGCACCTTATGTCAGAGGACAAGCACTCGTAAATGCAGTGATGGAGCTGTGAAATAACAGTGGACTTCAGGGTTAGAACACAGGTCTTGATCCATTCCATAGGAGTTTAAATACTACATAAATTAATATATGTAGCAGTAACCTGCAAAATTCCTTGAAATGCCTCTCTTGCTTTCCTGTGCAGAAATAGAGCTTGTACTAACACAAAGTTGAAGGTCACTTAGACAAAATTTTCCTCAAAGCACATTTGTGAAAAAGGGACAGTCATGGGTCAGGAACTTTGTCACAATCCTCGTGCATGACTGAGTGTCCCAGCCCTCCAGAAGTACAACCTGTTGGGTCTCCTCCTAGCTCAGAGATCTGGAGACGTATTTTTCTTTCATTGCAAAAGAGACACTTAAGGAGTTGAAAAGGGAATCTGCAGTTGGGAAAAATAATATTTCAGCCACACTATGCTATCTGAAACAGTTCATTAATTTTTCCCAGGCTGTTTTCTTAAGGAGAAAGATCATAGATTCACCCCTCCACACGAAAAGCTGAGATTCTCCTTTGCCAATTCCTTCCTTTCAGTGACTAATCCATAAGCTTCAAAAACTGATTTTGACCATGGAGAATATGAACATTTCTAAGACTAATCAAGCTCTCTTCAGTCTGGTTCATAATCAACTGATGCCAAATTTCTTCTTTGAATAGCACAGAATATAATTAGAACAGGAACAACTATGTCCTTGCTACCTGTTAGCAAATCCTCTCTTCATAGTGGGTTTTATATTTAGATTCTATACAAATCTTGCTGTTTCCAATATGTCAAATATGTCTCTCTTTGTATTTAAAGAAACAGCCTGTTTCACAGCAAGTCACATCAAACAGTTGCAGGATGTAGTTTCATTTAATAAGATTAACATACTTGATATTCAGACCCTTGACTTGTTTGAGAGATCTCTATACAGCACAGAAATATAATGTACCCTGACATGTTTCTTTGTTAAATTGAGAAAAGAAAAACATAGGCATTGCAGTGGTCCTCAAAGAGTTTCATTTACTGAAATCTCTCTGATTTCTTTAATACATGTCCTAGAATGAATTTTTTTTATTTTTCTCCAAGCTTGAACATCTTTTCATAATGTGAGGTCAAGAATGTTGACGAAATTCACAAAAATTGTGATGCAGTTCTTTTACAAACTGTTTGTTTTTATAAGTGACAAGAGGGAAAATATATTTTGTTGCCAACAGTAAGATCCAAACAAGAATAAAAATACATTACCTTTAACGATGTGAAGTTTAGTAATTTTATTTGTACAGGAGGAGTTGTATCCTTTGCAACTATATTTGGGCAAAAGTATAGCTTCATTTTGCAAATCTGGAATCTCTGCTTCATTACCCATTAAGTCTAGCATAATTTTAGCACACAACAGGATGAAATATTCTGAGCGTACAGTTTCAGAAAAAGTAGTGCTAGATTATTTTCTGTGTTTTGACTTTGACTCTGTTTTAGAGGAGGAGTATTATGCCAACTAATAATCTAAAATAGCATTAAATTAGACTTTTTTTTTTTTTTAACTTTTATCACCGTTCAGTCCTCTGAAAATAAACCTCAATATTCAGGTATCCCTTGCCCAGGGGACAAATTTTCATGAGATTAGGGTACAATTATATGCCAAAACTCCATGTAATTAACCAAAAATTCTTTATTCCTCAGTGTCTGAATTACTGGGTGACTGGTAATGCTGTTTGATAACTCCTGAAATTATGCTAGATAGTTTATGCTTGCTTCTCATTGACTTTGGTATCTTTTTCAAGTGCTGAAAATTACAGAATATATTAAAGAAATGGGAATGGCAGAAGGGATTGGTCAAATATTTTGGAGATTGAACTCATCGCCCAAATCTGACCATTTTCAAGGGTTTGGGTCATAGCAGTGACAAGTGCTAACAGAAAAACATTTTCTTGTATATGAGAAGGATGAATCACATGATATGACCTCACAAAGACACACATATGTGTTAATGTGTGCACTGGGGAGGTGGAGAAAAATAATTAAGGTTTTGACTGATGATGATTTAAAATCAAAATTTGCTTATTTTTTTTCACACAATAGGTCTTTTGAACATATTAATGATATGTCAACTAGAAATTGCTGTACATTGTCTTATCTTTTTACAATTAAACCAACTCTCATTTTTAAAATAAGAACTTAACAGCAATGTACCTGATTCGTATCTTTTCTGTTTCCAACATATAGTGATAAAAAGCTTCCAGAAAGTCTTAAAGGAGTAGGTTAGGGGTAGTAGAGAGTTAAGTCTAGAGAATACCCAAACCAGATAAACTCAAAATATGTTCATACTATGTAAAAGAAATGGTCAGAAGATCAGATTTGAGACCTCTGAATATCATCCATATTAAAGTAATTTTGTCCAACTCGAATCCCATTAAGACGTCCTAAACAGGTCCATATTCAAATTCCATATTCATAGTGCTGAAAATCCATTTTGTTTTAGAATTATGCCTGTGTTTTGGCTGTGCTAATATTTTTAGCCAGCTGCTTTGGCAACACAACCTCTGGCTTCCCAACATTTTCCATTTCAAAGCCACCAAACCGTGAAGTACAACAGTGAAATTCACCAGATGTTGGAGGACAACCTAAATGTAAAGGAAAAAATCAAAATATTTTAGCCAGTAGAAGTAGTTTTCCTCCTAGCCCCCAAAGTACTAAGCTCAAAGACCTGTTCCAGTCCCCTGAGACCAAGGTACAGTAATTTTGTGCCAAATATGTTGTCTGCTACCACCTGGAAATAGAATATGTACAGAAAAGTAATGTTACCACTTTTCAGGATTTCTGGATAGCTCAAGGGAGTGACAACTGTGCATGGATAGTCAAGGTGTGCTGGAGTCATGGCCAAGGCACAGACTGACTCAGGTGCATGCAGATGGATGCTTGCAGAGATGACCTGAGGACTGGGCATGGCTCCCTTTCACAACTGCAGACGCACAGCAGCAATTGCGTCACCTGGGCACACCAAACATCAAGGTGGTTTCTATTGTTAAAGCCAGAATGCCCATGAAGATGCAGATGTCTTGCCAGCATCAGGAATACAGCATACATGATCTCAGTCTGCTACAGGCTTCTGCAACAGAACTAACCTGCCAGACTTGTGCTTGACTAGGCGTGAAAAATCCAGTTCAACAATACTTTCCAATTTGAGATGAGAGAAAATCATAAAAATGGCTAATAATTCCACTTCGTTTTCTTACTTTTTGAGAAAAAAAATGCAACATTTCTGTCTTTATCACTTTTACTTCCTAAATTTTTCTTTGCTCTAGGAGGAGATCTAACTACTTATTTTTGCCTTCTTTTCATACATGTGGTTATCCAGAGAGCAATGCTGAAATAGACTGTGAGCTGTCCTTGGAGAGACATTCAGCCCAATTTGGAGTGAAGGTCCAAATTGAAACAAGCTTACTAGGGAAGTGGTTGAGTAACTTTTTTTTTTGAGTGATTTTTAACGTTTTTTTTAAATACCTGGAGGTATTTAAAAGATGTGGTGCTTAGGCACATGGTTTGCCAGTGAACTTGGCAGTGCTTGGTTAATTGTTGTTCTCAATGATCTTAAAGTTCTTTTCCAACTGAAAAGATTCTACAAATCTATGAAAGTCAAGTGGTTTAACTGCAGTATGCCATACACAGAAGAGCTTTGTGATGGAAAAGGACCATATCCTGGTTTTGCCAGGAAGAGTTTTCTTCCTAGTAGCTGTACATTACTGTAGTTTGGATTAAGTATGAGAGTAACATTGTTAATATACTGATGTTTTACTTGTTGTTAAGCAGTGCTTACACTAAGGCCTTCTCATACTGCCCTGCCAATGAGAAGGGTGGGGGTCACAAGAAGCTGGGAGAAGACACAGCCAGGACAGCTTAGCCCAACCGACCAGGGTTGTTTCATATATTCCATATAATATGGTGTCAGTCTGAAAAATAAAACTGAGCAGTTGGCTGTGGAGGGTAGTGGTCTGCTGCATGAGGCTGTCTTTGCATCAGTCAGAGGATGGCAGGCAATTGTATTTTGCACCATTTGTTTTGTATGTTCTTTATCATTATTTTCTCTTCTTTTTCTGTCCTGTTAAATTGTATTTATCTTAACCCGTGAGTTTTAACTGTTTTTCTGATTGTCTCTCCCATTCCACTGGGGGAGAGTGAGAAAACAACTGTGTGGTGGTTAGCTGCCTTCCAGGTTAAACACAGCAGACCATTACAAGTGTCCAGGGTTAAGAGCATGACAAATATCTCTTAGGTCTACAGAAGCTTAAAGAAAACCATGGGACAAGTCAGACGCCCAAGAATGGATCTGTATACACTAGCAGGTCTCATACCCCATAAAGTTAATTATTAGTGCTTTCATACAAAATCATAAAGATGCGTTTAGAAAATATCACTTCTGCAGCCATTCAGCTTGTCTTAAAGAGGACTATTTGCAACATTCTTTCAAAGGTGTCTAGCTGACACTTCTACCCCATAAAAAAAGACACACCCATAAGTCTTTTCACCTTGAATATGCAACTACATAGTGCATTACTCCCAAGTGGCTCAGAATTTAGCCCACATATGCAAATAATCAAGGAGACTATGAGCCAACCTCTTAAATATATCACAGATTCAATCAGGGCTTCGATGTGGTGTAAAACAGACTGCTGTGACAGAAGTTACAAATGCTCATATCTTGCTTAGGCACTCAAATATATCCATTTTGTTCTTATGAATCCACCTTTCACCAAGGAAAATAACAATATAGAAGTCAGGACTATTCCTACTGTTTTATTATAGTAATGTGCGACAGTGCTGCATCCACAGTATTCTTTCCAGATGTACTCATGAGCATGTTTATAAATGTTACTTTATGAGCAACTTTTCAAATATTTAAGCAGATGGAGCATCTGCTTCTATGAAGTCTATAAAGAGGGTGGGGTGTTAATAAAGGCTTCATTATTGGCACAGCAAATGTGAGAAAGATTACTGTCACTTGTAAAAGCAGTAAACACTCTGGGAGCTGCAGTCTGCATGGGGATGGCAAAACCTTTCCAAAGGTCTATTCCTCTCTCATCACTAGACTGTGTTAGCAAAACAGGAGCTCTCTATTAAAGAGACAGTTATCAAGGCAGGGTGAAATGCTGGAAGTAAAGCCACATGGTAGTAATCATGGTGAATAACTCTAGCTGTAAAATTTCATTAAATGAAATTAACTTTATAGTCACAATAAAACTGGAAATAGGAAAGGTTATGTTCTTTCTGGGGAGAAAAGCCTAGCTGTTTCAAGTTTAGAGGGAATCACGTAGGCATTTAGAAGTGTCTGCAAATATACTATTAAGCCCTGAAGTTCAGCTACAATGAACCATGAAAGAGGAGTAGAAATCTGCATATAAGTGTAATGTAAGGTATAATCCTATTAAAATCACATGAAATCTATGAATCTACAGTGGGTGTGCATGTGCACAGCGGTAAGTCCCAGGAGGGGAAGCTTCAAGAATGTCAGTCTTTATTGCTGTGCAATGTGACATGTATTAGTTTAGTACTCCTCTTATATTGTTAACTTACTATTCACCTTGCCACTGCTACCTCCTCCCACACTAAATGCAATGATTGCAGTGAGAATGTTGCCAAGACTTCTCTTGCCTCCTTGCAGCCTCAAAAATTGCAATCTCCTTTGTGAACTGCTGTTTAATGGCAGTGTTTCCCCTCCTCACAGAGTATTCAGCATATTTTTTAGGATTCCTAATAAAAGATTATAATCTTCAAAGACTTGGACATCTAAACTGGGACAGCAGTGGTTTCTGGATTCCACTTCCAGCCCTGTTGTGTTTTTTGGAAACATAGCATAAGACATTTTCTTTTAAATATTTAAGACACAGCACGATCATTTGGGTATATATTTGAATTCACCAAAATGTTATTGATATTAGTATGGTTTGCATAACAATAACAATTAGTACTGAGTGACTTCTTTCCTTAGAATAAAGTCTTCTATTTATATCTGAAACCGGGGCAAGGGAGGTTTGGGTCATGATGGGGTGGATGATGGGAAGCATTTGCTCGTCAGAGTTCTTGTTTATAAGCACTCTGATTTCTGCATATAAAACAACAAGGAGTATACTGATCAAGATCATATCACCATTTAAGTTACCTGCTTAGTCCTGTTGGCGTTCCCTACAGGCCAGTTCATCAAATCAAAGGACTGAGTCTCTTCAGGAGTCTTCCATTAATTTTTTGGTGGGAGGGCAGGAAGGAGGTGAGAGAGAGAGATGGAGAGAGGGATGTATACATATATATATATTTCTTTTATATTCTTACATGTGAAGCCTGGCAACAATCAAAGAAAATTTTTCAAGTTGATGATGATATGTTTGGGAGTGACTATTCTGTTATTGAATTTAACCTTGTTCACCTGCAACTTAACCCCTTGTATTTCCAAACACTGCTTTACATACATGGATTTACATACAGTTTACATTTATTCTTCGGGATTCCAGAATCTAACAACATACCTCTGGAATCCACAGAATACCTGTACTTTGTCTGTAGACCAGCAGTTTCCAGAAGCAAACTATAATTTGGTATACATCAGTATTTAACATGGGTGCAGGATAATGTCAGCAATTACCAGTTACTCCTGCAGCAAGGAAGAAAATAGAATCATAGAATGGTTGGGTTTGGAAGGGACCTTAAAGATCATCTTGCTCCAACACCCCTGGCATGGGCAGGGACACCTTCCAGTGTCCTAAGTTGCTCAATGTCCCATCCAGCCTGGCCTTGAACACTGCCAGGGATGGGGCACCCACGACTGCTGCAAGTAACCTGACCAATTCCAGTGTCTCACTATCCTCACAGTAAAGAATTTCTTCCTGTTATCTAATTTTTCAATCTAGAGCCATTCCCCCTTGTCTTACCATGACAGTTCCTGGTGAAGAGGCCCCTCTGGCTTTCTGGTATGCCAGCTTCAGATTCTGGACTGTTGCTGTGAGGTCTGCATGCAACCTTCTCTTCTCCAGACTGAGACTGACTCCTGACTTTCTCAGCCTGTCTCCATAGGGGAGGTGCTCCAGTCCTTTTATCCACTCCTTGCACCTCTCTGGACTTGCTGCAGCAGTTCCATGTCCTTCATACTCTGGGGACACTCAAACAGCACACAGCACTGCAGGTGAGGTCTCACCACAGCAGAGTAGAGGGACAGAATCCCCTGCCTTGACCTGCTGGCCACACTGCTTTGGATGCAGCCCAGGGCTGGCTTTCTGGGCTATGAACACATGCTTCTCCACAGGGCTGCTCTCAATCAATCCTTCACCCAACCCGTATACTCCCTTTTCAAAATGGCAGTCCTCAGGACTTAATTAGAAAAAAAAATGTTGATGTCCAATATCAGAACAGAACAAGAACAGCAGAATAAGAAAAGTTCATGGTAGAAAAGATTTAATTCAGACTTCATATAAATGTTAACACCAGATAATGGTATTTTATTAACTCTTTTGTTTCAGATATTCTTTTAAATATTTTAAACATTATACTTTTATCAACATATATATATATTTTAATAATGTTCTCAATGGCATTTTTTCTTAAACCAGTCTTCCAGCTTGAAAAGCTTTTAGAACACATCACAGATAGTCAGAATAAGTGATACCCCTGAAAGAGTAGCTGTTTTAGATGTCCTTGGAGCACAAGGATCATCAGAAGCACCAAATATTACAGAATTTAACCAGTATCTTGTTAAAAAGAAGCACTTCATTGCACTTTTAAATTTTTTTTCTATGTGGATCATAAAACAAAATATGCAGATGTGTAAATCGATGACAACCCCTGGGAGATGCTGCCATGCAGTGATCCAAATTATTACTAAGGCAAACCAGACAATATAAAGCAATGGTGGAGAAGATGAAGGGAATAATGTATCTTATACAGCAATTCTGTAATCCAGACTTCTTAGAAACCAGGAGAGGTGGCAGCCTGCCTCCACTGCCTGAAGCTCCATCTTCTCAACAATATCCTGTGCAGATTCATTTGGACAATTATGGGCAGTTTACCCAAGGAAATTTTGGAGAACCCTCCTAACACACTGGCCTCCAAGAATAGGCTCCAAATTCTTTAAGTGCCCTTACTTATAATCGCTACAGAAATTAGGATAATTAGGAAACATCACAATTGTGAGAATTCAGTGATGACATAATTTTTGTCAGACAATCTTGCATCTCTTCCATGTATAAAAAAAGAGCAATATGGTAGAATATGTTCAAAACAGGTGGAAAAGAAGGGGTAACACACCAAAGTAAAGAAAAAGTCATAACAGAAGCACTTGGAAAATAATATAGAAAATTTAAAGCAAAAGTTACCATCACAAGTCCACTCACCTAGTTCCTGAGCAACATGTTCATTTGTAATAACTGAGCTTTATAAAACATGGTTTGTCTGTTTCCTGGAGGTGATATATAGATTTCTGAGTCTGTAATCTGGAGACGGCCAAACTTTGAAAAATACACAATAAACCAGCAGGCTTCATCCGAAATCCAATCTATTTTATAGTCTCCAGCAATAATTTCTATAACCAAGTGCTAAATGTTTGGTCAATATTACTTCCTTACTTCATGCTTTGCAATTAAATTATGCTGCTATATAGGAAAATGATAATTATAGCACTTGAGAAGTACTTTGTACTCCCAAAGCTCTATTCAAAAGTTAATTACTAAAAAGTGATATAGCTTGACCCCTCTGGCTGTATACCCTGGCACGGCAATGCACAAGGGACATTTCTGTGAGGTTAGCAGCTTTGACAGTCTCTCCTGAACTGTGCCACAGATTTCCTGAATGAGTCTTGTGAGATAACTTAGGTGCAAATTTTGCTGATCCTGGTCACAGTCAGTCTAAACAAATAACTTACAATTACTTCATTAAGATTTCATTAGCCCAGCTGACTAACACTGTACTCTGTGAATAGCCTTAATGAGGGATTCTCGTGGCAGAGTAAAAGAGCAACAATAAATTTTAGAAATGAAAGAAAAAATTGTTATTGGACTTCAATATTTTTTTACTTCAAAAGAGTAATGATCATAGTAAAAAATTATTTTTCAAGACTTTTCAACCTGAAAGTATTTTCTTAAAATCTTGAAATATTCACAGACCTAATTCCATAGTGGAAAACCAGCTGTACAGATGTTATTTTCTTAAGCAACAAAACCAGAAGATGAATAATAATTAGGGTACCAATAGAAAAGATTTCATGTTGACTGCATGGTCTGGCCTTTGGTTAATATTTACACACAGTACAGTACAAGTTTTAACACTTATCAATATTTGTAAGTCAAGCAAATGAGTAACTTTTCTTTGTCTTCATTACTGGACAGAAAACACAATATCAAAATGCACTCTCAAAACCACCTACATTATCAGCAAAAGTATTTTCTCTTTCCTTATGTTGTTGTAGAGTATTTCCAATATGTTTTGAGGCTAGTCTACAAAATTGTGAGACCCCATTTATCCACATTAAATATTGGAAAAATATTTTTTTAAGAGAAACAATATGTTGTCAATTACTCTTGTGAAAATATAATACCTCTCTTGTAGGCGGGATATAAAAGTAAAATTTTTAACAGCACTGGTCAGTCTATCATGTCTGATTTTTTAAAATATATTAATATGTAGGGTTTTTTTTTTTAATTTTGAGAAGTTTAGGATACACTTGATCTACCTGATGTTTTTATCTATGCTAAGATACTTTCCAGTACAAGGTCCTTTTCGCATTTTCAGTTGTCCTTCTGGAAACTGTGTGAAAAATGTGGGACATAGTGTGACTGTTACGTGTCTATGATTCTGCTGTTTGTTATGAAAAAATAATAGGTTAACACAGAATTGGATGACTTTGTATTTCTGCATAAATTCAGAACATGACTTTAGGTAACACCCATTATCAAAATGTACAGGGATAATATAGCAGACCTTGCTCACTGTGCCTCTGAACATACCTTCATACCCATAGGAAAGTGTGTGCAGAAAAGGTCAAAAAGAGATGACTTCTGAAAAATGCAGATCCTCCAAATATTGGGAAGCAATTAGCCATGGAGAAAAGCATAGAATGCTCAATTGCTTGAAACCTCCAGTGACAGGGACTCTATACTCTTCCAGTGATTGGTGGTTCACACTGTAAATTGATTTTTTCTTATATGAGGTGAAACCTGTATCCCATTCAATTTGTACTTTTTGCTCCCTGTCGTCTCCATGTGGCTCCTTCTGAAGAGTTCCTCTATCCTCCTTATAGCTACCCTTTAAAAACCGGAATATTATGATGCGTTTCCCCAGAGCCTTCTCGGGGGATTAGACCAAACTCCTTCAATCTTTCCTTGTAGGGCAGGTTCTTTCATCATCTTCTTGGCTCTCTTTTGGACCCTTCCCATTCTGTCAACATCATTCTTGTATTGTGGGGACCATAACTGGACACAGTACTCCAGGTAAAACCTGAGAAGCACTGAGCAGAGTGGGATGACTGCATTCCTATCTCAGCTAGTAATGCCCTGCAGATGCAGCCCAGGATGTGATTTTTACCTTCATTACTGCAGCAGCAGCACACTGCTGACTCGTGTTCAGCTTGCTGTTCACCAGGATCCCCAGGTCCCTTGCAGCAAGGCTGCTCCTCTGTAATTAGCTATTTGATAATTAAGCTACTTGTTTATTTTGTGTCAGATGTAGGACTTCACACTTCTGTGTGTTAATCTTCTTGCTAGCCCACTCTTCCAGCCTGTCCAGGTTTCTCTCTTAGACGGTTTTCCCTTCTGTTCTTTCCACCTCAACACCCAGTTTGGTGCCGTTGCCAAGCATGGTGACAGTGCTGTCAGTTCCATCCTCCAGATCATTTATGAAGAGGCTGAACATTACTCACCATGACCTGTCAGCCAGTTTCCCACCCATCTTGCAGACCAACCATCTAATTTGTATCTCACCAGTTTTTCTAGAAGTTTTATACTTTTAGTAGAAGTATTGCACTCAGCTTTCTGGCACACTGGATACAAGGCAGTATATATTGACAAAGCTAATAGCTGCACCCATAACTAAAGGGAACTTGAAAAAATAATTTCTATTTGAAGTTGTCACTCAGATTTGCCCCTGCCGTTTTCAAAATGAGGTGGTGCATTTGTTTCTTCTCCCTTGAGATTTTTTTTAAATGCAAGAAAGGCACATATATATCTCAAATTGCCATATGCTTTAACGTTCCCTAAAATGAGTTTGGAACAAAAACTGGCTAGAAAACACAATTTCTAGTGTGTCTGCAGAGTAATATCCCTGCTTGTAATGAATGAAATCTAATCTTTCCAATCAGTTTACACTCTGCTGCTTGGTATGACACATATGGTAAACTGATGTAGCCTTAAATGAATACCAGTAGTGATGATAATAACAGGGAAAGATCCATAGGAGAAGAGGACCATTATAGCATGGTTCTGCCTTAGTTGTAATTTGAGATGCTGATTCACAGCATAAGGCACTAGTGGAAGTAAACCATGTGACTAGCCAGAGGAGGCAGATTTGGACATAATGTCAACTGAATATCAAAGAGCTGAATTGAAATCCAGGGTCAGAGCTAAACTTAATTATAAACTCTTAATAAAAATCTCTTAAATAGTAATTTTGTTATGACCTAGTGCCTTAGAATAATACATGCTTTTATAAATCTCTTAGTTCCTGGGTGGGCGAAGCATGATCAGTTTGGGATCTTCATTTCTTCCATACTGCACTGCAGTTTAGATAAAATTAAACATGTTCTATGCAGAGATAGGTGCCATTGTGTGATGTCATTACTACAATTTGGATTCAATTAGGTGTTCTTACACAACTTGCTATTTTTTTTATTTTAAAATGTTCAATAAACTACATCTTACAGCACTTCAGAAATACGAGGTTATATTTGGTGATACATGACTCAAATCACAACATTTTCCTATAACAAATAAAGATGCTTTGAAGGCACAGGTCTGTGTAAAATATTTGGATTGTGGATTCTAAATTTGCACTTGAGAAAAAAACTATAAGAGCCTTGTTTTCAGATATTTGTAAGTATGTATTAAAATTGGCATCATTTAAAGTGCTGCCTTGGAGAGGTTTTCCCTATACAACAAGTTAAACATATTAGAAGTATAATTAATAATAATCCAGAAAACTTGGAAGTTGTGCAAAGCAGTTAAATATCCATTCTCTGACAAATTAGCCATAAAAACTTTCAAAAAGAAAACTGTTTGGAGAAATTCGCATTTAGAGAATTCATTGTTCTGGTTTCCTTGAGTACTTTTATGCAATATTGTCCATATGTTATATTTGATTTCTAAATTCCATTGCTTGTCCTACTAATAAGGCTATGTTTCTAAACATAGGTAAAAAAGCACAATGACGTTCAAGTTCATGGGAAATTTTGGACAAAGGACATGTTCTCCTGACATATAGTAAAATTTTAATTGCACCCCTTCCACCCAATTTTCACACAATAGCTGTAAAGTGCAGCTTTTAAGCAGTTGAAACATAGAAGAAAATAGCCACAAGACACCAAATGTAAAACATATGGGAACCTAAATACATTAAACACACCTAATGCTTACCTCAAAAATATTTTTTTCCGGTTGACCTAAAAATGTAAATACAAGATCGTTTGGATTCAGATTAGGTTATGCAACAAGAAATAATTATTTGCTGACAAATTCTAAAGAGTAGTGACACACCGATACTTTTGGAAAACAACAAATACACATGGACTACTATCAAATTGCATATTAAGCTAAAAAAAAAAAAATCTTAATTTAAACATGTTATTCAAATTTATTGAGCTTGTTACAAATTCTAAGGCTTTCCAAAATTATGTGATGGCTAAGCATAACTACACATGGAAGCTGTTCTGAGGGAAACCTTGGAGCTTTTTCTAGGTTAAGGAAACTGAAAAATTTAACCACAAGAAATGGCTACATCTCTTCTATATTTTTGAGCAAGCAGGGCTGTTACTTAGCAAAGTTATTCAGCAGTGAAGTAGCTAGTGTAATTTAAAGTATTGTTCTGTTTTTGTGGGAATATGCTACTGAATGAAAATACAGCTGTTCAAGCTCCTGCAGAACAACTATTTCAAGCTAACACTAGACCCTGAAAAACAATTGCACTGAAATCTTGACTTGTCAGCCAATACTAGTCATTTAGATAGGGGAAAAAAAGTTGTTTTTCTGTAGTCAATTCCAGCACAGAAAAGGAGGTCTTGGATATCCTGTCAGTTGTGGAAATTTAAATTTTGACTTTTGATTAAACATTACTTACACTGTCTCAAACCCATGGCAAATATTCAGTTATGAAATTGAAAAATTTCTTTACATATAAATATGTAAAGAATTAAATAGTAATTAAGACATCTAGAGAGAGCAATGTGAAATATTTCATTTTTTAAATTTGCAGTGTTTTTTATAAACATGTCTAATTAGTATTTCATTACTATAAACTGAGAAACTGAGAGTTCTAGTAAATTATCTAATATGATTTGCAATTTTGTCTTTTCATGAAAGATATGAAAGGTATGTCCTGAAATTATCTTGAAAAGGAACGAAATGAGCGNTTAAAAGTATTATGGATAAGATAGCAAACTGCTACAGGGAGAAATCTTATCTGATGTTATTATAATCACTGAAAAGTAGCCTCACATTTAGACACATAAAAGAAAATCAGATAATTTGAAAAAAATAGATTCCTTGCCTATTAGCATACGTGTGAGATAGCTCAAAACCTTTCTTAGTCCAGCACATGATGTATGTACAGTCATGACTTATTTCACTAAGATAGTCTTATGGGAAGCTGCAACTTTACCTCAGCAATGGAGAATATTTGTCCATACACAGTTAATTGCTATGCCCCATTCAAAAATGTTTTCCTTTTACTATTCTGCTCCTAAGATCTAGATATTATTGAAAGGCTAATCAGGGTGGACATATGATATGAGTGTGGTAATTCTTGTCTTTGCTACCAGAAAGCCAATTGATGTTGAAAGCCAAGTTTACACATGTCTATTTACTTTGATCACTGAGCTGAACACCATAGCAGTCAAAGCCAGTCTAGACACTTTTAAGTAAGAACAATTAGAATTATTCCATTGTATGGACTGTCAAGTATAATGCACTCCTTTAAAAAGAGTGGGGAAATTTCTCTCTCCTGTTTCAGACACTTGCTTTAGTATAGAGTGCATCTCTATCTTAAAGGAATTTTCTTTGCTTCGAATATTGAGGAGAAAGGGACCAGCTGTGACTAGATAGGTAATTTTTCGATGGGTAACATCACATGGGATAAATCCTACCTAATAAGTTATTACTCCCCACAGTGATACTTCATCCATATTAAGCATTAAGTAATGTGAATATCTCAAAGTCTATTATGCTGTTTCCAGGCTTTATGCTCAATTAAAGGGATGATATTGTATTTATTGAAAACCAACTAGAAGCCATTATGTTTTGCATCTGGGGACAAATTCTAAAACCCTCATGATTCCTCTCTTTCAGCCCAGGATACATCTGTTGCTGGACAGCCAAAGTGAGTCTTTCTAATATTCTTAAGCCACCATCTGAGATAAGGCTGCCATGTATCTACGTTTTCCATGACACTTTGTTATTTCCAGATGGAAGTTTTATCATTCAGAATTTTGAGCACTTCTATTATTTGTCCAGGAATTCTTGGCAAATAGCTGCTCAGTCACAGCTAACTATTTCCCTCTGAAAATCATAGTCTGAAATATGGCAGCCCTAATGACAGAAAAACCATCTGTCATTGCTGTAGTGCTTATATTTGAGCATAGATAGATATATCTATCTGGACAGCTGCAAGTTTGCAATTGCTGCACTAATCAATAGTTTTTGGCTGCAATTTCTGCAGCAGCAGCAGTTACATTTACATTTTCTTTCCCAGCTGCAGCTGCACCAAGAGAATGAAAAGAGAGGAGCAGTAATGAAACAACACAAGCAGAGGTGCTGATTCAGAAGAGATTTTTTTTTAGGATCTCTTTCCTTCACGTTTTAGTGTGTGAAGCTGATAAACAGCTACTGACTTCAAGATGACAACAGGAATTGCAAACTGCACCACTGTGCAAGGCTCCTCTGACTTATGGAGCCAGCTCACTGCTGTGAGAATTCATTGTCCGTCCACGGGAATGTAACCATTGCAACACTGGCACTTGCTGCCCAATTTGGCAGAGGCAGATCAGCTGTCGTTGGTACAGTGAAAAATGCATGAATTTACTAAAAATATTCTGTTGCCACAAACTGCAAAACTCTAAAATTCAAAAATCTCATTGTGTTTTGGCACACATGAGTTATCTAAGAATGGAGTTATCTAATTTCATTGTCAAAACTACATTACTATCATTTTTCAGTAAAAGACTTGAACTGGAAGCTGTCTTGCAAGAAGAAAACCCTTCCTAATGCACACTGGAAGAGTAAATGCAGAAAGACTGATTTGTCACCACAAACAATGTAGATATTGATAATGAAACTTCTACTTTTATTCAGAAAAGTTTGCTGACCTGTCTTCCCTACCTTCATGGTTTATGAGGTCTGTCAGTGGGTTGCAGGATCGAACAAGCGCCTGAATATTTGTAAAATTACAGTGAAATTTGCACTTCTTCTCTGAGAACTTTTTACTTATACCTGCTGTGTCAGAAGGCTTGTCAAGCTATGGGAACTTCTCTTTAACCATTTCCTGGCTCAAGCTCATGCATTTCTACAAAAGGAGGGAGCTGGGAAATGCAGAGATCCTAGAGGTTATTAGAATCCTTTATTTCCCTCATCTTGTGATGAGTTCAGGTGAAGCAATTCCAGGGAGCAGCCTCTAACAACTTGAAACTTCAGGGAACAGGGTGAGCTGTTGTGATCTTCTGCTTGATGTCCTTCAGTCTTTCTATATCTATGACCATTTAATCTTCCTCTTCCATCTCCCATTCCAGCTCCTTTTTTTTGTTTGTTTGTTTTTAATTCATCATCTGCCATAATCCTTTGGATACTCCTTTTTTTTCTACTGCTCCCTAGAGTGGGCTGACTCCTGTTTTTAGAGGGAAAATCAACAAGGACACATGTAATCAGGAGCATAAAGGAATTGTTAAAAGAGGACATGTACATTAATTGTCTATCCACACACTTCCAGTGTTCAGCTTTGTTCAGCACAGAGAGCTTTCTGTGCTGAATATGCGTATTTGGTAACCCTTTTACAGATCAATGCCCAGTGTCCTCATGAGCCAATGTGAACATTTGACACCCCAGAAACTAATGTTGTCAAGGAATTACAAAGGTTTAATTCTTTATTTCTGTTTGTTCTGAATCTGGGTACTTCCTCCATAATTTAATGGTCCCTATGTCTGTACTATCAGAGAGGAGGACAAAGAAATCCTCGTCTATGCTGTTTCACTCATAGCTTTTTAGATTCCTATTACATGCCTTTTCCGTGTTGTAGAGGCACAGGCATAAGCATATTTTGTCTCAAAGATTCTTACTGGTGCAACAGGAAAATTGTGATTAGAAGAGAAAGTTCTGCAGACATGGAGCAGTACTGCCCTCCACCATCACACAAAATCTAGTCTACCTAAGAGGTGTGCACCAGGTTAATTATAAAAGAAAGTGATCGGTGTGCCCCCCCCCCTTCCCTCTCTTTCTCTTTCATTTTCTTTGTTTTACTGCCCCACCTCCAGACTACCCACCTGGCAGGACCAACATAGGACCTAAGGAATGATGATATTCTTTGTCCTCTTTCTCTCTTTTCAGCCTTTATCTCTCTCCTCCCTTGCTCTGGGCAAGCACTGCTATCATATTCTACCCTGAACTCCAAACTGAAGTTTGTGGTGGGAGTGGGGAGCTTCTGGAAGTGTGTTGTGACTTGTGAGCCCACACCTTTGAGAAGTTTGTTGCAAGACATGAGAGCTTATTTAAGGCTTTGTTAGCAAACCCTTTTTGAGTCCAAATTTGGCCTGGTTGCCAGAGTTAAGGTGATTATCTTACAAGAGTGTATGAGTTCCCTGACACATGGTCTGCTGTGTTTGTTCAGCTCAACAAGAATTTACAGCAAGCATCACCCATTTCACACTGGGGAATATGACATATGTTGGCATTCTCACATAATTTCATGACCTTTGAACTGAAAAAAGAGCAATTAAAAATTATTCATGATCTATCACCACAGGAAAAGTGAACAGAGCACAGAGGAGTCTCAGGCACAATGTACGTATGTCATGTCATGGCTTCTTGGCCTCAGAGAACAAGCAGTTCATGTTCTTGCTTTCCTGACTAATTTCTTTGGTTCATTAAGCAGTCTTCAGGTGGATATTGAGTGATCCTAGAGAAACAAATGTTTTGGCACCATGTTTGGCTATCAGGATCAGGATGAAAAAGTTCAGCCTTGTCATTTACAAAGCCAGTTAAGAAGGAGGTACAAGTGCCTGAGCAGTGTTTTTAGTCAGTCACACTCCCTGCAATCTATAGTTTGGGATTAGTCATCCTGAGGCAGATGCTGTGAGGGAGGAAGGAGAAGGAAGCAGAAGGCAAGGAGTTTTGTTGACTGAAAGTGCTTTCCACCTCAGCTACTGGTGCATCTGCTTGTGCACTTGTACAGGAAAGCCTCACTCTGCAATTATACCTCCTTTCTTCTCCCTGATTTTTTCCTCTAATATCTGAGAAATTGTGGGTAATTCTCTCTTCCCCTATGGTTCTCTTTCATCTCAATGAAATTCTTTCTCTCATGGAACAGCCTCCTTCATTCCTAGAGGTTTCCTGAAGCTCTCCAAATGTCCCAGAGTTAGCTCTGTCTGAGAAGACCTATGCCTGTTAAGTAAGAAAATAAGCTGTTGTTTCTGGTGGTTCGCTTTCTACAGATAAGAATAATTAGAACACTTTTACAAGGCTGGGATTATATTTTCACAGCATTTTTCTCTTGTCTTGTGAATCTTGAGTTATGCTGCATTCTTCACAGCTGTTATGTGCTCTGGGCAGGTGGGAACTTCCTTAACACAGAGACATTATAATAGGTGGGAAAATGGGTGATCACTGTAAAAGATACATTGAATTGCTGCTGTTCTTTACTCTATTTAACATCCAAAACAACAACATGAGCATGGAAGACCTGGGACATACATTCTGTTAAGAGTACCTGTGACTTCACATACCCATGTTTGAGGTGAAATGGTAGCTGCAGGCAGAGTACTTTTACTTCTATGCAAACCACTTGTCAACCATGTAAATATATGGGTCCAAAGTAATATATAGCCCAATGAAGATAATAAATGGCTTGGGCTAGATCCTCAGCTGCTACAAAAACTAATGGAGCTAGTCTAATTGCACCTTGTGAGCTCTATGCTGCTGAGTAGTATTTTTTTTCAAGTTTTTAAACCAGAATCCATGTTACTGAAGTACTATGGAGTTTGACAAAGAGGGGAGAGAATGCAACTTTACATTAAATAACAGGAGACAGATCTTGCAGAAAAGTAACTCAGAAACCAACAGCAGGTGTCTTGCATAAATGTGTGCACCACACTATGTAGAGGTCTAAACACTATGATATTTGGGCATCACATTTCCTGGTCAGAATATGTCAGATCAAACCTCCTAATAACTCCCAAAATCCAACAAAATATGAACCTGCACATCTATTTCTGTCCCCTATATCACAAAGCTGTAGATAATTAACTTTTGTCTTTTTTATTTTTATGTGTCAAAACATTTAATCTTTCTGGAGGTTATAGATAATATAATATATTCCTAAGTCTTTACAACATGTTTTGAAGGTAGTTAGTCAGTACAAATACTTGACAATTACCAATCATTAGTTTCTCAAAGGTTGCTTTACCTTTAAATCACTGTAATGATGCTCTCATAAAATATGTCTTGTTTACTATTTTTTTATATGTGCTGTAGCTTGCTCATCATTTCAATTACCTTCAATCTTTGCCATCTGGAAACAGGGAGAAGAACTTGTCTCATTTGTACTGTATGAAAAATAATTACCAGTGATGCTCTGTGTGATAGCTGAAGGAGAATTTTTACATCATAACTTGATTGCTTTTTTGGTAAAACAAATCTATTTAACAACATATACACAAAAAAAATTATATATCATACTATTTTAAAAGTTGCTTTAGTTTCAGGAATTAGTTCTTCCAACTGGACAATAACATTTCAAAAACCATAATAAATCTCTACCAAACATAATATTTTTATCACCCAGATAGGATGCACAGGGTCACAGCAATCTGAGGAAACAAAAAGTTGCTTGGCAAAACAGCTCCATCATGCCATTTTAATGTGATAATTAAAAAGAGGTAATTATCTTTTTTCACCAGCAATAATGGTCAAATCCAACTAGATTTGAAACCTTATTTAGTTCAGATTATCAGATGAAACCTCAGATATTTATCTGAATTTAGACAATCTATTCAAATGTAATGAGTAATGATAATAAACCCTTCCAGTCTGCAGTTCAGATTTTCGGGCAGAATCTCCCTGAGAACAGGGGGATCATCTGAGGGTTAAAGGTCTGACCACTGCCTTTTATTGCAGGAAGTGTTTCCTCATGAATTATGCAGGTATCACTCTTAACCAGAAGGTTTTTTGCATCATTTTTCTCTTTGTCCTTCTGATCTCAGAACTGGAAGAGAAGCAACAGGCAGACATAAGAATGAATAATAGGAGACAGCACATGTAGCCAAAACTTGCATACATCCAAGAAGAACCAAGATGTTTCAACCCGAATTGAAAGTGAGAAAAATTTCTTGACTCATCAACAGGGAAAAAAAAAAAGAAAAAGAAAAAAAGGAGTTTCAAAAGCCTGTGTGAAAAACTGTCACTGAAAGGGTATTTCATATATACCAGTATAACATGAGGGAAGAGGAATCTACATGTAAAAGCACAACAAAGTACTGACTGAAAAATTGCAAAAATATCTTTGCCAGCTCTCAATCATATTTTTATACCATAAAAGGAAATAATGAGGCCATATTTATTCATTATAAGAACAGTGACAAATATAAATATCTGTTTGTGTAAAAATTCAAAATTAATCATATTTTGATACCTGCATGGAGAAAGAGAATTTATAATGCAGTGCAAACAATGTCAAAGACATAGGAACAGTCATGGATCAAATTTATTATAAAAAAATCTCCCCTGGGAAATTTAGATTTTTCTCATGATGGTTTTACATCTTCATACAATGTAAAGATACACTTTTCATTTGGTTATCTGTGGCAGCAACATAAACACCTTCTCATCTCTGGTCAATATCTGGTATAAAGACTGAAAAAAACAGCAGAGCAAACACCTGCAAGAAGGCTCATTTTAAATATTAAGTCAAATATAACATTACTTTATCTTGTCTTTCAACGATTTGGAAACATTAAATTTACAACAGCAATTTTATACGGAAATTACTTCTTCCCCTTGAAGACACTGATAACTGTAGTCACATATTTCCTGGCCCAGGACTGTATGAACTTGCCCTATTTCAGAAAAGTGCCCAAAACTTCTACAACACTAATTCAACGACAAGACCTAAGTATGAAGCTCAGAATGCCCTTCTTGCCTTTTCCTCATGCCTGCCCACAGAGACGCTGGCAAGGCTTGTATTGCCTTGCTAATTGAGCATTAGATTAAATGGACTGCTGTATTTGTTGTCTGGACTTTAGCAAATAAGTGGAAGAAATAATTGCCATCATAAGCACAGCCACAAATCCGCTTTACATTTTAATTTAATGTGTTTGTATGGGATCTTAATCCTCAAAACAGTTACACCCTACTGTAGCTAGCTATAAATGTGAGGCATAAAGTTTCCTTCTAATAGCGTGTCATCAGCATTTGCATTTTCAGCCTGGAAAAAATCATTTTGGAAAGGCTGATGCATTTTGAAATATTACAGTCAGTATTTTGCAAGCTGATCAAATACTGTATTTTGTAGGAAGAAAACTGCAATGGCATTGCTTCTTATAAAAGTTGTTAGATGAGAAAGCCAAAGAAATTTTAAAGAATTGCTGCAATGAAAGCTGGTAATGTATTTAGTAAATAAAACTACCCACTTGTAAACAGTTCTAAGAACCCATATAATCTAAAGTTTGTTTAGTTTTTGCCTATCAAACCTATTAGAATATACATTAACAAATATTTGAACTTGAACTTATTTATTCGGGGTATTATTACCTTATATACCTTAATGCTTTAACTTGTGGAATGAGATATTCGTTAAATCTAGTGGTTAATAAATATAGTCATTTTTTGAGAAATTCTCTTTATTTTGGAAACAATCTGTTGGTCTGTGTGTCAGGACCCGGAGGACTGAATGACCCCAAATAGCCTGTCAGAGCAGCCTTACTTGCAAGCCAAGGAGCCCAGAGCAGGCTCAGCCTGGGACCCCTGCACTGTGCTCAGCCCAGTCCTACTGAGCCCACCAGGGCTCCCCAGAGGGACCCCAGTCCTGCTTTGTGGAGCAATCCCTCTCCTACTGCTTCCTGATATCCAATTGCACAGCTTCCCATCATAACTGCTGTTGGATGCAAAAACTACATAGATCTTTTTGCACTGCAAAAAGCTAACCTCTGTCGAAGTACCACCTGGCAAGTATTTATGTTCTTCTATTGAATAAATCTCACCTTTAAACACCAAGCTACTATACTTATTTCCATGGAAGTTAATTCATCATACAGTGGTCCCCCGCTGCTCTGAAAAATGCTGTAAGAAACTCATATGAAACTGAATAACACTGGTCTGCAATACAGAATTTGTAGATACAGAACTAGAAAAAGAATGAGAAGTGCAAGCTCACTTTGCATAATGAATGAAAGGTATAATGTAAGAATAGTAATAGACGAGATGTGTGAATTCCTGCCAAGCAAACACAGGTTGCAGCAACTGAGTAGACAAAGCTTTAATATCCACTGGCTTCCTAAGCACCTTCTCAATACAGATTTGTCCTCTTTATGATTGGACAGTCCAGTGTCTGTAAAGCCTTACAGTATCCAGAGCTCTGTCTCTTGAGAAATTCCCACAGTTTCTGATAGTGTGGCACTGAAATTGGAAAGTAAGAGTCCAAAAGAAAAATGACAATCTGAACTCAAACAAATCAAATATTACACAATCCCCCTGTATTAGAGAGAAATGCTACTGTAAAATTGCAAACAATGACCCATAAGTATTAAGACTCTCATACTTGAGTTTAACTGAGATCCTGGTTAAGTTCTTCACAAAAAGTGAAACCCAAAAGATATAAAATATAATCCACTAATATTAGCAGTATTAAGCATCTCTTTCATGAATAGAGATGCTATCACTATTTTGCTTTTGCTTTGCAGGTAACTGCCCTTCCTTGACATGAAGTTGCAGCTGCCATTTTGGTATTGGCCCAGGTTTCGAGTTCCCACAATACTGGATAGAAATTGTGTTCAAAAAAGTGACCTAGATAGCTCTTATCCATTGAGGAAAAGTGAGTGTTTTATTGTAGTTCCTTCTGTAATGCTCTTAAGAGCTATTTAAATATGATTATGAACGTGGCAGAATTTGCAGACTCTGCAAATATGTTTCCCATGCTTCTTGCAAGAGCAACTAGTTAGATGTGCATACTAACAGAAATATAAAAGAAATGGATGGGGGGGAAGTATATGTTTGTGCAGACAGATTAATGTGTTTGTGCATGAACATGCTTTCATATACAACATATACATACACACAAATATTACTGTAAGTGGGAAAATTCAGAATGCAGTGGAAGCCTACTAATTTATACTGCGACTTTATCCTTACGTAAGCTGTCTATATTTACATACAGTGAAATCAGAGGTCAGAAAAATGATTGAAGACACAAGCCTAACTTGATAGTTCTCAGCTCCTAAAGACCTTGTACAGAGAAATCTCTTTTGTTGGATAAATACTTAAAGCAAATTGAACCATTGCTGCACATGCAATCAAACCAGGCACTTTGTAAACTTAATTATGAGTGACAACCCAAGCCAGAACTTCAGTGCTGGCTCACTTCACTCCTTCATCTGTGTACCCTCAGGAATTACAATTCTAATGCCTCTGTCGCCAAGGAAATTACATGATTAAACTAGCTTTTACACAGGGAAATCAATTACTCCTCACATTTTTTAGTTTATTTTACAACCCAGAGCCTTCTTCGGGACTTCATATTGAAATGATGCAACTACAGTGTTATTTAATACCACTTTAATTTTTAATTTTCTTAGGAAATCTCTTTCTATTTTTCTATATTTGCCCCTTCAAAATATCCCCAAAATAAACCTTTTGGACAAAGAAATGGTATTGAGCGAATATGGCACACCCCTTATCACCCACAAGCCTCTGGAAAAGCAGAGAGATATAATGGACTGCTAAATGTTGAGAGCATTAGGCAATGGGGCATGGAAGCAATGGGACACAAATTTAGCAGAAGCTGCTTGGTTGCTTACCACCAGAAGAACTGCAAACCACCCTGCTCCACCCAAAGCAGGCCTCCTACGTACCATGGGAGGAGATAAGGTCCCTGTACCACACACAAGGAAGTGGCTGGGAAAGACAGCGTGGATTTCTCCTCCCACTGAAAAAGACAAAAAAAAAAAGGATTGTCTTTGGTCAAAAGCTGGGCTTACCAGGTGGGTAATGCAAAAGGATGGGGAGACCTGGTGTACATCTCAAGGAGATTTAGCTCTGGGGGAAAACAATCTGTTGTATGTTGCAGGAAGTAAAGTAGCAGGAACAACATGAACCAAGAGAGAGTAAATTTTGTGAGGAGCAAGGAGAGTATGACGATGATCCAGGCCAGGCTGGCGCTGTGCTGCTTCTCCTGGCCTGATCACCTGTCTTGATGGAATGGAGCCTAAATCATTGCTTGTTTTGATCATGGAGGGGTGGAGAAAGTCCATGAAATGAGAAAATAATTTCTGTGAACTGACAGGGAATAGTAGTTAATCTGTATGCTGGGTATAAAACTAGTTTAAGTACCTAGTTTCAGCTGTAAAAAAAAGAGGAGGAAGGAATTCATTAATTATGTTTGCCTTCCAGAGCAACTGCTATGCATGCTGCAGATCTGCTTCCTGGGAAGTGGCTGGACAGCATTTGCAGATGGAAGCTAGAGAACAATTTAATTTCTTTTTCCTTTCTTTTGTATGCACAACCTTCCATTTTTCTTTTAGTAAACTGTGTTATCTCAACCTGTAATTTTTCAGTCTTATTTTCCCTCCCCTGTCCAACTGAGAAGTGCAAGTGATAGAGTTGCTTGGTGGGCACCCAGCACCCAGTCAAGGAGAACCCACTCCAGTCCTGGATATTTTTGCTTCATGGTTTACTTAAATGTCTCTGACATGAGTGTCATTATACTTACATTATCAAATTGTCTGTATTCAAATAACAATTATTTCTGTTTCATAGATGTAATATTCACCCGTGTACTCTCCCATTGCTGTTACGATTATTCTTTCAGTCACACTGTCTTGTATGTGTGTGCACATATGTTTACCTGCATGTGTTTAGGTATATATAGGCATATAATAGAATCTAATTTCTTGCTTGGTCAAATTTTCTTATGCTGTTCCAATTTATTCTGTCTAATGAGACAGCTTCTAGCAGCAGACATGTTGACAGTAAAAGTAATAGCTTTACAAAAGCAGTAACCTGTTGCTGTACATTGCTATATTGAAAAATGGATGCTGTGGTTTGGAGCACATCTTTTTATTGAGCGGCTACACTCCGTGATGGACGATACATGTGAGAGAAGAACATTCCTAATCACCAAATGTTCTGATAAAGAGGACCAATTAATCTTTGTCCATTAGAAATGAGGATAGGGATTAACTCCTATAAACTAGTGTGAAGACAAAGTTAAAATAAAACTTAACAATATTGAAACACTTTGCAATTTTTCTTTCATGTTCTGTGCAAATTACATTGCACCCATAACAGCCTATGGCTTAATACAATTTCTGAGGTCTGGTATGTCAATAATGCTGAGAAAAGCTGAAAACTATAAGTTATCCAGGCAATGAATATTACCTGAACCTGACTGCCTAGTTGCATTTATATTAGCTCATCTTTCCTTGCTGTTATCTTCAAGAATTTACCTTAAAACCTCCAGCTCTGTGGGAAAGCCAGCTCTCAGACAGGAAGCTCACCCGTTGGCCTTAACATTGGTGCACAAAGAACTTGGGAACACCAAGAGGTTGTGGATCTGTACCAGGTGCTAAGTGCAGCCTTTGCCTGACTCTGCAGGTTGTTAGGAGGCTCTTGATTCAGTGACATGGTGGTCTCAGTGTTTATGTACCAGCCTCGTACAGAGAGTTTGTCTCTGGCCTCAATGCAACAAACAAAACTCTTTCACTCACTTACTGTGAGCATACTCACAGTGTTTTGCGAATCATGGGTTGTGATTAAATGTTGCATATTTCTGAGTGACGCGGCCTCGCCCTCCTGCTGACCACCCCGACCGGCCCGGCTAGCCCACGAGGGCGAGGCTCGGCGCCAGGAGTGGGCCATCCCCCGAGAGATCTTAGGTAGGGAGTACGGCTAGGGCTTCGGGGCCCTGAACGAGATATGCGTGTCCGGATACGGCAACAGATCGGGCGAGTCCTTTTAGTGGACCCACAGGGTTTACTGGACGAGGGTAGGGTGAGACAACAGGGCCACACTGAAGGGAACCACCAAAACTCCCGGAAAGCAAGCAAACAGCAACTTANAACTTAAAACTTGCGCACCGCAACATCTGAGCCCCAAGTGAATTCAGCTAAAGGGAAATTTAAAATATCTTCCTATGTCTTAATGTCATTCACCACTATCTTCAAAGAGGAGTCAAAAAAGGAACAAATAATTAACTTTCTTGCAGTATGTAAGATAGGCTTTTCAGAGATTCTGTAGGTAACAATGTTATAGAGGATTAAAAAGATACATTACCAGTCTAAAACATCCATTTAGATAAAATGCACATCAATCCACACATGAAATTCATTTCATTGGCATGAAGTCAGTAATCAAGCTGTATGCAAAAGAAGCCTGGAGGCCTCCAGGTGCTTCACTTGATCCTTCCAATCCACTGCCTAAACTGCAGGATACAGAGCTCCCACAAGCCATGCTATTCCCACCTGACCTGCAGGCTAGAGAGAGAAGGCAGCAGAGCCCTGGGCCAAATGGATTTCCATGAACCAGCCCCTCTCAGCATCCCTCGCTCATTGTTCCACCTGTGTCTCCTCTGGGAATGCACAGACACAGAAACATAGCACAACCCTAGAGGGTTTATCATTCCCCTTCCTGCAAGCAGACATTTCCACCTAAGAAAATTATATTCTATTTTGCAGCAATTTAGGCCTTTTTGTATAAGCTATTTCTTTAGAGGCCATTAATAATGCAGAAATGATAAGAAGGTAAAAAATGTTACATTTTCTGAAAAAATTTATTAATACTATATGTTTACAAATAATACCAGGGACTCTTTTTTAAAGCCTAGATAGCAGAAAAAGGGATATTAGCATCTACCAATGCCCACTAATCTTTTGATTTATGAAAAATATTTCCCCCCAGTATTTAGTTGAAAATATTTAAATCATATTTTAAAATCATGACTAGTCATTAAAAACACAAACTGACCAAATTTTTTCCTTTTACTGCCTTTTGGGAGTATCTTTTTTTACGCGCTACTACAGCTGCATTCAAGTGTTGCTTACAAATTGCAGCAAAATTCACAGGAGCCTAGAAATAAAATCCTGGTAAGCCCTAGTCATGGTCTGTCATTCACTCTGTGTCTCAATTTAGTTCAATTTGATAAAACAAGTTTGGAATAGCAAATGACCATCTCATCCTGTTTATTGATTTTACCCATTTCATTATGTTTTATCCAGCATGCTAAAATTTAGAGCCTCCCTAGTAACTTTCAGATATACTGACATAAAAACTTTGAAACAGGAGGATGGATTTGAAATAGATTCTCCCTGGGTAAATAATGAACAAAAAAAAATTCAAACAGCATTTGATTCTCCTTATTGGCATCATCATCAACTATGAAGCTATAAAATAGAGATTTAAAATACCATGTGCTGGCTTTAGAATGAAGGTTTTCCTTCAGTACAAACCTGAAGGAAGGGGCCAGTTGGGCGATTGACCTGATTTTCTACACTTGTTTCTCAGTACCTTCGAACTCTCAATATAGAAAAATTCATGACTTGCACTTAAATATCACAAAGAATTAGTTTCTCATTTTTCTGTTGACTGTGTTTTTTCATTACTTGTTTTATTAAATTTTTCCTTGTGCCATCAGAGATCTCAGGTTGTTTTCCAGAGTACAAAGTACATGTTTAAGCACCCATTAATGTCTTGTCATTTCCTGAATACCTTGTACAGTAGAAATTTTATTATTCCTTTACCACAATGACTGAACTGTTCTGGGCCATTTGATTTAATATCAGAGGAGATGGTGGGAAGGGATGTCTGTTGGACTGTTAGCTTTGAGAACAAACTGACAACGTTACAGTGACAGAAAGAAATGTCCCTGAAAATAAGAAACCAAGCCGCAGGAAAAGCAAAACCAAGTGAACAATAAAAAAGATTTCAACAGATTCTCAAATCTGGACTGAAGGTGGAAAAAAAAAAAGGAATAATATAAAAATTCCTATCTGCCAAAAGGGAAGATCCTTTTTTATTGCATCCATGTGAAATCAACAGTTCAATGCAAGCTAAATGCAGAAGTTATATGTTTGCCATTTAGGATTTATGTCATATTGTGGTCTATATGTCAGCTTGAGCTTGAGAGCAGCTGCTATGACATAAATCACCTCCAAATGCTTGTATAAAAAGTAGGAGACTTTTTTTCTTTTTGGGTGGAGAAGCAGGGAGCAGGGAGGAGGTAAGAGGAAGAGAAAGTGGATGGAATCTTAAAAAAAGTTTAAAGAGGGAAGAAATCAGTGCCATCAAGAATTTTTGAAATCAGGAAACAACAGCCCTTCAACCTCTTTTCCAAAATTGCAAACGGTCAGGGAAAAGTACATGTAATTGTTAATGAATCATCTTTTTTCTGGACACTGTCTATGTCATAAGAGTGAATAATATTTGTTAAATACTCCAGAATATTATCAGGGACAGGTCTTGTTCCTACAGTTGCTGCTACCACTGCTACCTTAATGGCTGACCATGAAACAGTTTTTATATGTTCACTCAGTCTCTGACTTTTTCCTTTTGGTTTTGCTGATTTTATTGTTCTTGATTTTGTTTTTGTGGGATTTTTTTGCTGTGGCTGTTGGTTGCAGGGGAATTTTGAACTCATAACTGCATGTGCTGTATATATCTGTCTCATATAGCTCCCAAAGTCTTAGCTGATATAAATTTGGTAAAAATGCTGGCACTTAGTTTACTTCTATTATTTGTGTCTGTATTGAGTTAGAAGTTGTTTGATGAAACATAGGACCTCAAAGTCAGTAGAAGTTGAACAGAATTTCCATCTGTATTTAATGTACCCTGGGTTTATTTCAGCCAGTGCTGCCTGAAAGTGGAATAGTGTGAGCCACCCAACCCCTAGGTGGTCAACTGGCAGGGGTACTTCCTCCTATTTATCTTTTCCTACTGGCTTTGGGGGGTGATTTAATGTCTCGGTGATAAATTACATGAGACAAAGTTCATGTTTTGTAGGTCCATTCATGAAGACCACTTTTAGACAACTGCCTCTACAAGGTACTCAAAGGACCTGTAAATAGGCAAGGACAAAACATATCAATAACAGCAGCTTTCTTTGCTTGCTGTGTACCTGAAGTTTACAGTTGGTATATAACTTGTATTCTAGTTTGTAATTATCAACAAAATAAAACTTTGGCTTTAAATGTTAAGGAAGAAGTGTTGCATTAGGATGAAATGATGATTGTTAATGCATGGTTTTACAAATTGCACTGTTTATTGTGTGCTCCATAAAACCCACTAATTGTGTGTATTTGTTTTGTTCTAACAATAAACATCAAAACAAAACTCTAAATACATCTTCACCCAATGTGCAACATGGCTTTGTGTTCAACTGTGATAAAATTAAACAAGTGCTGGTATATATTTCACTACAAATAAAGGCATTTGTGCTGTAGCTAATTTTTTCCTCTAGACTTATCTAGACTTTCATCTAGACTCATTTTTACTTTCTCACTATTCTATCTTTTAACAGAAAATTAAGATAAAATACAGGTTAACTAGGACAACTAATATTGTCAACTTTTGTGAACAAGTTAGAACTGAGATCTGCCTGGTCCACCAGTGGAGTACCCTTAGTCCTGTAGCTGGATTGTAGGGTGCAAATGAGTGTTTAATAGAGATTTGAAGCGGTTTAAGATAGTTCTGACTAATCTATTCTAACACTATATACATTTATTTACATTTGGAGAATGGAGTTGTTCCCTTGAAACTACAATGCCCATTTTGCTATCTCACAATGATGTTTCCTCCACGTGGACATTTTCTTTTTTTCTCCATTTCTATACTCCTAAAACTCATATCTTGTTATTTAAGCATGGGCTTGATTTTAACAACAAGATGTTTGAGAAGTTGGCCAGAGATGGAGGCATTACAACAAAAACACCAGTCTGATTTTTCTCTCATATCTCATTCAACCCTTCTGCTGTTAGTGGGAAGCAGTGGCAACGAATGGTGCCCAGACTGCAGAATGCTCTCCTATGCATGGGCAGCTGATTTGAGACCTGTATTTATTCCTATGGTCTGGACATGAACAGCCTTTCAGACTGCAACCCCTCTGACAACAGAACTGCTTTTTGTCGCAGGAGATGTTCATCACTTCAGGCGCTTTATATGACTATTATTAGATGTCTTCTACTAAATCGAGTTGTGATGCTTCTCTTCTTGAAGGATGCTATAATAAACAAGAAAATTGCAGTGAATGTTCACAAAAATAAATGCTTCTTCTGGGCAGCAGTGGCAGGGGGCAGAAGAACTCCTTATGTTAAATAGAGATAAGATTGCATTCAACAGCTGGCTTCATAAAACACATATAAAATATGTGGTAAAAACACAGGAAGACCCACAGGATTCTGCAAGTTCCACCATGGGAGTCCAGCACTGTTTAGCAGAAACAGGTTATTTAGACTTTCTTTCTACTACAGAGAGAAAAACAATAGAAAACTCTTCATTTCCTGCATTGGGTCTATTAAACATTAAGGGTTTGTTTTTCAGATGCAAGAGTAATAGAAGAGAGGAAGAATTCTGCTTAGATCTGCTTTTCATCCTGTAAACTGTCAGGGTTTTTTCAAGAATTGAGTTATATAATAGTCTGTATTTACTTTTTGATTAAAAGAATAAATTATGGGCCATCTGAGAGCCACTATTAATCTTTCTTATTACTTTGTTCTACAGGGAAAATAAAATAGCAAGGAATATTTCCAGCAATATAAATAACTTTTTTGAGAATTTTGTGTCACAGATAAACTGTGAAATTAGACTTTTTTTGCCTTAATCATTCCTCCAGTTTGCTAACAGTGATTAATATGGCACCCTAATTATCCGTGTCCTATTAGTTTCATATCAGTCACAGAAAATCCAAGGTTTAAAGTAAAAAAATCTGATGGTGAAATAGTCACAATTCAGCTCTATTAATACAAAATGAGAGGTTTTTTTTCTTTGACATGGATGAGGGAAGGAAGAAAAAGAGTGTTATCTGGATCTGAAAGCTAGAAGGATGTGTTCTAAAACATGAAGGAACAGCCAATTTAGGGGTCAATGTTTTCAAATCTATGGTTTTCTTTTTCAGATATGCTTCTCTCTCCAAGGGCATGTAGCTGAAAGTCAAGGCAGACACATAATAAACATAAAGTGTCAAAAAGGATATTTATACAAAATTTAAGACTCTAATGTCAAGAAAAATGACCCACATTGTTTCAAGTGCACAAGACATGCTAAAGCTCCTTGTCTGCAAATGTTTTACTGATGTCCATGACCAGCTGAATCCCTTCCTTTGCTAAGCCAAATACCTCAGCTTTCATCTGTGTCTATCTGAAAAGCTTTAGGATATCTGAGACATTCATATAGGGATGACAGGTATAATACAGAATTTATGTACACTGTTTTAGAGTAGCAGCTGAAAGCCAGCCTAGAGCATTCCATAGTGCCTGATATCCCATCTGCTGCAGAGAAGCAATAGTAAAAAATTAATTTGCAGAGTACTGCTACACTAATCATGTAGTGAGACCACTTCTTTCATAAAAGGAGTTGTGGACTACAGGTATCTTAGTCTAAAAGGAATTTGAAATGATAACTTCAAATCCCCTGAAAGCTACTTTTCTATCCAACTACAGGATAGATAAAATGGAAGCACATGTCATGTCCTGCTGAAGTTTGGCTGATGAATTATAGCATTTTCATTGCACTGTACCTCCATTTCTGATCACTAATCAGAGAAACTAAGACCTTTAGACATAGAAATTAAATTTGCTTTGTGTGTATCTTGAAGCTATTATTTGTAGTATCCCAATGAAACATTTGATTTCAATATAATGAACTCAAAGTGATGATCTGTGTGAGTAGAGTCCGTAAGCTGGATAGCAGTATGAGATGCCTGCAAAGTCAGTGCACTGCAATATGCACACAAAATGATTTCTAATATTCAGTTTTGCAGGTAAAGAAAAATGGATCTGGGTAAAGAACTCTACTGAAAAAAGGTGGAACACTTTCAAGACCACCAAGGTTTTCAGTGAAATCGTAAGGCAAAATACAAAAGAGGCGGTTACATAAAAAAACCTACTACTTGGAATTTGCTTGTTGCGCTATTAGAAGTGACAAACTCTAAAGCAGAAGGGCTTTGCAATGGTGACTTTGATACAGAAGGCAGAAGGAGTTAAAGGAGACTGATTTCAGCAAGTCCACAGAAAGTAAGCACAAACAGAATATATTCTGCTGCAGTTTTCCTGTGATTGTGTCTGTAATGCATTAAATTTCAATAGCTTCTCATAGAATGAGACATGAACATTTTCTCTTTTCTAACTCAAATTCTTTTGGAATTCCTGTCTCATTTTTCCACCTACTGCTTTTAGAATGTAACATAAAGGATCTCAAAGGTTACTGTGCTACACTATTTATAATTTTAATACTTTTTATTCTGTGATATCAAGATTTATTTAAAAATGGGTTCTATGGGATTTCTAAAGTTCTACTATAATGTTTAGATTAATTGATTTAAAGCTAAACTTGGTTTCATTTAAATAGGGAAAAAAATCACTTAAATAGCAAGTACTATCCAAGGTTATTGTATCTGTTGTCTTTTAAGCTGTCTTTGCAATTGTGCCTGACAGCCAGATTTGAAAGCCACCAATGACTCAAGCCCCCTCACTGTATTGACTGCCCTCATTATGTTGATAATATTTATTTCCAGAGAGAGTAATTTTAGTATTTCAGAATCATCTAAAAAGTGTAGCAAGTTTTCATCAACGAGAAATTGTTAAACTTTCAGGTATCCAAACCCATTCAGTACAACATGAATCAAATTCTTAAATCTTTTCTTTGTGATAGGTATATAATGGTTCTTCACAGTGAAAAAAACTAAAATCAATAAAAAATATTGATTTTTTAAATGCTCTTTGACCAATTGCCCTCATTTCCAAATATTATTAAATTCTATACGTAATATTTACTGATAGCAGTAATTATTGTATATGAGTCTTTCACAGGAACTTGCCAGTTTATACTTAGTCCAGAGAGGTATTTCACATATTTCTATACTGCATTTCTAAAAATGTAATCACTATGGACTAGTGATTAAAAGGATGCTGCCTTGAGTAATGAACTACCTTCCTGAACACCACTGAGGAAACAGCTCAAGGAGGAAATTGTACCACAACATTCCTTGAACTCCAATAGCCATCAAAATATTTTAGGGTGGTTATCATTTATCCTTCTTGCTCTCCCTTTGGTAGGGAGTAAATATAAGAACCCTATATGTAGCATCTGTCCCTTCATCTTCACAACCCAAAACACTTTTAAAGTTCAGAGTCTTTACAGAGGATTTCCAACTTTTACATTCTTCATAGCCAGCAGATTTCTTAAAGGTCTCCAAAGGTAGATGTGTTTGCCAGTGTTTACATCTGCATTAGACATACTCATTCCTCCTGATAATTGAAAAATTTTGTTTTATTGTGAATGGCCTAAGAGGCCCCTAAAAGTGTGCTGTAAATTGTGCGTTTAGATTAGGTACAATAGATTCCACCCACTTACTTCTATCGGTTTATATTTATTAAAATAATGAATGTTGAGTTAGCTAGTTATTAAAATGCTAATTATATAGCCTAATTTTCTAATCTGTTACAAGACAACACTGACATGTTGTCTTTGTTTCATTTGCCAGAGTTTAGTGACTGGGAATGGGATATTATCATCCATAAATTAATATATTCCTAGAATTTTAAAATCAGCAAGCTAATCTTTTCCTACTAACACTGACACATATCTCAGGAAGACACATTATTATAGAATTGCAATTAATTTAACTGAGAACAGTGTTCTACATAGGTTTTTTTTTTCTAATTTCACTGAACACAGCTTAGCAAATATTTTCTATCATTTCAAAGCCTTCTTGTTAGGTCCTTTGTAGTTTGTCTCTGTCTGTAAAGCATCACCCTTTACAAAATTGGGACTGGGACAGAACCCTAAAAAGTGTGTTCTCCATAAGGTGAGAAACAACCTGAGAAATCTTAGAGCTGTCATTCTTTTTACTCCCCTGCCTTCTGCAAAATATAAAGACTGAGCTCAAAAATCTCACTCTCCTCTGTGTTCAATGGCCTGGCTCCTTGTCCTGGGGTGACGTTGTNCTATTCAATGGCCTGGCTCCTATAAATGCAACATACCACTGAATGCTCCAAACAGAAATCTGTAATAAACAGCTACATTTCTCAAGCACAGTGGAACTTTCTTAAATCAGACCAAGTCTCAAAGCTTACTTCAACCCACAGTTTGTGGTCCAATGCAAAGACTATTTCTACCTTCTTTTCATATAAATATGTACCAGTAACCTAATACTTAAGCATAGAACCCAAATGCTTTCCTACACAATAGAGTGCAAATATACTTATTTCATGTTTAAGTGGTAAGGGAAATGAATTTTTTTAGCCTGTTACTCAGAATAATTAATTGCTCTGAAGCACAACTGGAAGCACAAGATTCCAATGAGGCACATTGGAATCTTGAAATCATTAGGTTTGGAAAAGGCCTCTCAGATCAATGGTTCACCCAGCACTGCCAGGTCCACCACTAAACCATGTCCCTAAGCATCATATCTACTTGTTTTTTGAGCACTTAATTCTCTGAATATCTGGACCTAAGGTTATGCCTAAGACAGATCATCTTAGCCAAGTTCTGTCTCACACAATACTGTCTACAGTTACAGCAATTACCCTTATTATATGTATTAAAAACCTTAAGGTTCCACCTACTTGTATTCATTGTCTGTCAATATCTGGCTATATTTTGGATCTCTCATTGACAAAAGATAGTTACCTCCAGAGAAAAATCAGTCTACTGTCTCTTGGGACTAATCGTGTTGTAAGAAAAATTAAAAAAAAAAAAAAAAAGAAAATGTTTCTTTTCACAGGCTATAAGGCCATATGGTCAAATACAGTCATCAGCTTCAGATATCTGCATCAGTCTTTAGAGTACCACTCTAAAAGGCTGCAGATTGTGCAAGTTAATATTGAATCTTTCAGCTGTGGGCAGTTATCCCATATATTTAACTTTGCCTCAGATGCTGCTGGTTGCATACATGTATTCACAGAAACAAAACACTCCTTCCATGGCACAGAGATTTAGCATTTATCATGAGTTTCTTTTGCATGCAGTGGACAGGCCTCTAACAGCGGTAATGCATCTTATTTTAAGTATGGTATCTAAAGATTACTAGCTGTCTAAATGTCTCTCACTCTCTTATTGACTAAAAAGGATGCCTACATCATTATCTTAAATGAACACTTCAGTGATATGCAGTTATGGATGAAACTAATGTGACTTTCAGAATGAGGTGACTGTGGAATATATGTTATGGAACTGGAATTTGCAAAGCTTTTAGATGTTTGAATGACATTTCTGAACTGACAGCTAATGTCTGCATGTGCTTTTATTTCAGGTACAAATACTGAATTGCCTTCTTTCTTGAAAATTAAGCAGTTTTAGTGAAATAAAAAATAAATTTTTAAAATACTGTATCACCAGTATATGCTGCTAAAGCCAAAGTTGCAACCATCCTCCCTTTTATAAATTCTAAACTTAGTCTTATGGAGACATACACAAAATTCACAAACATCCATTTCTTTATGATGCTTATTTTGAGTGTAAGTGAAGTGGTATTATAATCTGTATAATCTTGGGCTAATTTGAGTCACAGAATAAAAATAAGTTGTTTAGTGAGTTCATTGTAAGCCTCATTTTAGAAAGGTCTTCTAAAAGATAAAATAATTGCTATGAATTAGTTTAGCATCTCACTATGCCATAAACTTCGAATAAATCATTCAGTTTAACTATCAGTCACAGAAACTACCACTCTTACTATGTTAATCAAATCTCAGTTACAATGCAGAACTACAGTTAAATGAACATAAAGGTGAGACAATTTAATTAAATGGATTTTATTGGTACTTCATTTAATGTTGAGCCCTAAAATTTAGCCCATCAATTTTGTGTTTGACAAGAATCCTTTTAACTGGAGGTAAAATTCCTTAAATTCCAGGAATCATAGCTTTAAGAATAGAAAATCCTACAGAATTAAATTCTGGCAGTCAGTTAGTGTGAAGCTGTAGGTGAACAGAAGTGACAGAAAAACAAACAATTGATGAGATTGTATCAGTGTATAAACTGACATGGAAATGGAAATATGAAGCAGCAAATCAGACAGAAACTCTTTGAATTTTTACACAGTATCTACATTAACCTCTGAAAGGGGTAACATTAGATCTCTTTAGTGTCAGTGGAAAGAAATAGCCCCTAACAGTATATGATTGACCTTGCTTACCTTAGATGTCGACCTCAAGATGAGAACTGTTACTTAGAAGCACCTGCTTCTCCCCACTGAGAAATAGGGATTGCTGCTTTAGGTGTAGACCATTAAAGACATCTTCCCAACAGGAAGGTAAGCAGCTGGAATGACCCATAAAATGGCAGTCATGACTTCATTTCTCAAGTGCCGTTACTTTGAAGGAACAAACGCATACAAAAAGTTCTTAAAGTTTGCTAAATAGGATCTGTTTGTTTATAGTATTGAGAATACAGAGGGGGCAATGAGGTGGTTTCACTAAGATTATAATGGATTTCTGTATGATTAATTAACTTTTTCAAAATCCTGCCGTAAAATCCTGCCTTCTTTGTTTTCCTTTTTTCTGAAAATTGCTATGTTATCTTGGGCTTTGGACATCAGGGCTGTTTACTTTAATTCCAGAATCTTTTATTAATAGATGTGCTAGATTTTTTTTAATGGAGACTTTTGAGAGGACTATTATACTAGCATGAATTAACATCCTAATAATTTTAAGAAGTCTCTTCCTGTTCTATGGGAATTAATACATAAATATATGGAAGTGCCTATAGGTTTAATATTTCTAAAATTAAGCCAGATAAATATTCAGAAAAGTACAGAGAAATGTGCCATATGAGAAGCCACTCACCTTCATATGGAAGAAAATTAGACTCAACAAGTCTAAGGGAAATTAAAGGAAAAGCTGTAAAGGTATTAAAATAGATGAAGGCTAAAAATATGGGGTTTTGTTACATTTAGCATTGTCAGGCTTATAATTGTTTTAGGGTACTAACCATATGGATCAGTAGGAGACATAAATGTATATTACAGGTTATTCATTCCAGAGTGAATTGAGAACATAATGTGTTGTGGCTTTTTATTAACATTAAACAAGGTAGGAAATGAGATGTCATTAAGATTAATGTTGAATTATAGCGGTAGAAAGCTTTGTAGATATGCTGAAGGATCTTCAGCATGTAAATACTGCCCAAAGATCTAGCACCAATTTGAAAAGAAATGTATTTCCAAGTTTTCAACCAAACTTTAAAAAAACTTGCTTCCACTCCATTTGCCAAGAGAATCAAAGCTAGATCTGGGCAAAAGGGAACTGAACCTCTTCTGTCCCTGAATATTGCTCCTAACCTGATTAGCTTCTCTTTTTTCAGACGTACATAAGAAGAAAAAAAATAGCTAAATTTGAGGATGAAAAGTAGAGGGCACAAACACCTACCTTTGGGGAAGAGACTCAAAGCACGTGTCTCCAGTGAAATGACTCTCTGCTCAACAGCACTGAGAACCTCAGAGAGCTGCATGATTTCATATATCCTGTGTTCACACCTCTCAGCTGCCTAATTTAGGGGGATGCTTATCCAACATACTGTGGGATTGTTGCTGCTTTTTGGGGTTTTTTCAAATGTATGCAACACTAGATATTTAACCTTCCTCATATATTAGATGGACAGCCTGTGTACTATTTTCAGCCAAGCAGATTCCATTATTAAAAATCAAACTCTGAAATTGTGGAGCTTTTCGTACAGATTTAGTACCAAAGGAGAAACAGGTTTACCTTTAGTATGAAATAAAACAGCATTGACTAAGGATATTGAGTACTTCTGTTTTGTCAGAACAAGAAGAGGAAGAAAGGGACTACAACAATGACAATGACGGTTTCAATAGAATCAAACTGATTTGGCCATCAAATATTGTTGTATGGCTCTGTAATGCTGGAAGTACATATTGTCAGAAGCAGTGAGACATTATTTGACACACAGAAAAGCTGGTTATATATTGACAAGTACAGAAAGTTCATTTGTCCTACACAGAAATGGTGAATATGTAAGTGTTGCATCGAGGGAAACATCTAACCTCAATAAATCAGCAGTTTCAGCATAAAGGAGGTATCCTTTGTAATGTAAGAGGCATCATCCTAAAGCTTTTCAAGTGTATAGATCTCGTAAAAATATCCCAGTAATTATTACTGACATTAATAAATTAATGGCTTCTGCTAGAAAGGTGTTTTTCTAAGTCACTCTGAATCCTGCTCCTTGACATCCCCAAATACTGGATGGGATCCTTAGTGACTACTGTTCACTTAAAATCTGTTTTAAAATAGGTAGTGAAAAATTAAAAGAATAAGACATACATAGTACATTTTTTTGGTTTATACTGTAACTGGCCTGATGTTTCACAATTGCTTTCAATGAAGAACAAGAATAAAGGTGATTTAAAAGTAATGGCTTTGATATAATACTGTAGAGAAAAATCTATTGTTGTGATTGACTGTTATCATCTATTTTGCAGCTGAGTGATTGCTAACGTAGCAGGAAACTTCCTCACATTTCCCAATAGGCTACTGCAAACCACTGTCATAATGACACAATTATGTAGCAAGTGTCCAAAGAATTTAAAAACATATCATGGCTGTAACTTCACCATCACCTCCCAGAAGTCTTGCTATTTCTGAAGTGTGCCTGGATTTCACTTTAATATAGCAGCCACTTATAACCAGGAATCATTTCTATATGAGCTGTCCAATGGGAATGTAAAGCTATAATTATAATGCACAAAGATATCCACTGAACACTTCGTAATGACAAGACGTATTCCTCATATTACAGACAAGCCTAAATGCCCCCTATCAGATATTTTTAACAGTACAGTATCTTACATATGCTTACTCACATAAATATACTCCCTTAATTGAAATATATTTGTGCCATACTGATTAAATCCAATGAGAGATTAACAAATATTTAGATTTTGGTGACTTTTAAATTTTACTGTCTATTAAATAGACATCAAAGAACTTTCTATTTGGAAGACAAGGCATGTAAGTTTGACAGTTTTGAACATTTCATGTTAATATATTTGAATAAGCTTAAAGTATAACAAGTGTTTAGAAATTGTCTTTTATGGACTTCAATTTGAATAGCAAGAGTTTTTTCAATACAGTTACCAACCTATATACAAAAGCCTTTTTCAGCTTGACACTGTCATTAATGATAACATAAGCATCATAGGTAATTTCTAATGAAAAAAACATTTCATAACATGCAAAAAGGTGCATTCAAAACTGTAGACAAAAAATTACAAAAGCAATGCAAGCAAACACTATAAACACGTCTTAACAGTCAAAGTAGAGCTAGAGAAATAAAAGGAAAAAATAATTCAGGCCATTACTCTAAGATGTGATAAAAGAACTTAAAAGTTGTGGTGAATGGTGCAGTTACAGGCAGAGACAGGTAATGTATGACATGCATGTAGAGCTGAGATAGTTGAGAAAAACTGCTCTATGTTCTAAAATAACAGACAAATGTTTCAATTTATTTTTATGCATCTTACAAAGCAAACACGTGCAACAAACTTGAAAGAATTAGGGAGGATACATGAAGTATCAAGAGATACATTTTTCTTCTAAAGAGATTCATCGTGTTTATAATTTCCTTGGAAAAAATGTATTTCAGTGACTCTGTCAGTGCAAAATGAGAAATGCAATACAATTCAGATACTCTCAAGAATCTCACTAACCAGGAGGAAAGCTTGTCTTTCTCTCCACATAAATGCCTGGTTGAATGTCTGTAAGACAGATTTCCCATCTGTGAAAATTATTATCTCTAAAGAGGGGAGAGTTTCTAATTTTCAAGACTTGATACTTAATGTACTCGATGAACTTTTTATAATGTATTATTCTCCTTTTTTTTTTTTCCCCAGTAAGGAAAACTTCAGATTTTTGATAAATAAATTTTAGTGATTGTTTTAGCTAGACTTTTTGTCCTGGAAGTTTCCACTGACTGAAAGTAATAATCACAACATGATTGAAACCAAGAGTGATTCTGAAAAATCTGTTCCAGTCATGTCTGAGCAGGAGAATGCAAATCTACTCTCTATGTGAGAATTTTATCCAACTGTGCAGACACAGTTATATGCACATAGGTTATAAATAATGTGTGAGGTCCAGCCAAATCCCAAAGCACTAACTCTTTTCTTCTTTTGCACCAGTCAGTATTAGAGAAGACCCAGTCTTCTGTTGACAGAATAAAGCTATCTTCCTCAGTGAAACCTATGTGGCAAAGCTTCTAGTAAAGCAACTGTAGTTGGAATAATCTCTGATATCTCTCTATTGTTTGATATCTTTAGGAGATCTTTATTCACTACAGAAATACAAAATGTTTTGGTGCTCAAATTGTACTTAGAACATTCTGCTCTTTTATGAATAAAGTGGAACAAGATGTATGCAGCAGATAACCTCAGAAAGAAGTCAATCACTAAAAGTTCCAGAATTCAACAAAAGCTTCAACACCACACTTTGAGTCTAAGATTAGGTCAATTATCCAAAATATGTGATATGTATAAGTGAAATAGCTCTACATTTTACTTACTTGGTTTTTGTTGTGGGAAAGAAGGTAGGTGGAGAACAGTTGGAGCTCACAGAACATATGTTGTTTCTTGCGATGCAGTACAGCACAAAAAGTTAATTAGGAAAATAAAAAGATGTTATCAGCATAATCTAAAGCTTTGCTCTTCAACTTTTTTGCATTATACTGTCATGTTACACTGGGAAAAAAAAATTAGCACATTCAATTCAGGCAGCTAGGAACCCTCTTCCACTTGACTATAAAAAGGACAATGTCATCATCCTACCAGCTCTAGCCTGATCCTTCGTCAAAGCTCTGACCTGGGTAATGAGAGACTTAGAGCCAAAGCAACTGAAGAGGTCAAGCCATATCATTTTCAGAAATGCTCTGTCGAGTATGTTGCCCACAAACTGTGAGTTATACTGCTGGCTGCAGATCAGGTACTTTCTGGTCTGCCTGTGAGATCAGCTGTGGGGCTGGCAAGGAGGGAGCTGAGCGACTGCTGGGGTCCAACCCACCACTTCCTTGCCTACCCTTTCTACACTGAATTTGCCTGAGCTTTTCAGTGTGCAAAAAATCTGCCTCACCTCTTTTTTTCTGACTTCTTAGTTTTTTCAGCACCTCCCCTATGAAGACAGGCTTAGAGAGCTTGAGGTTTTCATCCTGGAGAAGATTCCAAGGAAATTGTTAGTAGCCTTCCAGTTACTAAAGGGAACTTATAAAAAAGAGGGAGAGTGACTTTTTACATGGGCAGATAGCGATAGGACAAAGGGAAATGGTTTTAAACTAAAAGAGGGGACATTTACATTAGAAGTTAGAAGGAAATTCTTTACTCAGAGCGTGGTGAGACACTAGAACCAGTTTCCTGGAGAAGTTGTGGATTCCCTATCCCTGGAATATCCCCAAGGCCAGACTGGGTGAGGCCCTGGGCAACCTGATGTAGTGGGTGACATCTCTGCCTGTCGTGGGGTGGTTAGAACTAGATGATCTTTATAATCCCTTCCTGCCCAAGCTGTTCTATGATTCTAAAGTTGTCTCCTCAGGTGTGCTGCTACATGCAGTCTGTGAGGCTTTGCACATACAGACATGGTTAAAAATAGTCCCTAAAGACATGGATTTTTCGGTCTGGTGTTGTAGGATAAGGTTATATGAGTGTCAGATTTTGATAGTCCTCCCACTGCCCCAGTCTGCTATTTTTAATTTCCAAGAGATAGTTTAAGTCGTCTATTTTACAGTCCAGTTTCAAGGAGCTGATGGTCTGCATAATTCAAGACAAGCTGTGGGCTTCAGCAATAAGCTGAGTTTACAAAAAGGAGCAAGGTAGGACTGGAGTGGCATACACTGGCCCTCTGTTAAAAATAATGTAATGTTAAACACTGCTGTTCATTCAGGTTCACTTCCACTGTCAGTTTAAGCTAATATAAATACTGGAGAATTTAAGTAGTCAAGTTAAGGATCTGCCTTTCCTTCTATGTTTTTCATTGTAGAGTAGTCACAGTTGGTTAGGGGTGGAATTAAATACTAAGAATATACTATCTAAAACTTGTAAACAAAGTCTTCCTATGCTTGCCTCTTGGAGTTTTCAGGCACTTTAATCTTTGGACAGATGGTGGGATGAAGATTTTAGCATCTATATTATCAGCATAAGGTCCTCGAGGGTTCCTCAGAGGCTTCAGTCTCTCTGCATCTCATTTAATAGGACATATGCTTTCTCTTGACAAAATCTGTGTGTAGGAAAGAGAGAATAACAATTAGTCTTGGTCAAGCATTTGATGTGAGAACAGCGTTCTTCAAAAGTACATTGATTCATAGATGCCCAAGTGTCTTGTGGAAATTAATAGAAAATTTTAATAAACTATTGATAATTTTTTTTAGATAGCATTGAAAAAAACTCATTCTGACAAGGTCAAGGTAATTCCTCTTGTGCATTCTAATTTTAATATTGTTATGTATAATTAGACAAAGATAAATAAAAGCTGAAGTGTTGCAGTCAAAAGGAAGTACTACATTGCATCAAAGAAAAACTTTAATCTTATCAAAGTGGAGCACAACCATAAAACTCTTTTGAGAGTCCTGGAAAAAATTTAAAGTGAAATTTCCTGATCACAAAACATTTCCTTTAATTCCAACTTTCATTTCCACTCAATTGAAACAAAATGTCAGAATACTGTAGTTTCTCCTTGACCACAGATTCTGCAGTTATTTTAATTTGGCTAGGTAGGATGCAGAGAGTGTTCTCCACAGACAAATAATGCAATGATTGATACAGCAGGTGTGGTTTCTGTTGATGTATTATGGATGGGTAGACAAGTTGCATCTTCAAAACTGGTGGCAAAGCAGTTTTCCTTCTGGACATATAATAAAGATTACTCTTCTGCTTCTTTCTTTACATGGTTCCATGATTTGAGGTGTCCACAATTACAGCCAGTTGCAACCAATTACAGAAAAAGTATTAAATAAGGAGAAAAGGAGCACAGATAGAAACACTTCCGCAGAAGAGATCAGTTTGGTAAGGACTCACCAGATGAAGATGAGACAGCTGATGAGAGGGACACTGAAGAAGGATATGAAATCATGGATGACACAGAGAAGCTATTAGAAAATATTGGTAGGTATTCCTCACAGTAGAAAAAATAGGCAATTGATTCAGAATTTTTCATATACTGCAAATTTAATTTGGGAGTTCATTGACATTAACATTTCGTGTAACAGAAGAGCAAATCATTTCATAAACTACTAGAAAATTTCCCTCGTGGAGGAAATGTCTTTCAAGAGCCACTAATCGCACCCAGGTAAGTACAAAAGTACAACCTCTGTCTCAGCTAGGTAAGCTGATAGCTGGAAGCTGGGAGTAAATGTTTTGTGAAATGTTGTTCTGCTTTAGCTTAGTCTTACTTTCTTTTCATAAGCACCTGACGATTATGTGGGTTTTTGAATGGTCTCTGTAGGTTCTTCTAATACTTGGTGGGAATAAAGGTCTTCAAAACAGAAAATACGTTTTCAGTGTCCCTATGATCAATAGACAGCCTCCACATATTTCAGAACTTTTCTGGAAAATATGAATGGCTGATAATACTTTGGAAAACAAATGGCTATCAGCTTATCCATGTGCACGAATGATGAAACATAACTGTCAACTTTTTATGTGAAGAACATATTCCCTTTTTATCTTCTTGCTTGTTCCTAGGTAAATGGCTAATTGCCTTTATGCACCAAAGCAATAACCAACATCTCTTGTGAAACTATTCTGTTAAGTGCCTAAAACTGTTGGATACTGGAATAGAAAACTCTCTTTGTAGAAGCCACATGTCTAGACCTGTGTCTGCCAAAATTAAAATAACAAAATCTTTTAGCAGAGATTTTTGTTGGTAATTATAGAGAAATTGGCCATTCCTATTTCAGTGGGCAGTTCACTTAAATTGTAAGATGTCCCTTTTCCTCAGGTTAAAGCTGGTACAATGTAAAGGTAAAAAAATTATCTTGAATGCATCATGCTGAGTGAATTATCATAGTTCTTGTGACACTGTAGCAAGTGATATAATTAGCAGTGCTAGCACGGCATTGTCTATGAGGTCAGCTTCATCGTATTCTGGCCACTATAATTGCTGCCACACTTCTCTGAAAATTGAACTCCATGTACTGGCTTCTACCCCCCTAATAATGATGTCTTCCTTCTCCTTTTCAAATCTGAAAATGTGAGTTCTCTAGTGACTACGTGCTCCACCTGCATTTTTGTAAAGCTAAGCTCAAGACCTGCCTTTTCTATTTTCCCTCTTTGTACAGGGGACTGTATTTTAAAGCTACTGTCAGGGTGTTTTAGTTCATAGGAGCAATGGCTACAGCAAAATGTGGCAGATGGCCCCACCATTGGGGCACCAGCACCAGCAAAAGCTTCTTCAAAAGAGAGGGAAGTATCACCTGTGTTGAGGAACCCTGGAAGCAGTCCTGTTCAGAAAAATGATTGCAAACCTCTGGAAACCAGTGAAGCTGCCTCTATTCATTGCTTCTTTGGGAAGGTTATTCTGTAATCAAACTTGTTTTAAGGTACAGAAAAGACTTCTAGTTTTCAGCCTAGTTTCATTGAAGTAATAACCACTTCATTTTGAAATAAGAAGCAATTGTACTTTCACAGAGGGCAGAGTGGCAGTGCCAACAATTTCACTGAGATGCTATGTTTTTATGGCAAGAGATTATTATAAAATCTTGTATACACAGCTTTTCTTTTTCCTTTCTGGTTTTCTATTTTTTAATCTTGTTTTGTTCCAAGTTCTTTATATATCTATATCAATCTCTATTCTTTCTATCTATCTATCTATCTATCTATCTATCTATCTATCTATCTATCTATCTATCCATCCATCTATCCATCTATCCATCTATCCATCTATATATTTATCATTTTCCTTTTGCCATTCATTGGAAAGCCAGGAATAAGCTATTACATTATGACCTTTCTGTAGCATTTTCCATTGGGACATTAATGGTAGGTTATTTATCATTTTGCTGGGAAGGAATAGATTTCCTGTCTCTTCCCTTGAGGAAACCTTATTTTCACTTATTTCATTGACTAAATGTGCTCATTATTTAGTCTCAAGTGTATGCCTGGGGTGTAGCCCCAGTAATGATTAAGTTTTCCTAGCAAATCAACACTGTGGAAAATGTTTCTGATACTTAAATATGTCTCACACTTCATTTATTTTTCTGTCCTCTCTTGATTAACTTCAAGCTTGCTTTTCTTTTCTTTGTTTGTTTCTATATATCCAGTGGTGACTCAGTTGTAGCTTTCACGATTAATTGTCACTGTTGTGTTTTCATTATCATAAACACCCAGGACAGAAAAGCCCTTTAATGAATAATTTCCTAAGGGTTACTTTTACATGTTACTTGTCTTTCTATCTTGAGCTTTGAAGGTTTTACAAAGAATCTATTTAAAACCTTGCACAGAAAAAAAAATCCTTCACACTCTTCCCATGCTCCTATCACATACACATTAACACACAATATGCATAGAATATTACTCTGGTATTCAGATCCACTGATTCCAAGTACATAATGATTTAACTACTGTGAAAAATTTCTTAAAATAGCAGGATTTCATCCATTCCCTTGAGCCAACCTACATTTTCAGTCATATAAATTGTAGGTTTGATTTAATTATGCAGTTGTTTTTAATAATTTATGGAATAATATAATTATTATTCATCTTGTGGTATAGTAGTACACCTTCTAAGTTCCCAGTTACCTTCTTGGTTAGATGCTTATTGTGGACAGAAGTGGATTAGCTATGAAGATCTCTGCTGGAAATGACTTTATAAAGACAAACCTTCATTTACTTCTCATCTCTTTTTCGAGTGCTTTCCACCTCAGATTGGCATTCAGTATTCATCTTTCAGCCTGTAGGCTCTCACATATACACTGCAAGTTTTCCATTACATAAGTATGTGGCAATGGCTGTAAAGATAAATAACAGGTCCTGAAACTGAGCTTGCTTATGGAACCCATAGTTATATGCACTATTTAATTTTTAGCTCCCTCTTTCATGGTGTTTTGAACCCCTCTACCTATTTCAATACAGGATGAATATACAATGGATGTGACAGGTTTGCAAGGCTTTTGAATATCATCTCACACATTCCACTTGGTGTTGAGGGCAGAAATCAACACCTGAACTCCACCTATTCAGCATTATAGACAAAGCACAGGTGACCATAGGTGCACACAATGATATTTTCAAGAATTCTAAAAGAGTAACAAACCAGGAAATAGTGTTAGAAGGCAACACAGTAAAACAAAGTTAGAGAAGATAGTTTTTCATCGTAATTTCTCAGTTGAAACTGAAACTACAGATTCTTTATTGTTGCATAAAACGTTAAGAGGTTTTGAAAGACTGAGAGTGCAAGAACTGTAATAAGCTACTAAATATTGTTCCAGGAAAACAAAACAAAAATTTTCTATTCTCCTTTTTCCAAATGAAAAGAATAAAGAGAAATTAATTTGAAAGGGAAAATGTAAAATTAATAAATATACAGCTAAATAATGGAGTTAATTGCTGCACCATGGCATTCTGATGACTATTTGTTTTTATTTGCAGTAGAAAAATGGGTAATGATGTGTAAGGAAAAAAATCCTTTCTTTTCAATCATTCATTCATTAATTCATTAAAATTTTGAATGCCAGGCTAGGAGGAACCAGAGTGGGTCAGCTGGTCCAACCTCCAACTCAAGCAGGGTCATCTTAGAGCACATTGCTCAGGATTGTGTCCAGATGGTTCTTGAACATGAGGGAGAGTCCACAACCTCCCTTAGGCAATCTGTTCCAGTTCAGGTGGAACTTTCTGTGCATTACTTTCTGCCTGTTGCCTGTTGTCCTATTGCTTGGTACCACCCATTCATCATTCACTGAAGCTAACAGACATACTTGGCTATGCTGATTAATGAAATGGTTTATCTAAGGAAATAGGTATGAAACGCTTTATAACCAATGTACTTTGAATCTAGAAAAAAGGCAGATAAAACCAGGATAGAGAAAAACTAAGTTAGACATGTCATTGATTTTTCTACACATTTTCTGCAGTCCTCCATTTAGTTGCCCTTTTTGTTTGGTTGGGCATTTCACTAGTATTCTGCAAAGAGACTGAAAACAATTGAAAATACTGGTATCAAATTATTATGTTTTGTGGTGACTGTTGAAAAAAAAGGGGAGGAAATTTTCACAAGACCGACTATTTTTTACTTTTAACATTCTCTGCAAACACGGGAGCACATTTATTGTTTCCAGAATGCATGAGCCTTTCAAAAGTATAGTTTTCATAGTTTAAGGTTAGGAAATTCATTTTAAAAAATAAAAAAAGAGAAAATTAAGAAAAAAAAAAATATATATATAATCTGAATTCTCCCTTTCATTCTAGAGAGAGCTTCCTTGGATATCCCCCTGAAACAGAACATATTGAGAAAGGAGAAATATGTGGATGCAGAGAAGGTTTAAAATAGGAAAACCATTAAAGCAAATTATATTTTTCATTTAACAAAATGTCCTATATTGAATTCTAGATGTGTGAGGACTCATAGCAATGCGTTACCATGAAAGAGTTGTTTAGTTTGGAAACATAAAAAACAAAATTAAATGTTGGGTGGCACAGGGCATTTTCTAGGATTTATTTTTAAGCCAAAGCAAGTGAAAGAGAATCATGTGCTATGTATAAGAAAAGAATTCCTGAAATGTTCAGGGGACTGGGTACTTCCTTTTCTTTAGTTTATATAATTTCATTGTTCTATCTGCTGCTTTGAACACAGTAGTTATATGCAATCCTTATCTAGGACAGAAATTAAAACACCTCTCCTCATCACGTAATTATATCTCTGGAGATAATTATGAATTCCATACTTACATTTTTAACCTTGAATATAATCTCCTGGTTCATGCATCTCAGTTTGCATAAAGTTCAAGCTGAAATAATTTTATCCTTGAAAGTGAGTAGCAGGAGTGATATTGCCTGAATAAAATGTCCATAATATCTTACACAAAGTGAGGAAAGAAAAAAGAGTAGTACAAAATGCAAAATTACTCTTCTACCTATTGATACTTTTGTAATCTAAGCAACAAAAAAGACACAAGTAGTTAAAATATTCTGCTTCTTTTATACAAAGTTGACTTATGTGAGGGAAATCACTAAAGGGATAGAATGTATCAGAGGACTTATGTTTTATTGATTCCAATTCACTATATATAATCCACTGCAGTTTGAAATGGCAACTGAACTCCTTAAGTGCAAAGGTCAGATTATATAAGAACTGTGTTCTAGCACAGAAACAACTTCCACAGTGACGCCTACTGAAGACAATACTCTATAGTTTATTTATGTAAGTTACTATTGGCCATAGAGATAATTTAGTGCATTGGATGAAAATATTTTGCTTAAAATTTTTTGCAAGAGTTTGAAAATAGAAGGCAGATAATCATCTGAAGAACTGCTGTTCTAAATTTTGCAAAAATAATAATGGAGGGGGAAAATATTTTAGTGGTAAAACCAAAAATCAGAAATTAGTCAAAACAGGACAGTTAGATCTGGTGATGGAACCATTATAACTTTCTCTGACACCAGATCATTCTTTTATTTTTGGTTCATCGAGCTGCATACTACTTTCTCCCCTTGCTCCTTCTGGCTTTTCCCAAACCAGTGCAGTAAGCAGTGCTACCCAGGCAAATATGCCCATAGTGAACTATGTGCTCTGAGGAGCCAGAAAAGAGAGCACACAGAAGATAAAGGAAAAGGGTGAAGGTTATGGCTGGCCAGAAGCAAGATCAATGTAGGGCTCAAATATTATTTGCTTTAATAGCAAAAATTGGTGTGTATTTTGGCAACAAATTGTGCCTTGCCTGTTAAACTCTGTTTAAGAGAGTAAATAAAATGCTATAAATGGACAAGGGGGGCAGTATTTGTAGGTTTTTTCCCAGGCTTTTAAAATGTTATTGTAAAAATTCTTTTAAAATCCTTTTCAGAGAAATAAAGTCACCTCCAGGGGACGTTTAGTATAGTGATTAACAGCCAAATCCACTACTAAACCATGTCCCCCAGGGCCGCATCTACACATATTTTAAATTCCTCCAGGGATGGTGACTCAACCACTTCCCTGGGCAGTACATTCCAACACCTGATCACCCTTTCAGTGAAGAAATTTCTATTAATATCTAATCTAAACATCCCACAGTGGAAATTGAGGTCAATTACTCTTGATATTTAGCAGAAGTTCCCAACCCCCACCTGGCTACAACCTCCTTTGAGGTCCTTGCAAAGAATGGTAAGTTCTCCTAGAGCCTCCTTCTCTACACACAAAACACTCCCAATTCCCTCAGCCACTTTATTAGCCACAATTTATTAGCTGCCTATGGCCAGTGGCAGCAGTGATTTAAACTACAGTAGACTCTAAAGAGATTTTTTTAATCTATTCACTAATGAAAGCTGAAACTAGTAAATTTTTCAAAGGAATAAACTGAAATCCATTGGTACTTCTGATAATACTGGAAGCATCTCTATCAAAGTGCACCTCTAGATCTTGTGACACCTCCTGAGTGTCAGCAGCAGACAGTGGACAACAAGTAGGAGTGATATAGAATAAGAATTCAAAGTATTAAATGTTGGAACCTGGAGAACAGAGCTTTCCAAATTTTCCCACAAAGAAGAATATTTTGCTTAAATATACATTCATGCAGTAACTAGGTATTTTCCTGAATGGTACCAGGAAATGGGACCAGATTTTTTTCTTTTTGCTTTGTGGATACAGGAACATGATGTTTATAAGGAGTAAATATTACTTATTAAGAGAGGTTAATATATTTCCCTTAATTAAAGCATAAAACAGAAGAATTTTAATAGTCAGTTTCAAGAGATTTTTGTTTGAACCTGACTATTCTGTCACCTGATAGCATCTGTCAGGGAGTCAGCTTCTATAGCTAAGAGCAATTATAAGTCTTCATTTTACAGATCCTTTTTAACTAGATGTGGTCAGATAAGTTTCTGATGAATACCTGGATAGGCTGATCATGGCAACACGTATGCTTCAGTGAAGTAGCTACCATTAGTTACTGTTGGTGATCAGTATCAAATCACAGAGGACATTGGATGGATGTGAGTGAGTAACTCTGGCATCCTCAGGGGATGAAGTGCAGTAGCTGACTGTGTGCAGTGAGACAAGAATAAGATATCACTAGAGAACAAATCATCTCCCAAAGCAGCATATAACCCAGAGCAATACAACATTTTCCATCTCCTTCACTGGCCTTGATTTTAGCTTCTTATAAAATGACAGAATTTGCAGATCTATTTTAACAAAAACCCTATTAAAACTTAAATGAGTGTTAGCAAATAATTTTTTATGTGATTCAAATAATTTTAAAATTAGATATAGATACCTGAGTAACATACACTATGAGAGTCTGTGAGTCTGTATAATTTATAGTTTGAAAGAGTTTTTACTGTAATATTTAATGAAGGATATATGCAAAATTTGTAAAAGCTTTTCCTAGGGATATATGCACTCATCTTCGCACCTTTTTCTCCTTAAATTAACTAAAACATCCAAGATTATTTTGACACCATCAGTCTGAAAGTAAAAGCACTTCCTTTTGTTACAGAAAAGGAGAAAAATATAATCAATGTGATAAAAGGAACTGTCACATCTTATTTCTTTAAAAATGCAAGGATAATATCTCCTAGCTGTCATGTTTGGCAATGTTCTGACAACCCATAAAATAGGAGGAAATCAGAGTCTGGCCCAAACTGTGAACCAAACTTCTGGACTATGGGATCAGCATATCCAGCAATGTGCTTTGGCATCTCTTTAACAACCTTGTCTGAGCATGCTAGACTCATTTTCCAGTATTATCAGGTTTTCTTTCTGTGGAGATATCTAATAAATTTTAGTTTTCATTATAGGTTTCTGAGCGTTTTTCAATTTTTATTTTTCTTTTTATGAAAGAATTTTTCCCCAGTCAAAATCTGTGAGTAGATATCCCCTTAAGTGGAGCACGAACGATAGGCACAATAGGTGGTTGGCTCCCTCTTTTTCCTGAAATGGCTATTCCACCTTGCTCTGGAAAGTAACTGTCGACATACTATGGATAATTTTCAAATTATAATAACTTCTGCTTCTGATCCTATTCTTATTTCTTTTAAATAGTGTATCCATTTTAATGAGGTCTCCCAAAAGTTTTTACTAAGATAGCAGTGAGACTGAGCTTCCCTTTTTAATCTCTCTAGTAAGGCAAAAATGCTGTGGGATTACAAGAATCAATATCTTGTTAATCTAAATGGATCTTATTTTTCCATTCTTTTCATTCATTGACAAAAACCCAATCATCCAGTCAGCTCCACTTTCAACAATAGCTCAGGTTTGTGCAAATGTTTAATATGGAGCCATTTCATTTCATTTTAACTTGCACATGTTCCATGTCCTCAATTAATGGTCAGATGCTGTTAAGAATTTTAGATTAAGACAAACAACCTGCAGCTTCCCAATCCAAATAAGTAATATTACTTCTTTTACAACTGGTTTATTATTCTGGCACTTCACTGACTCCTGAATACATTATATTTGCCCTTAAAAAGGAACAGCAAACTCTTTATTTCACAGTTTCTAACTCTGAATCTAGCATACAAATTTTACATGACAACTCCTCATGGGCCAATTAATTTTTCCAAGCTATTTACTTGGATGAATATTTACCAAGTTGGCAGGAGAAACATTTAATATGGACATGTTTGACCACAATATCTCAGCGTTTGCAGATTGTTTTACTTAAAGTACTATTAAATTCAAATTTCCTCTACTTAGACTTGTACACAAGCTCTCTCAAAATCCATCTAGAAAATTTTAACCAAAACCTGTTTATTGTTTTAAAAATTGGAGCACTGTATTTAGGTGCAAGTGTATCTTTAAGAATCAGGTCTAGAGTTGTGCTAAAGCTGAACTTTTCTAAACTTGAGTTTCTTGGAGGGTAATTAAGGTGTTAATGCAAAAACACGTGATCCAAAAAACATTCACCTGACTGCTGCTAGTTGCAAATGGGAAAATGCCTTATATGCCCTATGGGGCCAATCCCACATGATGGAGAGAATGACCCACTGTCAAGTCTGTCCTTTTGAAACCATTTTACCATTCATGAAATGCTTCAGAAGAGGATGAGGAAGCTGCAGTGCATGATGCTGCATTGAAAGGGGACAATCACTAAACCCCTTGTTTGTCTCTCAGGTGACTTCTGTGTCCTGCTTTAGATGTTTTGTCCTATCCTGAATGTAAAACTCAGACCCTACTTGTTTTGGGAAGTAGGACACTTGGTTGGGAGCTGGAAGGTCTCTGTTTTTGTTTCACTGAAAAGTATTTCTAAATCTGTCTAAACCTGACAAGCCAGTCTAAAATGCATAAATGCTTCTTGGAGAGCTCAAACCCAGTACTGCACCTTCCATTAACACATCTTAACCAGCATATATACAGAAATCATCCTCTTGATATTTTTCTTTCTCTGGCTATAAAATAGCTGAAAATAGCTAGGCTGCTTTCCTGCACCACAGCACAACAACTGGACTGGAAGGTGTAGTAATGCATCTGAAACATTCCTGATCCCTTCCCTGCACATCAGTGCTTGAGGAACTTGCCAGGGGTATGTGAAAACACACAAACTTTGTTTTATTTATAGGCTGAAACTGGCTCTGGCTCTCAAATTGCTCATATGTTTCTCTCAACCAAGATTAAAATACTAGAATGATTTCTCACTCAGTCAGGGAGCAACCAGTTCTACAAGTATCAAAAATATATTGCATTTCCTCCCTGAGGTCTGAAATCAGGGACAACTCTCTGCTTTTGCTCAGTATTTCCTGCTGGTTAGCCTCCTTGGCTGTGCATATGCTGGTTTAAGGTTCTGCTCAGTATGTTGGTTAGTATCATGCCTATCTCAAGATTTGGATTCTACTCTTCAGCAAGTGCAGATGGAGACACACACACACAAAAAAAAAAGCAAAAAAAAATCTAAGAAACTAATTTTAATTTTGGTTCTGACTACAGCTGTTAGTGCAGGGATTAAAGTTTGATCCTCTCCTTTCCCATAATTCATTTGCTTCAGTTAATGTTAATGGAAACTTCGATAACCTTGAAACAGAAATTGTTTTCGCCAAATGAATTCCAATAGCCACAACCCTTCAGACTCTTTGGTAGTACTCAGCTCTCCAGATGAGGTGCAAAGATCATAGAGCTACTCTGGTGTCAAAGAAGTAAACATGTAATAGTGCAATTTCTGCATTATTTGCCTTCACTTTCTGGTTTCGTTCACAGTGGAGGCTCTGGAGGATTCACTTTTGCCACTGTTAGAAAAACACGAAGATGGCTTCTGTACCTAACCTACCTGTATTTTTGGAGTTTTTCTGGTAGTAGAAATTGAAAATATATGCTAAGGTAGAAAATGAAGCAGAGATGTTAACTGTGTTTCAAGTTTCAGTTATGTTAAGCTTATTCTTTGAAAACTGGCATGATCTTTTTATTTTTCTACAAGCTAGTTAGAAACATTTCTTGAAAAAATTTACTCTATCCAGCAAGATGATGATTTAGTGTGATGATAAGTAGTAACAAATGAAAGGAAAGTCATTACCTAAGTGATTTAATAAGAAATTATATGATTTATTGAATAAATTGATATAAAAATGGTGAAATATTCAGCGAACAGCTTTTTACAACTCTGAAGTTTCTTGCCGATCAAAAAGTACTGCATGATTAGATAGCATATAATAACAGAATAGAATACAACAAATATTCTAAATGAGACTGACACAGGAATAGCAAAATTAACTGAATAAGATATATTTAATCAGATTTTATCCATTGTCTATATTATTCAATTAGTTTTACCATAATTTTTATAATATTAAATGATTTTATAAGACAGTCTTACTCTAGATCCATAGTCCATGCTTCTGCTTCCATTACAGAAGTGGCATAATGCTAATTGAAGCTTTCAGCAATGAGCAGACAGTTACAATCCAAGCACAAAGGTGATGGCATTTCTATAGCCCTCATTTCAGGAAAGGGTTCTGTGAGCCTAAACATGAAACATATTCAAAGATAATAAAGACTTCAGTCCTATGGAATTGTTCATGAGTGCAGAACCTTCCCTTTTAGGTTGTACAGGCTCAGAATGACACATTATTTCCTATGACATGCCTCTAAATTTTCAATAGCTGTAGATAATGCTGTGAACAACCTCAGCTTAATTACCCTAGATGGATGTCCACAATTTTACAACGTTGAAGCATATAATCATTACTGGGGTATATTTGCCCAGAGAGGTGAGTCAGCTGGATATGGGCCAGCTGAAATTTTGGCAAAGCCAGCTACATTAGCAATCCTCTTTATTTAAAGGCTGATGTCTTATACATTACAAAATACTGGCTTCCCATGAAATTTGGTGGCTTTGAGAGAACCAGTCATCTGGAAGGTTTCCAGGTCAAATTCTGATGTCATACAAATAGGGCTTCCCTGAGATAAAGTCTCCCTGTTTAAATTTCACACCATGATAAATGCTGCAACCTTTGCATGAGAACATGAAAAGTGTGGATCAAATCAATATTTTTACTTTAAAAGCCTTTGTAAGAGTTGAAATTCTGCAGTTTTCTGAGTTCTGCTTTCCATCTTGTAAAAGATATTACCTCCAAAAAGCTTTTCTGGTGTAGATTAGCACATGGTATGCATTTTCAGGCACTGGCACACCAGATAGAAAATGAGAACATCTGTCACGAGAAAAGAAGAAAACTATTGTTTCAAGGCTGGTATTTATTATCTGAGATTAACAATCAGAATGAAGAGCTGTGTCTCGAGGGCAGGGTAGTATGGGATACCACGACTGGTCCTGAGCAGGCAGGCACAAAGCTGGGCACACCTGCCTACAGCAGGGCATCAGGTGCTGCTTGTTTTGAGAGAAGGTAATGAACAGAAAGGTAATGAGGTAATATAACCAGGAAAATGCCCATGCAGACAGCACCATTTTTTTTGGCCACAGCATCATTCCCACTGAAACAAATCAAATATTAAAACTAGAATTTAGAATGTAAATAAAGAGAGAGTAAAAATGTCTCTTTACTATTTCTTCTTCCTTTTCTTCCCGGAAAATAAAAAGTAAATGAAAAAAAAAAAAGGAACCCAGAAATCAAATGGCAAAATCTTTATATTAATTTAGAATTACAAAGTTCAGGCCTCTGAAAGCTGTGAAACATATCCCTTCTTTGATCTGTGCTGTAAAACACCAATAGCATGTATTCAAACCTTTTGTCTTTGACCAGGTTTTAACTGGAATACCTACACATTTGTCAGTTCATCAGTGACAACACTTATTCCACCAGATGCACAATGAACTAGGTAAATCTCACATCTCCTTCCTTTCCTTTTACAGACATACAACCATGTCCCATGTTTTCAAATATCATGGCCACGGTCATCTCAGCCCAAACTGCTCAATGTCTCACTGCCAGTCCCTTTGTTAGCACAATCTATAGGACACAGGACTGAAACATGGAACATCAAAACTCTTGTATCATGCACAGTTCTTTCTTTTTGTTACCCAACTGGAAGTCTGATAGGAAACATCAGCCTTTTCATGTGCAGGCACAGTCCATCCCTTAGGCTATAATTTAAAACATATCTTTGCAAAGTAGCTCCAAGACTCCCTGTCTTATCAATTAATACAAAAAGTAGGGTTATGTATTTTAATCCTTACAAAGAAATAACAGATATTTGGGTTCTTTTTTAAAAAATTAATCATATTATGGAATAACAAGACCCGTATTGGAATTACTCCAATTGTGCAAAAATTGACTCTGATGATTTTTTTAAACAAGAAGTTGATTTACTTTAGCTATTTTCCTTCTGTGTTGCACAGTTGCTTCACAAAAGCTCCACTTCATTTCCAGAAAAGTACACGGAAAACAGTTTTCAGAGCAGCATCTCTGCGGAATCATTGAAATCAAGCCTCAGCTTTGCCCTTAGAAGCCTCTTGCTACACTGTGTTTATATAAAAGCACCACCTCAGTTACTGGAAGAACATGTCTGGGGCTAAAGGTGTGAACTGCAGCAACCTGTGCTGCAGCCATCTGTCCAAATTACAGTGCAGCTTTGTTCCCTGCACACCGGAGAAAAGAGGGGAAATGCAGGCCTATGGAAAAGTGAGCTTGCTTATTGAGTAAAGGAACAGGAATTACTTAACATGGACACTATTGGTCAAGCAGCGCTGTTCAAATTTCCAAACCCATCAATCTGCAGGATATTATGGTTTTGACATGTTATTTGCTCAATACATGTGAGGAAAAAGAGAATCTGCCCTATTGACTAGATTATTTGTTGTGATCCATTTACTTGCATCTATTACTCTGTGGCTGAAAAGCAGCTGTCTTGATGTATGTTCATAAGCATTTGGCATAGGTACCTTTAGACCTGACCAGCTGAGCTCTTTCCTAAATTAAAGTGAAACAGAAAAATAAACAAGATTAAATAAATGTCAATAAGAAGCAGTTCATAAATAATCTAATACATAAAATAAAATATAGGAAATGAAGAAGATGGTGGAAAATTAATAGATGTGCTAAAAGCCACTTCATATTACCCAGGGCTGAAAAATTTACAGTCGTACAAATGCTATAAATTTGTGACAAAACACAGAAATGGAAATAAATGGGAGGTAAACCAGCAAAGTCAGTGCTGAAATGCTTGTGATATTGGAAAACATTTCTAATAACCAGAGCGCTGTGATACGTGCAGAAAAATATTCTAGTGAATTCCACAGAAGCATCAACTCATGAATACATGTGTAATTTGTATAGGTATCAATTTATGGTTAAAAAAATTTAACTTAACTTCTCTTTTTTTAGGAGTTTTACTTTGTGCAGGCAATTATTTTTTTCCTCTCTTGGATCTCAAGGAAATCAGGATTCTTTTTCTATAGGAATTTAGATGTTTTCTGTCTATCCTATACAGAAACACGTTTGTGTGATTCTTATTTCTGTCAATGAATGAATGTCAACATGTCATTCTTCACAGTTAATATGCAGGCTGTAGTGTCCCTATTACAGCAACATTGGGACAACAGGCTTTCCAAATGTTTTACTTTGACCTGTCAATCATCTTCTTCACTGAATGCAAAAGACAACTGTCCGTGTCTGTTTACTGTGCTCAGAGATAGGTTCCTCTCTACTTCTAATACATGGAATGTGACAATTCTGCTCACCTGCACATATTAAATTTGTCAGAAATAAGTCTGGCAGCCTCAGAAGAAGCTCTGAGTGGATTCAACCCACCTAACCAAAAATCTCCAATGCAGATGTCTGAATCTAGGTGACTCATCTTAGGTTCCTTTTATAAGCAGGGAAAATAAAAAAGCAGTGATTCATCTGATATATTTCAGACACCAGCTTCATGCTGTAATCAAACACATCATGCAAGTTCTTATGTCTCTTCATTGATTATGAAAGGAGTTTAGGTGACATGCCCGGATATAGACATGTACAATGAATCTTACCTTAGGTTTCTTGATTCAGGATTGAAGATCTCTCTGTGTGGGGCACTCAGCAATCACAGCGCCAGCTGGGGCTGAGGGAACATATCAGAACAAAACAAAAAAACAAAAAACAAAAAGGGGGTTTAAGCCAGAATGTTTTCTTTTGCCTAATCACTGGATACTCCGTATGGTCCTTCAGGGTACCATATTGTGGGACGACATGCCCATGCATTCATCAGTCCTCTAAGTGTTATGTTCTGGTCCAGCAGTCTCTGACACAGATGGTTTAGGAGAATTCCAGTTCCAGCTTAGATCATTACTCCAGCCCTAAAATTCCCATTGATGAGCTGGAACATCTCAGTAAAAAATCAGGCCAGATTATCACATGGCACCTGCTAGTTTAAAATCTGTGAATCTGTGTAGAAAGGAAAGACATAAACTCATTATATAGTAGAAGTTCTGCTTTGCCATACTGGCCTCTCCCAAATCCTTCTCTGTGCATCTTTCTGTGGAGCTGTATATAGGGGGTTTAGAGGGTAGTTGTTATACACATGGATGTACACATAGAGGAGAGGGTGTTAATGTAGTTTAAACTAGCAGCTGTAGGAGTGGAAACAAGCCAGAGGCTTTCTTGGCTTTGTCATAGACTTCTCAGGAGTGCCAGAGAAGAGGTGTACTCTCAACTTGCTAGACTACAGTGAAATACGAGCTGCCACGTCTTCTCTGCTCTAGACAAAAATTATGGAGTTTCCTGGGTCTGCATTTCTCTGCCTGTAGGATTGTTAAAAGCGATCAGCCTTAAAGCACTTTTCTCTGTGTTGTTTTATGTTCATAAAATGCTTGAAGATATTTGGAAATAGGAAAATTATAAAAAAAAAGACAGAGGGTTTTTTCCTGTTTTTTTATTCCTAGTTATGTTAAAATAGAACTACACATGGAGTTGCTATATGTGTAAGATTTACAAAACCACCAAAAACAATAAATCTGCTGCTGTACATCAAACTCTTTGAAATCAGAGAAAGAATGTATAATAACAGCTTTAAAATGAACTATCTGGTAGAGCAGTTCAGCTGTACAGTCTGCGTAGTCTGAGTTCCACATCTGTGTGAACATGCTTTAACTATTTTAATTGTAATCAATTGCTGGCTGAGAGTGTATATGTCCTCATAAATTTGCCAGTCTCTCTCTCGCATGAGGAATGTGTGACACTAATGCTTTAAGGTACTTCTTGTAAAAGCTGTACAAGAAGGGGATCAAAATAAGAAACCTCGGCTGATTTAAATGTCACATTCTTGGCACAGGTTAAATACCCATAAAAATTTACAGTCAAGATTAAAAGATGAGACTTCAGATAGTACTCAAGAAAATGACCTTTTGGTGCTTAAGTATGAGAACTAGCTTAGAAATGGCATAATACCAGCTTTAGGAGGACTGGATTTTCTGACTTGATAAATGAGGCTTTTTGTTCTGCATGATCTTTTATTTTTTGTCCTCATTTTTATCTCCACTTGACACTGTTCAGGAAATTGAAGTGAAAAAAAGCCAGCATACTTTCAAAATATTTTGGAATATCATATAAATAAGGGGAATGAAGGTGGAACAGATGTATTTCTGTTATATTGCGATCCATACCAATAATATTTAGGCAAGTCCAAGGGATCTTTATTGGACTGTGAGAATCTGTAGACTCTCAGCAATTAAAACCCTGAACCTAGAATTTATAGGCCATCTTCTCAACAACACTGCACAGCAAGTACACAGTGGTATATAGAGATGAAAGGGATGAGTAAAGTAGTTTTTTATTTTGCTGAATCCGAGTGGGTAAGAAAGTGCATTCAGTACAAAGAAATGAAAGGCCAACTGCCTTGCTTTAGAATCTCTCTGAAAACAGCTTGGATGGGCATTTGTAAGAATTAAATATACAGAAATATTTCTAACATTAGAAAACCTATTGATTTTAACACAAAAAGGTGAGCTTATCTCTATTTTGAACAGAAATACTGTTTTAAAAGATATTTTCCTTATTATCTGCACTTCTGTACTTCAATTTTATAAGCAAAATATGCATCTGTTGTTCATCCAGATGATCAACATCATCATCCTGATGACCAACATCATCATCCTGATGACCAGTAGAAACACTAATTGTCATCATATATTAAAAATTGTAATGTAGGCAACTGAAATGATAAAACTTTCTGTAATCAGGTTCTAGCTACTTACTTGGTTTGTTTATAATTGTGTATCTTTTACAGATGTCTAGAATCAGAACAGAAGAAAAAAAATTTAATTTTTTTCCTGATAAAAAAACTGGAAAAGTAAAAGCATTCCTACTAACTTGTTCCAGCTTTTAAATAAATGTTGTAAATTTTGACCTTTTATTATTTTCACATATCCCTTTATGATTTTTTTTTTTTAAATATTAACAACAGCTATTCTGGTTAAAATAAGATTAAAACATCACATCTTAGTTCTTAACTGCAGCAGCTTATGTTTTTGATATTCTGAGGGGAAAAGGAGGTCTGAGGGAGTATCTTTGCTGACTGACAGTAGTTGCCCACTACTGCAGGTAGCATGGATGTGGACTGAGAGTACAGGTGGTCCTAGGGAACCTTGGGAGCTAACAGTGACTTTTGGAGCTACCTTGTTGGCTTGTTTCCTCCTCCAGCCAGGATGTAGTGTAAGAAGCAGCTTGCATGCCAGTACAGAATGCTGCAGTTGCAGGATGTGGTTCTAGCACGTAAGCCATATTTCATCTGCTTAAGTGCCATATGCAACTCCATAGCCACAAATTGGCTATTTTGCCTTAGACACAGAAGCCAACCATAACTACACACACAGTTTCCAAGAGAAAAATTTAGCCCAACACAATTTTCAAAAAAACATATTTGAATCTCTTTGATCCGAGGCTGAATGACATTTTGACATTGCAATGATGTAAAGCACACCTCCAAAGACCTTCATCCATTATATAAGCAAATCAACCTCCAGTCTTGTATGTATTGGTCTTCCACATCAGTGCAGTGCCTGAAGAACTACCTGTCTGTATATAAATAGCATGGAAGTGTGTTCATTAGACTGAATATTCTTCTTAACTATAGCAGGCCAAACCATCACTCCAGGTCATTTATCCTTTTGCATGAAGTGAAATCTATTTGTTTCTCTCTCAGAATAAATGTTATTGTGATTGTTTATACTCTGGGCAATAGGACAGAAATTGTGTCCTTTCCAACAGCTTTCTTGCAGCTCATTCAAGAGGGTGGCAATACATACTTGGTACTTCATTTTCATCTCCAAAAATACTATGTCAAATACATTCAGCCTTGAAAAGTGAAGGCTTTGGGGTGACTTAATTGCAGCCTTCCTGAAGGAAACTTACACCCTATTTACAAGAGCATGTAGTGGCAGGACAAGGGAGAATGGATTCAAATTGAAAGACAGTAGGTTCAGATTAGATATTAGGAAAAATTCTTTATTCTAAGGGTGGTAAGGTACTGGAACAAGTTTCCCAAGGAAGTGGTGGATGCCCCATCTCTGGAGGTGTTCAAGATGAGGCTGGATGGGGCTTTGAGCAAACTGGTCAAGTGGAAGGTGTCCCTGCCCAAGGCAGAGAAGGTGGAATTACATCTAGATCTTCTAGGTTCCCTTCTAACCCAAACCACTCTATCGTTTGATGAGTATTTTGAATCTGGATTTAAATGATAGTAATAAGCACAACACTTCAGTGTTTCTCTGTAAATATTTTTTTATTTTGAGAGGCAAGGTGTTATGTTTTTTTAACAATTAGTCATTAACTGAATACTCATTGAGAACTATAAAATATGGAAAAGAAGGCAAAAGGAAATTTTGAGACTAAGACATGTTTCTAACATTCATGCTGCATTATTAATACCTTATTTTATCAGTCTTGATAAATTATTTCAGTGAGTTGGTTGTTCAGGTCATCATTTTTGTAATGCAATGGCAGAGTGAAGGAGTTTTAAAGTGTTTGTAAACCAAGAAAGCTGTAATGAACTTCACATAAGCAGGCATGGTGAGTGTGACTCATTTCACTTTATAGTCAGTGAGAAGATACAGGGATATCTAAGGATTAATTAATTTCATCCTAAACTGAACACCTAAAATAGTCCATATAAACTGTTTTCACTGCTCTCCGTTGCCTACAGTTGAGAATTTCATGACTAATTCTGGTTTAGTGTCTTTCTGTAGGTGTTCAAAGCTACATGAGTCTGATCCCTTTGACTTGACTCTCTGTAAAGCAGCACTTTACAGCTGGCATGGGTATGCCAGGCTCATTTTTTTACTAGAATGGGCTACTGACTCTCACTTCAGAAGGACAGTTGTAACTCTACAGAAGGAAGGGGATATGCTAAACTTTGACACATGTAAAAGCTAATGTGGTTACTAAAGCTTCATGTTACTTCTCTTTCCTTTACTGGTTTTCCTACTCCTCATCCATAAGACTCCACAGCACAATACCAAGATACGTTCACTAATTTGTTGGGGTTTTTTGCTTTGACTGTGAAGTTTTATTTTGTAAGAAAATCTACTTGCTAATCTGAATGGGTAGCAATTTAAATATGTATTTAATTTCTTAAAACCCTACATGACTTAGGTCATTGTATTGTCAGCTGAGAGAATGTAGGCAATGGAACAACTGCTAGTACTCAGAGGACAAAGGGCTTGCAGAATTAGATTAAGCTTTCAGGGACTAATTAAACCTATCTTTTGTCTTGAGCTCAATATAAAAATGTTGTTCTCTTAACTTATTTCACTTGTCTTCAAGAAGAAAAATGCTGGTTCCTGACACAGTGCTGCATAGAGATGCCAAATGAATGTAATGATTCTATTATTACAATGAGCAATGCTGAAAGGTCGAGTCTCTTCACTAGTGTAGGTCAGTAGTACTGAGGAATGATGGTGCTGCACCACGAATGCAAGTGAATGTGTTTTGGGACACAGGATACCAAGGAGAAAAAGGCAGGCACTCAGTAGGCCCCACATACTCATGCAGCTGAACCAACACCAAAGGGAAGAGGAGATTTATTTCTTTTAATGAGAAATCATTTGTTTCCCTTTCTCTTACTTATGGATATGCAATATCAGATTGCAGCTCAGTTCCTTCTGGCAGCCTCCCCTGCCCAAGGAAAGTTCAGAATCAGGGCATGATGGGGCTGCAGGAAGCTAAATAAATTAAGCAGAAGTAAATGAAACACCTCCTATTTATGTCAGAAGTTAGAAAAATTCCTTGGCACCTAGAAAAATTCACTGCTAGCCAAGGCTAGCATTGAGGAACAGAAAATCTATTACCACAGTTTTAGCAATGTGTCAGAAATGAAAGTGAATTCTCTACATATTTCAAAATGTAGAAGCTTTCCCTGTTTATACTCAGGTTTGTTTCCTCACTAAATACAGGACAGGGTTGCTAGTTTGCCATCCTCTTGTCTTGCTGTTTACGGGTACTCCTCTCACGATTAGCTACAACCCCACTAAAAAAAGGTTGCTCTGTCAGGTTGAAAGCCCAAACACATCTCCCAGATAGAAAAAAGGGAGAAAACATTACACCAAAAGAGACACTTAGAAGCCATACTCTGCATATAACAAATGAGACACAGACCCTGTGAAATGTAAAGGGAACAAAATCAAAATATTTCAGAGCAGAGCAGGCTCCAAGCTGTTTGAACTTTATGCATACTCTTTTAAACAAGACAGACTGGGACATTATGCACAGAATATTTGATGGATCATTAATACTCATGGGCCTTGTAAGGCTAAATTCTTCACTAACTCCCTCATAAACAACATCCACATTGAATAGTACAGTGAAAGCCAAAAGCTGGGTCAGCTAAACCAATCTTTTGAAGATTTAATAATAGATTTCCATATATATCTTGAGGTATATAACAGTGTGTCTGAAGAAGAAACACCCAGGTGATAAAAATTTGACACCTGGTCAAATTTTGTATAACAGGAACTGTTTTACAGATTTGACTCATACTGCAAGTGATCATTTATACAGTAAAAATTATTGCTCTGTCAAACTTCCACAAAACAACTTATCCTCCTTTTGAAAAACTGCATTCTTCCTAGAAGGGCATATTATATATAATAGCCCAAGCTCAGTTCCTGTAGTAATGTATGAAATTCTATAGATCAAGAACCCAGTTTAAGGGCCAGCACTATACTGTATGTTTAAAATGAAGATTCTCAGATGAGCCATCGATGCAATAGAAGAGTAAATACAGCATTTTCAGTCCCGAGCATTTACTTCTTCTCTCTTCAAGTACAGTAAACAGCATATATAGAATATTATTCAAACGATCAACCCTCTAAAAAAAGTTCCATCCAGATATTGAGTACCTTTAAAGGTCTTCATTCATTTTCTTGTCACCAAAACTAGAGTACCCTCTTGATATTTACTGATGCTGTAAAGTCAAGAGCCATCGTTGAGACAAAGGAGAATTCAGCTGTAATACAAGATGTGACTGGCAACAGGGACTTCACTAATAGTATTGTCCTGAAATCCAGCAGTGCAAAGCCTTGCTCTTACGGGACAAACAAAGATTCCTGCTTCAGACTCAGAGTTCTTCAGCAGAAAAATAACCCAAAACACTGACAATTTAGGGATTCAATTTTACCGAAGAAAATTATGAGCTATGTTACAAATTTTTTAAAAAGTCTCAAAGCAACAAAAAAAAGTAGGCAAAGTTGTGATTTTTTTATTAGGCTATTCTGAGTTCTACTGAAATCTTTAGAGTGACTTTGTTGTTCATTTTTCACTTTTTATACTGGACTTTTCTATTCATACTCACCTTAAAAATGCATTCTACACAGAAGATTCAACAGCCCGAAATAAGAACCAATAAACTCACTTTCAGTTCAGTGATATGGGTAGAAAAATATTTTACCTTCATATCAAAGGCATGCCTATAAAATATCAGTACCCAGTATTTTGGACAGATTTTAAAAATACCTATTATAGGAAAATTACTTTTAGTTATATTTATTTTAAACAAATTATTATTTTTCCTATAAACAGGAAGTGTAAAAAGTTCTGATGTCAGAGCAATAATAAGCCATGGATTATAGGGAACATTGTGTGAGTTTGCCTGGAATATTGATGTGGCCGATGCAGCTATTCTATGGTCTGCAGACTCATTAAACCTGCTTGAGGGCAGCTAGGTACAAAAATACCACTCCTGATCCAGGAAGTCCCCCTGCATTGGCTGGTAGGAGGACACACAGTGCAGTTCCTGCTGTGTTTTTGCTCTGTCTCGTTGCTCTTCCCTAGGCATTTGTTATGGGCTCTTCTCAGACAATAGCCTTAAGGTTCAGGGGTCCTTTGATCTGACCAAAAGGAGACCCCTCTCTCACAGGGAACATTTCTCACTCCAGGCTCTGTCAAGCACGCAGAGGAGTGCTGCACCAAACTTTCCTGCTATCTGCTTCCTTGCAGTGCCTGAGAAGATAAAAACACCACGACTGACTGCTGTCTTAGTGGCGGTGTCTCAGCAGTTGCAACCAAAAATTTTGTGAGAAAACGGCTTCATTTGCAAAAGAGATGAGCTAGACAATTCCAAGAAAAGACAGATTTTACCTGGCTACTATGTGGTTCTAGGACTGAAATTCTGAGAAACATAAATACTGTTTTCCTGTTAAAAATAAACTTTCCTTAACCAATTTCCTGAACTTTAAGTACCTTCAGTAAGAAATACAAATTTTTAAAAAGGATATTTTTCACCAATAGATCAATTCCATATTTACTTATCAAATTAGATAGTCAAGAGACCTTTTTAATGATACTGTCACAGGAATTCATCATATTCATTATCATGCAATTATTCAGTCACAGAACATTATTGGCTGTAAAAGTGTCCATTCAATCTGTGTTGATATTCACACATATTTGTTATGAAGCCAGATTTGAGCAAACAGCCTACCAGTATAATTGAGATATTGCAGGAAAGAAAATAATTCAATATACTACTCCTGTGAGTGTTTCTGTGATATGAAAAGAGCAATCCCATTCATGATGTGCCATTGGCCATGACTGATAGCAGATTTCTTGAAATACATTTCTCTGATATTTGATAGCCTTAGAAAGTAGAACAGGAAGAGCATTGCCAGCAGGGTAGGGAAGTTGGTCCTGCACTTCTGCTCAGCCCTAGCAAGATCACATCTGGAGTGTAGAGCCCATTTCTGGGCTCCTCAGTTCAGGAAAGGCATGGAGTTCCAGGATGGGTCCAGCAAAGACAACAAAAATTATTAGGGGAATGTAGCATCTCTCTTAAGAGGAGAGACTGAGGGAACTGGGCTTGTTCAGCCTCAAAAGGAGATGACTGAGAGGGGACCTCATCGATGCCTATCAGTATCTAAAGGAGGAGGGGTAGCAAGAGGAGGTTTCCAGGCTCTTCTCAGAGGTGCCCAGCAATAGGACAAGAGACAAGGGACAGAAACTGATGCACAGGAAGCTCCACCTGAATATGAGGAAGAATTTCTTTACTGTGTGAGTGGCTGAGTATTGGAACAGGTTGCCCAGAGAGGCTGTGGAGTCTCCCTCACTGGAGATATTCGGGAACTGGATGCAATCCTGTGCTCTGGTATGACCATGCTTGAGCAGGGAGGTTGGACCAGCTGACCCACAGCAAGCCTTTCCAACCTGACCCATTCTGTGATTCTATGATTCTCTTCATTTATGAAACTGAATAAAGCCCCAAAATATAATTTAGGACCAGATCCTGAATCAAAACTGTGCTTTTCTTTCACCACTGGAGGCTCTTTTGAAACTTTGTGTTCTTTTTGCGTTGCCAACACACACCAATCCCCTAGACACCCACATTTGTTCATTGCAAAGAGTGACTTTTAACTGCATCCTAGTCTCTTCTGAAACCTCTTTCATATTTCCAGTTTTAGGCCAGAACTAAAGAAGTCATTCACACATTCTTTGTCATATTTGGAATACTGACGCATACAGGTCTTGTTCCAGAAGGACTCTCTTCTCAGAAAATTTTGAGCAGGTGTGATGAATTGATTATCTGTACTTCCATCTTAGCATGCCTTTGCTTCCTCTCACAAGGCCCCTCTAATTCAATATATTTCTAATTATTATTTTTAAATTTATGTGTTTGTCTGAATAATAGTAGAGGAATCATTATGGAAATCTAATTTACATCATGAGCTATTATTAGTATAGTCAGGATTAAAAGAGCAAAAAGCCACAACACCTAATTTTCACATTAAAAACTTCTATAAGTCTTGAAAATGACAAAGCATAGTAATTATTACAAGAAAAATTATAAATTACATTAATTTTACCGATCTTCACTTTACAGATTTTAATTTGAGGCTTTCTCTCTTCTGCAGTGAAGAAAGAAGGCTATAGTTCTACATGATTATTTATTAGTACCTGATCCAAATTGATTTCACATAATCATAGCACAATAAAAATGAAAATGCACATTTTACAATGAGCTATACATGCAGATACACATGCATACCTAACATTAATAGCAGAAGATATTTAATATTTATAATTGATAACATTAGAATGCAAGTAGCCTGAAATTTTTCTTTACCAAGTGAGCTGACTGTCATGTCATTGTGCAGTACAATATATTATCATCATCAAATTACTTCCTGTTCTGTTAGATAATTACAAAGCACAGAATGCTTTGCAACAAGACAATGCTTGTCACTTGACGGGCTGCTTTTTGACACGATCCAGCTGTGTGTTAAACAAATGCAAACCTGTTAGTAGCAGGACTTCCCAATCAAGCAGTACCTGTCAATTATAGTAGCAGTTGTTTTAAACTGACTGTGTTTCCTGAATATCAAATATTAGCAGGGAGAGGGATAGAGAGGACTCCTGTGCATACTGCACAGGAATCACTGTCCATTCAATTTCCAGTAATTCATTTCCCAGTGATTCTGTATAAAACTGGTTTGCCAGTTTTCACAAATTATTTGCATGCGTTGCAACATGGCCTTTGGCTAAGTCATTATTTAGAAATATTTTTTTTTAATTGATACTTTCTTAAAGATATTCTATTTTCTTGCTTACCTGGTTACTCATATGCACTGAAAACACAGAGGTCACCATGGGTTACTCTGATGTGGAAAATTAAGGAAAACTGTTCTTGATTTCAGATGTTTGGGATAAACCACTATCTTGGTCTTAACTCATCATCATTTGTGAATTACCGTCAAAAAAGGTAATTCACAAAATTAATTCACAAAATAATTCACTAAAAAGTGTGAGAGTGGTAAATGAGCGCCTTTTTTAGAGATTGCAACTCCTCAGTTTTTATTTTCCAGCTAGGTGCCAATGGCAGGGACTTAACAAATGCTGGGAAACACAAAACACACTAAGACAGCACTAAGCTTTAGCACTTAGCTCAGAACAGAATAGCTAATGAATCTTCTGTTCAAACATCCAAGACTCTGTGTTACAGCAGTTCAGACACATAAAATTCCTTCTAATCTCAGGTAGTACCATGGTTCTGTGTGCCATTCACTATGACCTTTCGGAGTTTGCTTAGGCTGCTATGTCTCCTTAGCTGCAAAAATAAGGCAGAACAATGGGAACTTGCTCTGGATTTAGCTCTTCATTGATCCATATCGGTACTCTCCATGTACTCTTTGTTTAATTTTCAAGCTTTAGCAAATTTGGACTAAAAAACTGAAACAGAATAAAATGTCCGAAGTACAGTTTTGCTTTAAAATGCAAGTTGAATAGGAAGTTTGGAGGAAGGCTTTATTTTTTTCAATTTAATAAGCATATAATGTAGCAATGTTATTTTAGACGTTTATTTCCTGAGGAAAGATGTCCTGGGAGGGGGAAGGATTTACATGAAAGTGCTGCTATGTGTGAACACTTGAACATACAAGAAGCTGTAATAGATTTAACAGAGTGCACAACAGACACTCTTCCCTACAGCTGTATTTGCAAGTCAACCAGAATTTCAAAGCTGTGGAAGGAGTTCAGTTTTAAACAATGCTTCAGAGGGGTTGTTATCTTGCCTCTTTAAAAAAAAAATCACTCTGGCATGAAAGTTGGTATATATAAAGTTCCAACTTGGGACCAATTTTTTAGACAAAGTAATACACCTTCATTTTTTTAAATTAAATTGTACAGGCTGTTAACCTATAATCCTAAGTATAGTTATGACATTTTCTCTACATGTATCAAAGGAGTGTTTAATTACACATGGAAAATGTCGAGCTAGTTAGGATAATGCACATTTCTGACTTTTAAAAGGCTGGAAAAGAGATTTTTGCCAATCAAGTGCTAAAGAAAATTGGTTATTTAACTAAGAGCCAAGTTGATTATTAAGCCCCAAATCCAAAAAAAAAGGTTTCTTTTTTCTGAAGTCTGGTCCTAAGTTCATGCTCTGATAAGATGTGTCTTCTTTCCTACACAGAACCCAGAAGATGTGGTCAGAAGTATTATAAAAAGTACCAGATGGCTAAAACAAATGATGAATGAGGGACTCCAAACTCTTTATAGTAGTCTTGGATTTGCATTGCAGAAGTAATGGATCTGATGTAATAAACATACAAAATATTAAATTTTAGTCAATAGTACCTCTAGGACTTGGACTACTTTTCTTCCTTTCCTCCTATTTAGAATTCTCAGGCTCCAGATGCCCTAATCTATTTCACTAATAATGCTTCAAAGTCCCAGTTGCATTCAAGTATTTATTTTACTAGAAACAAAGCTAGACACTCTTTTCCTTCACAGCACTACTGGAATACAATATACTTTTAGTCTTCTTCAAAGGAACAGGAACTCTGAGATGTGTTTAAAAAAAAATCACCTTAAGTTCATGGTTTTGGAAATAAATTGATTTATGCTTCATCTCATGTTATTTAGTGTAAATTATCTGATAAAGAAGAGCAACTCAGATTACCTCAGAGGAAAGACCAAGAATGTGTTATGTATCAGGAACCTTGATTGTGTGCCTATTAGAAGACAGTTGAAAGAAAATATTAATTTCCAATACTGTGCACAGGCTGCAGAATGCATTGAATTATTACAACTCACCAATGATAGATACTGTGAAAACCTCCAAATGAGATTTAAAATCACTTTTCTGAATTAGAAAGCCATCAACTTTAATTTTTAGATATGTGTGAGCCATTACTGAATGATTCATTAAAGTACAAAGCATAAAAAGCAGTACACTCTTAGCCACCCCCTATTAATGTCAATGAAAAAGAAATAGCTTTGTTGTTTCTTCACAATTCCTGGCAGAGCCCTCACTGAAGTTGTTAGGAATAAAGGACATCTAAGAACAGCTCCCTCATGCATTTGCTGAATTCGTTGCTTATTACTGGCTAAAAGTCTAGAGTTTTAGCTATGAGATGTAACATGCAAACTCATCGATAAAAGGAAAAAGCAGGTCTGCTCTTACACTACCAGACTGCTGAAACTATTTAAATTGTCATCCTACATATGGATGCTCAAGGAAAACATTGCATTTCAGTGCAAGCATCCTGGAAGGGCGAACGCCCTTACCCTCAAGGGTCTGGAGAGAACCTTATAGCAATTGTATTTGCTTCTCAGAAATGTGGCTTACTCCTGCCTGCACCATTTCCATCACACAGAGCCATTCTGCAAGAAGCAAATGTTGTCCCAAGCCCTATTGAGTCACAGAAGAGGTGTCCCAGTGAATATGCAGGTTCAGCTCTACAGCTAGGAGAACTTAAAGAGTTTTTCCATCTGCAGCACTATAAGGCTGGATAATCTTCTGGCACATATTATCTTAAAAGCTTGTACTCAGATAGTAAAACAGAATATCTATGCTTAGGGATGAAATCCATATTTAGTGAGGATCTTTTTCTGCTTTTACTCAATAGATTTTTATTTCAAGTTTGGCTTTACTGAAATCCAAGTAGCGATTTACGCTAGGAAGCCTCCGATCCGCCAAGACACCAGGACATCGTCAGCCCTCTACTATGTGCTGTAGTGGGTAGCCTTGTTCAATTCAAACAAACGACTCACAGTAAATACATTTTAAGAATGGATATTTAGCTTGCAAACCTACTCAAGGTATGTAACAGTAACAGTCTGGCCATACCAGGCATTGTTTCATGTGTGTTCTTCTAAACACACAGAATCACAGAATGGGTCAGATTGGAAAGGACCACAGTAGGTCAGCTGGTCCAACCTCCCTGCTCAAGCAGGGTCATCCTTAGAGCACATGGCACAGGATTGCATCCAGTTCCCAAATACCTCCAGTGGGGGAGACACCACAGCCTCTCTGGGCAACCTGTTCCAATACTCAGCCACTCACATAGTAAAGAAATTCTTCCTCATATTCAGGTGGAACTTCCTGTGCATCAGTTTCTGTCCCTTGTCTCTTGTCCTATTGCTGGGTGCTGCTGAGAAGAGCCTGGAAACCTCCTCTTGACACCCTGTCTTCAGATACTGATAGGCATCGATGAGGTCTCCTCTCAGTCATCTCCTTTTGAGGCTGAACAAGCCCAGCTCCCTCAGTCTCTCCTCTTGAGAGAGATGCTCCATTCCCCTAATTGTCTTTGTTGCCCTTCACTGGACCCTTTCCAGGAGCTCCATGTGTCTCTGGCCAGGTCTGGACACAACACTCCGCCTTCATCCAAGTAATTAATGTGTGTCTTTACCCTGTATTATAAATCTGTGTTACCAGCTTGAGCTGCCTTTTTTTCTCCATTTTTAATTCTAATTTCAGATATGGCTAAATCTCTTTTGTAGGCTGGAAGATTACTTCCCAGCATCTCCCAGGAATCCATCAGGGCACCAAGTCTGACAGAAGTCAAGAAGAGCTTGGACAACTCTCAGACACATGTCCTGATTCTTGGAGTGATCTTCTGCAAAGCCAGCAGTTGAACTTCAATAATTCTTGTGGGTCAACTAAGTTTATGATTCTACACTTTAATTCTATGGCAGTATAAGGCTTGTGCCTTCAAAGTACCCAGTATTTCTGTTATGATTTATTTTACCTTAACCTTAATGATTAGTCATAGTACTTCTTGGACTTTTTTCTTTTTTTCCCTAAATAATTTTCTGAAGTCTACTTTGGACAGTCTTTAGCAGTTATGAGTTATACCACAATTTTGGTGCCTTTATTAGTTCAGCAGCATTTTGGGTGTGTAGTGCACTAAGACAGTTGACTGTCAATTTCAGCTGCCACTACAACAAATGTGAAGGAAACAGAAGTTGTTTCTTCCACATAACTACAGCCACCAAGCTACTGGTTGTCCTGTAATCAGCTGATTTACTGCTCTGTGAGAAACTTCTCAATTAGTTTTGTTTATTTGTGTTTGTTATTTAAATGGATTTAGGTACTATGAGCTTCCTATAATTAATTTGCTTACAGAATTACAAAATATCTATGAATTGTCTGGTGTCACATTGTTCTACCACAATATTTGTAGAAAGGACATAAAAGAAAACAAATGCAAATCAATTCTACTTTTCTATATGTCAGAGATTATTCTAAACAAAACATTTTGAATTTTAATTGCATATAATTAAGAAAAACCCTATATTTCAGGGGGTTTTTTATTAAGCTGGATTTCTCTAATGACAGCAAACTCAGGGAAAAAATATTGTATCCCCACTACTGGACTGTAGTGATAACATATCTGGTACAATTAAAAAGTAGAGAATTCAAGAGAGCTGGATGACAATAAAAACAGAAAATTAGGGACCTTGCAAGCATATGACCTTTTTGTAATTTCATAGGTGTCTTATAAATTTACCTTTATATTTGGATATTCGTGACTTCCTCAGGCTGACTCACTTCCTTCATATTAAAATCTCCTATTTTTTTTATCCTGACATTGTTGTGAGAGTAGAGGTTCTATCCTTGAAAACAATAGGCTATGATTGTATGTTTTGTAGTACATTAAACGTTAGACACTTTCTTCTTGGAAAAGATTTGAGTCCTTTCTGCAATTTTTGTACACCAGTGTCAAAACCAACAAATAAGTGATGTTTTTTGTTAAGACTCCATACTTCCTCTCTGAGATTCTGTTGACAGCATTGGTAAAGTTCTTTTTTGTTGCTTTGTTGTTTGGTTTTGTGTTTTTTTGTTGATTGTTTCTGCTTTTTTTTAATGTGGGCTGGTTAGGCTTGAAAAGTTTAATTAAATAAGATTTAGACAGGTCTAAAGCAGATGATATAATCTGATGATTGGATTTCTGGCAGGTCTGCACAGAGACTGGCAGTTGGGAACTATCATTAGAGTCCAGCCCTAGGGAAGAGGGGCAGGCTGAATTGTCCCACAATTGGAAACCTGTAAGTCCAACACAGCTGCTCAGGGAAACAGCTGGCATCTTCACCAAAGCTGAATCAGTTTCATTAATCTGCTCCAGAATCTAGTCAATTTTAACTTGGCTGGATATTTCTAGCAAATACAGGGACTGAATTTAGAATATTTTTTCTTCTGGGAACAATGGGGTTTAGGCTAACTCCAGCACTTAAAAAGCTTCCTGAGCTGTGGCACCACCTGGAAAGAAGCCAATGTTAACTTGAACTGGGGGAGCTGGAGTTGAAATCACATTGACAGACAGTTTTTCTCTCTTTCAGACTAGTAAGAACTAGTGATGTTTGCTGTGATAAGAAAGCAGGAATGTTGTCATGGATGTCCAGGATCTGCTGCTAAAAACCGCAGGATCTGTGGCTTGTCATAAGAATGAAGACAACTCCCAGAAATTAAAAAATCAAGAAGAAAATTCACATGAATACTATTTAAAAAACAACAATTGCCACAATCTTCCCCTCTCTTCTTGTCCTTTCTGGCTCTGATAGATTATCTCTAGCAAAGATAGTGTATGCTAGCCACATAATATCAATATCACTTTAATCCATCTCTTTCCTTTTGGCTTTATCTTTTTCTGAAGCAGGCTTGCCACCAACTTCGAATGCACATTGTTCATAATGGAAAGTGTTTTTATTTTTCAATTACATAGTGCTTTTTCTGGATATGAGAATAATGGACATGAGAACAATAATCTGAATGATGTTATGTAATGGAAAGATGCATTTCTTCCTACTATGTAGGTTTCTTGCTACAAAGTTACTCCAGGAGCTTTCAAATGCTTTTTTTCTCTGCAGTGATGTGCTGATAGGACCATCACAAAGAAAACTCTATAGATTAGTAAGGAAAATAGTCTGCTAGAAGGACAGGCAGAAGAAAAAAGCTTAGCTTGGAAAAGTACAAACAGAATGAATGTACTGCTTACTTTCTTAAGGAAGAAACTAATAAAGCAGTAGAGCCCCACATAGCCTTCAACTGATCTTTTTGGAGCTAAATCAATTTAAAAGATGTGAAAGGAATATTATAACCATTTAGAAGAACATTTCAGGAGAGAAAATTACATTTACTTGGCATAGAGTTCCCTTGTCAATGTACTATAGAGAGAACAAAGGACCTCAAGAGGATTGAAAGACTGCAGAAATATTCCAACTTTGACTTTTAAAAATGAGGTTTTCAAACAGAAGTAGGAACAAATTTTAAATAAATGATCCCCGGATTTTTTGCTGCTCATTAATAATGAAAATAAGAAGCTAGCAATAAAGAGCAGGTATCAATTTTCAGAGAAAAGAACTTAGATCAGAAGCTGTCAATTCAATTGAACAAATTTCTGGAAATTTCAGAAGAATCAAGAGCATAAAATTTGTCAAGAATCATAAACAGGAACATTGGATAACGTCAGAACATAGATACTCAGAGTCAGAAATTACAATATCTATTTAGTGAAGACTGGTCAAAATCATCCTGAAACAGTGAGATGAATATACACACAAATATAGGTAATTGGGGCAACTTCAATAAGAGATCAGACAAGAATTCTATAATATTACTGATCTTTTCTTTGAGAACCTGAATGGATTATTTTCTGAATGCTAGATGATTAGCAGGTGCTCTTAACCCTGGTCCATAAAAAAACAAACAAACAAAAAAGAGATTCTGGAAGGAAAAACTTATATATTAAATTTATAATTTTAATGAGAATATCATAGCTAGATTTGCTTTGCAGCTCAGTTGCAAGAACTAATTGAAACAACACCTTCAGATTGTGTATAGGTATCCTTCATACGTAATTCTGAACACATATTGTATAATTAATTTTGCCTTTACTGTAAAGGTGTAGATTAATTCAATAGTTTAATTCTCATTAGTGGATTTTTGTGATGCAGGGATTTCTGTCATGTTGAGAGAAGATTACCTGTCACTTTAGCTAACTTCAAAGAGCTAGTTTCTCATTGGGGTTCTCAGTCAGTGAGGATGACTTCTGTCTGACAGATTGATCAACAAAAAACCAAAACGAATAAAAAGAACCAAGAAAATATCTGCAGAAAGCCTACTGGATAGTACAGGGAAGCCATATGATATGTGAGAATTCATCTCACCTGCTGTTTAATCTGTTCTGTCTGTTAGCCCACTCTCTCTGTGGACTAACAGACACCTATAGCATTCTATTCTATTCTATTCTATTCTATTCTATTCTGCCATTTATTCATTTCTGATAGGAGAGACTCATGAAATTAATTTGCATTTAATAAATTTAAATTAAATTAGTTGAATCCTGAAATCTTGTCTCACTAATAACTGATAGAAATTCTTCTCTGAAGACCTATTTATATCACAGCAAAATATATAAGCCTAAATATGACATTTAAAAACAAATCTAATGTTTTTTTATACCAACTCTCATGGATGAATGTGTAATTTCAATTTCATACTCAGAATTTCTTCTCAACAACTGGAATTAGTGACATCCTCTTGTGGCTGTCACTCATTTTTATCAGCTTGCCATTTATAATGTAAGGATTTATTTTGCAATGCACTTCTTTCATTTGCTGTGTTACTGTTCTAGGATTACTTTCATTTTAAACAGATTTGAAAGCACTTCATGTTAAAATAGTATGTTTCCATGTTAATATACACTATTTCAATTGGCTTTTTACCTTATACATTGTTTTTGCCCCTAGTGTAATACTGAGCAATGTCACTCAGGGAATTTAGGGCACTCATAAGGATGTCTGAATGCTTGGAAGTGCAGCTGGAGTAGCTTAGAAGTTAACTGTAAACAGATTTTACTTCGTAGTACTAATACCTATAACACCATTGCACAGAAGTAAGCAGTTTGATGCTTTTAAAGGTCTCTTCCAACCTTGGTAATTCTATGATAAAACTAATATTTTGGAGACATGGAAGCAATGAAATTTGACAAATGAATCATCGACTTTCATAGTAGCCAACTAAAAACGTATACAAATACATATTTCTATGGGAATGGGTGAGATGTTATAATTTACAGTGTAATATAAAATTGTGTGTATATTCCTGCAAAAGCCAGCAGGAAGGTTATGATGCTCTGCAATGCTGATTGAAATAATTGTCCTGTTAGAACAGTAGTCCATCATGGTTATGGCATTACACAGGCCTTTTTTTAATGAGCAGAATAATACAATCACATTATAAGGGTGCAACACAGAGCTGCCTAGATAACTAATTATGAGAGGTCTTACAAACATCCTTGACATTCTGAGGTGTTGCTCCATACTTAATGATGCAATAACTCCCTTTACGGAATTCTGCATTGCTCTCATTTTTTCCCAGGTTAATAGAAGTCTGGAATTAGAAACACAAAGTGACCTCTTCTGAGACCAATTTTTTTAGAGAAAGTGCGCATAAGATTGGTTCAAAATAACTATGTTACCACACCATAACTAGGAATCCTGGAAAAGAAAAAATTTATTAATTTTGGTTTCAATCTTTTGCCACTATTGCAAGTGAAGTTCTTTAATACCAGGGTATGAATACATTTTTCATTTGACAAGCAGTGATCCTGAACTGGGAAATTATCTTAAAGATTTACAGTGCTATTTCTGGCCTCCCAAGTTTTGCATAGGTTTTAAAATGTTTCCTTTAAGTATGTGAGTGGATATGCTTTGCTTTCATTAATTGAATATCAAAAAAGAAGATTGGATAGAAAAGTAAGTAAGCTTAACATCTTCATTTTCACAGAAATGCTATTGTAGTGATTGACAGATAATCATGGTGTAATATGTATTTGACATCTTTCAAAACTGGAGGTCTCCTTTCCTGGAAAATGGGATGTTTCCTATTGCATTTTCTTGAATCTGATGAAGTGCAGGCTAGATAAGTGGCCAGTGAGGTGGACAGAAAACTGGCTGAACTGCTAGGTTAAAAATCTGATCAGTGGTACGAAAACCAGCTGGTGGCCACTTGCCAACAGTGTAGTCCAACATCAACACTGGGTCCAAAACTTTGAAAACAACACCTTCATTAGTGAACAGGACATTGTAAACTCGAAACCTAGACAAAACTGGTAGCAGTGGCTGATGCACTAGACAGTTGTGCTGCCATAATAGGACAGGCTGAAGGAGTGGGTCAATGAGAACTTAATGAATGGGAAAAGCAAAGCCCAGCACCTAGGGAAGACTAACCACAGGCTCCAGCCCAAGGAGAGGTATGACCAGCTGGAAAGCAGCTTTCCAGAAAAGGATCTGGTTGTCCTGGTGGAGGTGGACAAGCTGACCATGAGCCAGCAACCTGTACTTGTGGTGAAGAAGGCCAACAGCCTCCTGGGCTGCATTGGGAAGAGAGTTAGCACTGGTGAGACCACATGTGAAGTACTGTGTCCAGTTCTGATCTCCTTGTTGCAAGAGAAACATGGGATGAGTCAAACAAAAGACCAGTAAGATGTTATAGGGACAGGAGCATCTGCCCTATGAAAAAAGTCTGAGACATAAGGAACTGTTCAGCCTGAAGGGAAGAAAGAGAGGGATCTCTTTGATGTGTGTAAGTAACTGACGGAGGGAAGAAAACAGGCCAGAATCAGACTCTTCTCAGTGGCACCTAGTATCAGCACAAGAGGCAGTGGACAAAAACTGAAATAAACAAAATTCCATTTAAATGTAAGAATAATGTTTTTTGCATTCTGACAACAGGTTACTGAGAGTCTGTGATATGTCTATGCTCCAAAATACTCAAAACCCAACTGGAAACAGCTCTAAGCAGCCTGCTGTAATTGACATTCCTTTCATAGGAGAATTGTACTAAATAATCTTCTGAGGTACTACTCAAGCAAAAGGCTGGTTCTGGTACACTGCAAAATTCCAGGATGAACTAGGCAGGTTATTCTTTGAGAAGATTTAAACAGTGGCTTCACAACTACATCTTTCATACCTATGGTGCATGTTCTCAGACTTCCACAGTTTTTATGGTCAGCTGGTATTTCACACATTTCTTACAAACTGTTACTAAGTGTTTGGATGTCATCTTGGTACAGAACGCAGAACAAGTGAGGGGTGAGAACTACACCACCAAATATTATGAAAGATGGAAACTCCTGTTTGGCACTGCTTGCATATTCCACCATCCCTGTGACCTCACAGTTAACATATGTCAAATACACAGTCTGCAGCATTGGTTTCAGTAAATCACCGATTGTTTAAACTGTTCATCTGTCCCCATGAAATCCAGAGGGAGCATGGTCTTCCAGCTTTTCCTGCTGTAAATTTTTGGCAGCATTCTGGTGAGGTAAATCAGCTTACCACCACTGAATTCATCAGATCTTTGTCAATTTTCAGCATCCAAGGATCTGACTGAGGCTCTACTTCTCCTGTTTTATAGAAATGAATTGAAAGAATTAAAAAAATAAGCTTGGCAAACTAGATTTATAATACACTGAATTTTCACATTATCAGAAATATATAACATCGAAAAAGATGCATATTGAAAGGACAGAGGTAATATTCCCAGACCATCCATGTCTTTTTCTCATATAATGCCCAAATGTTTTCAATTTCCAGATCAGACACATTCAGACACAGCAGAAGTCTTTGCTCTCCATTTTTTTTCCTGTGACAAACTGTCAGTAAGAAAGCTTACATGACAGAAGCTCAAAAACACCAATCAGAATAGAAGTGTCAGTTTGAAAATTACACTGGCACTACCTCTAGCTCAAAGCCAAATGAGTACATTTCACTCATATTGTCAAAATACAGGTTGCAAATCTGCTGTTTCCCTTCCATCAGTAAGAAATAATTTATCTTCACCTTTCTTCCTCTTCTAAAATACTCAGTGATCTGTTTCTCTCACCATCCTGATGCAGGTCTGACCTACAATGAAAACTTCAATAAAATAGCCTCCTAAACACCACTATTCTATTGGCATTTATTTTGCATTTGCCAAAACAAACTAGTATGAAAGTAGTTCCTTATCCGAGGGAGTTAAGAAAGAGATTGTACAGCCAGTAGAGCACTTCCCTGTGTGTGAATCACAGAATAAGCTGACTTGGAAGGGACCATCAGGATCATCAACTCCAACCACCAGCTCCACAGAGCACTATTCCCAAGAGTCACACCATGTGCCTGTGATCATTGTCCAAATGCTTATTGAATGAATTCTGTCAGGCTTGGTGCTGTGCCCATTGCCCTGGGGAGCCTGTTCCAGGGCCCAACCACCCTGTGGGTCAAGAATCTTTCCCTAAGATCCAACCTATACCTCCCCTGACACAACTTCAGGCCATTCCCTCGGGTCCTGTCACTGGTCATCACAGAGCAGAGATCAGTGCCAGCTCCTCCTCCTCCCCTCATGGGGAAGTTGTATCTGCCATGAGGTCTCCCCTCAGCCTCCTCCAGGCTGAACAGACCAAATTACCTCAGCTGCTCCTCACAGGGCTTCCACTCAAGGCCCTTCACCATCTTAGTTGCCCTCCTCTGGGCACTCCCTAATAATTTAACATCTTTCTTACATTGTGGCACCCAAAGCTGCCCCCAGCACTGGAGGTGAGGCTGCCCCAGCTCAGAGCAGAGCAGGACAATCCCCTCCCTTGCCTGGCTGTGATGCTGTCCCTGATGTCCCCAGGACAGGGTTGTCCCTCCTGGCTGCCAGGGCACTGCTGGCTCATGTTCACCTTGCCATAGACCAGGACCCCCAGGTCCCTTTCCATGGCACTGCTCTCCAGCATCTCATTCTCCAGTCTGTCCATACATCCAGGGCTGTCCTGCCAGGTGCAGAATCCAGCACTTTCCCTCCTTGAACTTCATGTGGTTGGTGATTGCCCAGCCCTCTGATTTGTGGAGTCTCTCTGCAGGGCCCTCCTGCCCTCAAGGGACTCAGCAGCTCCTCCCAGTTTTGTGTCATCTGTGAATTTGCTCAGTATCCCTTCCAGCCCTGCTCCCAAGTTGTTTATGGAGAGGTTGAAGAGCACAGGGCCTAAGATGGAGTCCTGCAAAACCCCACTAGTGACAGGTCACCAGTCTGATGTTCCCTCATCTCCTATTACCTGCAGTGTGCCAGCTTAAAATACACGAAAATCCCTATGGAAGTTACATGCTTTGAAAAATACCATGTTGCTGAGAATATCCCAGTTAGACAACATGGCTGAAACTATCTTTTGGCCCTTTAACAGACATAGAAGCAAGGCATTGGCAATAAAAAGGGATCAATGAAGAAATGTGATCAGTCACTGGATGTTTGAAAAACTGATCACTGGGAAGCTGAGACCTGAGGTGATTATTTTGGTGCTTTCATCTAAAAGCCTAATATATAACTGATGTTTTTATTCTTTCCATTTAGAGGGTGTCCTTTCAATGCAAGCCTCCTACAACATGTTCTCCTGCAACACCTGCAACATTGGAACAGAATAAAACTTTGTCAATACAATATTATTAATGTTTTTGTGGTCTGTCTCTCCGTTGACAAGTCTTGTGCTAGAATACCCTGTGTGGACATATGTAGCGTGCTAGAATAAAAACACCTTAGTTGTTAGGATTTCCAAATTTATCTTCTTTTGCAAGGATTCTAGACTCCATTTATAATCCACCTTTATTTGAATTCTTCCAAAGAGGGCAAAGAAAATCCTGGACTGAATGCATTGAAATTCTTAAATACACTAAATTCCAAACAGTATTCTTTTTAAAGGATTATTGTTAGTATTTTCCTTAATCAAATGGTAACAGTCTTTGCAAAAGTGGAAACACAATTCTAATATAACATGCACACAAGAATACACATTATAGCAGTCTCTCATCCTGCTGTGTCGTAGGATTCTTCTAGGCATCTCTTGATTGAAGAATGCGAGCAACAAACTCAACATTACTTTCTACTGGAAGTTTTTTTATTTTACTTTACAGAACTTCTTGTTGTTGTATTCCCAGTAACAAAATCAGCTTACCACCGACTGCAAATAAACATGAAGAGTAACAACTGGGGAATTTGTACCTTTCTTTTTTTCCCAATAATTAATCTAGTGAAATTTACTTGTGTAAATCTGGACTTTGCAGCTGTCAAAGAATCAGAGAAGGAAAACTTCATGGGGTATCACACTTGAAATGTTCAATTTTGGACATTTTTTTCTTGAAATAATGAATGTGAAGATTATTTTTTATTTCCTCTTGACTATTGTTATTGGAGGGCTGATCTCCCTTTCATATTACTGTCTTTCCCCACTCTTACAATCCTCAATGTCAATGAGAAGTATTTTTAATTACATTATGGAAGGAACTGGCACTTATGATAAGGTAAGTTGACAGGCTGAATTGAGTCTACTGAAGTTACACACCAAAGAATCCTATTGTGAAACCTGCTGTGGCTCTCCCTCCATGCCCACCTCCTCTTTTTTGATAATGGTGTCTATATGAAAAGAAGTTAAATTGACTGTCTCATCAATTTAGATAGGTCATTTTTTCTCCTCTTTGGATCCTTACAATAGGAATCAAATCAATCTTGGTGAATCAAATCAGTTCTTCAGTTCTTTCCTGATAATTAGCTCATCTGAATTTTCTTCTTAAAATCTCTTTTCATATACCAAGTTCTGTCTGCTTACTATGATGCTGGAAAATAGTGCTTCCTATGCTAAGTTTAATGTCTGCTTTTAGGACAGAAATCTTGCATTATTTGCACAATTAAAGCAGAAATATAATGTCAACTCCGAGTGTGTAAAGAAGACTAAATCCAGTCCCTATTTGTTAATTCCAATATTTCTCTTACTGGCATGTAAAATTTTTAGCCAAATCTTGGAAACCTGAGCCCTCTCCCAAGGACAGCCTCATGACTTGCAGTGGGAGTAAACAACATAGAACACAATGCTATTTACAGTCCTTTTTCTTGTTTCATATCTTCACTTACCACCACACACATCTACCCCCCCCACACACACACCCCGACTCTCAGACTAGCTCAAGCTCAGTTAGTTTGAGTTACTAGTTTACAATGCACAAACTGCATGGAAAAATTCTCTTAAAAATAGATGATTTTCACTATGGTTCGAATATCCATTTTATACATCTGGCTTAAGTATTCACTATAATTTTTTTGTGTGTGTAAGTGTGTACTCTTTGATGCTAATAAAACTTTTTAAAACCTACACTTAAGAATACATATCTTGTTTTATATTGAATTTATACTGCATTTTTCATATAGAGTAAAACATATGGTAACCTTTAAGTACATAAAATGCCTGTCTGTATGAAATGATAAAATATGTTTTCAGCACAGAATAAATCTTCATATCTGTGTTGTAAACCCCTGGAAAATAGACTATCACAGAAAAGTTGACACAATATAACAGGATTAGTAAGGCACACAAAACAGTTGAATGTTCTAGAAATTTCATCTTTTGGATTCAAGATTGCTCATCCTACACTTAAAACTGGCATAAAGGGGCACTGTAGGGAATGATGATGGCATGAAACAAGCATTTGTCTTATATTTTATCTTATAAGTTTAATAAGTTAATACAAATATTTACTAGGATTTGGTGTTTGCATAATGAAAGCATTTTACCTAGTTGTTTGTTATTCTTTCCATTTAGTTCTATTTTTTTATTTAATGATATCAGGAAAAATAATAAATTTTTTTTAAAAACTTAAATAGGAAACATTAAAAATAAATGTTCATTTATCATACTTCTAAGAAATGTAACGGATTTTTTTCCATAAATATTTCATGGTGGCTCTGGATACATCATCACTTTATTGTTTCAGGGTAGGCAGCATTATTTACTCTCATCTCAGTGGAGTTCTTGTTACAGCTTCATAAACAAAGTTATCCTTTGAGCTCTAGGAGCGAAAAAAGCATTGAAGTTTACACCATCTCTTTTAAGTTACAATGTGAAGTTTTCTGTTAGGATTAACATTTTTTTAAATTTGTTTTTCCACTAGGATTGGATATCAACCATGTGGTATAATCCTTAGCAGTTGTAAAACTCCTAGTAAGCAGAACTACATTACAGGAAGATTTGGGCAACTCTTTCCTTCTGCAGCTTCTGTAATGTATCACGGGCAGAGTGAGGAGTGGTTGCTCTTGCAATGAACCTGTCTCTTGAAGCAGATGAAACAGACTTTCATGTCTATGTCTTGAAGAAGGACAGCGATTTCTCTTATGCTCCTTCTCTTCCCTCTTTTGTCTGTCCTATGTATTCAGACTTAAAACACCTTAGGGAAAAGAATGGCACTGTCTGCCTCTAGAAGCAAAGTTGGGTCCCAAAGCTGAGACCTCTAACTATAGTTGATTAAGTATAAATAATCAAACATGTCTAATGACCAACTCAGTTCAAAAAGGAGCAACACTCACCAAAGTGTGAGTATTGCACAGCTATGATATGCCAAAACTGACGGATTATTATTTTAGAGTTCTAGTAGAGCTTGCTAACAGCTTTAACCTTCATGATTTTCTTGTTGATCCTGTTTAAACCATAATTTCACCAAAGTCAAAATCAAAAGCCAAGAATTCAATAAGGGATGTGCAAAACTGGTATACCTGTGCACAGCAAAATCAAACAGCTGTAAGACTACATTTTACCAGAAGTATGTGTCTATCTAAAAATAACCCATCTCAGGGCAAACACTTCATGGATCAACTAGAAAGATAATTAAGTTGCCCACAAATACGTACATAGCACTGAATTAGATTGATTAGGACTTTCCACTCAGACGCACCTGTCAGTCTAAAAGGACACAAGTTTCTTGGAGGCCCTTTACACCTTTAGACTCTCAGATACCTTGCCTGGTCCCATGTGGCAGCAGGGTCTGATACCGAGGTAAACAATTCCTGTGCTGAAATCCTAGCTCTCCCTATGAAATATAATGAAGACAATACTCTCTGCTGGTGCACAGACACCTAAGGTAGGGCAAATTTATTCCTATGCTATTCTGCCAGCTCCTAAATTCACTTATCAAAAGAATCCTAACACAGAATTTGGTGTTGCTTTCTGTAGGAAAACCAAGTAGCTTCATGTGTTTGTGAACAGTATTCTTTGTATTAATCTGCTCAAAAGTGCCTATGTGGACCTATGGATGAAACCTGGAGATTATGTTCAATTTAATCAAATGTAGGTCTACGTAAATGTTTGCAAAACAGCTTTATAGAGGCTTTTGTTGGTATCACCTGATTTTGACTCCATTCAGATTTCCACAAGCAAAACCAGTGCATCTGGTTTCCCTGGTCTGTATGAGCTGGCCTCATGCTGCAAGTCCACAAGGGCATTGGGGTGCTGTGGCTCCTGTGTCATATCTGTCAGCCCTATACAGACATCTCACGGACTTCAGAACTTTACAAATAGCATTAGATGCCTATACACCCCCACCTGAATAAAGACATGAGTCTTCAGTGCCTATAAGGAAAGCCTGGACACCTAGCCTACATCTGGACATCTAGGCTTAGATACCTCAGCATGGAATTTCACCCACCTCTAGTTTTATTCATTGCTCATAAAACCCTATCCATGTCTCTTCCAGACTGAAACAAAAGAATCAAAATGCCAGAGGAATACTAAGAATCCAAGTTCTTTAAGAGTTGTTTAATTGTGGCTCTTAGAAAAACTGAAGCCAAGAAGATAGCTGGAGAAAGCATTCGTATCTATTAAAGACTCTTAGGAAAACAGCTTTTTTAAAGAAAATGGACAGGTCATGGTTTTGCAGAAATAATCTTTCCCATAAAGTTGTTACAAAAATTCATCTTCCAGAAGTTCTGTCTTGGTCCATTCTGAATGAAGTGGCTGGCTAGAGACATCAGAACAAATTGTTGGCCTGCAACATCATTGTGCTTGATTTCTGTTTGCCTACAGGGCCAGACTACCAATAATTGTTCTCCTTTGTTATGGATACAGTTTGATTACCAATTAAATTGCAATCACGCTTGGTCTAAGTATTTTAGCTGTGGGTAGGAATGTCAAGATTTCTGCTTCCAATATATTTGCTCCTGCTGCCAGGTAGACCACAACCTCTGTCCCAGACATTCTGCTGCTTTTTACGTTATCTGTTCAAAAACTTAGCAAACAATGAAGGGTCATACCATGTACTCCCTGCAGACTCTTCTGTATTTGATGTCATTACCTCTTTGTCTTAGAAGTACCTTCCAATTGTCCACTTTTAAGAATTAAGCTATAAATAGAAATACATTATAACATTTTGATAGATCTGCTTTTACAGACACTCTGTAACAGATCATAGAAGATTTATAAATATGTTCTCCACATGGGTAACCTCATCTTGCCGTTTAGGAGAAGGGAAGAGAACACTGATACCCTTCATCAGCTTCTTCCGGATGGGGGTTCTCTAATCCAAGCCGAAGAGGTCAACTTGTCTCTTCCACTGTCAAATTTAAGGGCATAGGTGATTCAGAAGGAGGAGAATAAAGATAATGACATGTAATTGAAGTCAGACGGAAGAAACAACGATTCCGTTTCTTTGGACTTATATACTTTCACATTTCTAAATTATTTTATTTCAAGGGAAATGCATTGTGCTCTCTGCCTTAACAGGAATTTTTGTCAAACAAGCCTTTTGGCAAACTGTATGTTCTTCAACAGGCAATTTGAAGTTCTTAAAAACTCCTGTTAAAAGTTTTCACCTTGGGGTGAGCAAGTTCCTTAAAATGATATTGCATGTAAGACAAAAGACCCATCCAAAAGTTGAGTGGTAGGCGTTTCATATGTAATACATTATATTGTTCCATATTGTGTCTATTTTCTTATACAAGTATTAAAGATTACAGGTCTTCATCTATAAGACTAAGTAAAAGCAATTTACACCTTGTTACACCATGATAGGAAAATATTTAGTTCCATCCTTTTTAAAAGAATAACAGATTTCCATCTCAATTTTTATTAAAATAAAAGAAATCATACTAAGAGATTAAATGACTATTTTACACACCATTACAGATTAAAAGCATTTAAGTCTAGTTTCATCACTGATGTGATTCTTAGCAGAATATATTGAGTTTTATTAATGAAAAACATAATTTTCTTCAATCAGTGGTAAGCATGAATTCTCACACATTTGCATAAGAAAATCTGTAACTGCTTTGTCTCACAGTGAAAAAAATATATACAGAAAAAAATCTCAATACTTCCAAAGTAATAAGCTTATCTGGACTGTGTTATATCGAAGGATTTTCCGAAGTGTCATCACAGTAACATAAGACTCAGAAGCAAAATGCTTCTAAGATGATATTAGGAATTTTAGGGCGTTTCAACTAAGCAGTAAAAGAAATTCCAAAACATCAAAGGAAGGAGCTTTCATAATGTGTTATTGCTTTATATCTTTATTTGTCATTATGCCAATATTTTAATCCAACAGTTATGAAACATTATCAAAATTTTAGATAGTCCAGACATCACATATGTTAATTTTGTAACTGGATTTTATGAAAAATATTATTACAGACAGATCTACTATCTGAACCATTTTTCATCACAACTGTGTAAGAACACAACTCATTCCCTTCCAAATGAATTTTCACTTGATTTTCTAATGGCTGTGCATTCCTCTTGGCTTTCTAAAACTGTTGAGGATGGATGATCTGGGCAAAGCTATAATACAAATAAAGAACAAGAGTCATTTAGAAAGATAAATGAGTCTTTGCTGTCATGGAGAATATTTTATCCAAGAACCGTAGATAAAATAAGCTATGAAAGCAGAGGAACATATTCACTTTAGCGAACATTGTAACATCATCAATAATTAGTATTTCTGATGGTTAATTTTACAAGTCCAGAACACACAGAGACTTTGTTGTGCTGCATACACCTGTGCACTTTCAGACAAATATTGTCTTCATGGCTGTTCAACATAAAAATTGGTTTAAACACAAATCATGGAAGAAAGAAAATTGAATGGATATTTAGCTCCCAGCAACCTGCTCAGGAACTACCATAGCCCTGTACTGCTAGCAGAATAACTCTCCACTTCCAGCGTTAGATAACAGACCTGTGTCAACTTTTATAATCATAAGAGAAATTTCTGTTTAGCCATTTCAAAGCAATACAACAGAATCACTTCAGGAAAATATTCATGCAATAATTACCTTATTTTTAAAAGATGTCAATTACTGTCATAATGCAACTAGCTCCAGGCTTCAAACAAGACTTTTTATTGCATTACATTACAGAAGGTAACTATAAGAATATTGTTGCTCAGATAACTATCTCTGAACAGTGGTCAAGTCACCTATTAGTCTTCTCTGGAAGAAATGAAAGAGTAGACCAAGATTATTGAAATATTCATTGCATTATACATTTCTCAGACGTTCTTGGAAGCTCACCTTTATCTCTTTTATCTTTATCATACTTTTAAAAATCAGGCACATACTACCATAAAAAAAGCCAACTCTCCCTGCTAGGTATTCACGTACTTCTACAGTTAAATATTTTTCATATCCTTTTTTCTTCATCTGTGAGTCTAAAAGGCTCTACAAAAGAAATAAAGGGTTCTTCCTCTTAGACATGCCATCATATTGGAAGACAATCTTAAATGGGTTATCTAAGACAATCCAGGTTTTCCAACGATTACTGATTTATTTTTTATTTTTTATTTTCTTGTTGCTTCTGCAATGGAAAGCTATTTCAGTCTTGAAATTCAAAAATAAATTGTAAAGTAAAAAATATATACATGGGGAGTTTTGTTTGAGATTTTCATTTCAATATTTATATCAAGAACAACAGAGGGGTAAAGATGTTCGCTTTTGTTGTATTACTTTATGGGATTTTCTCACGTATAGATGTGACCCTTTAGATGTTCATCTGGCCTGAAGGCAACAGAGGACTCTATTCTCATTCTAATTTTCACTCAGGCTGTGTTGCAAGAAATACCACAAAAGAAAGATTCTTAGAGAAATATAGGTCAATATTGTATATCTGTCAGTAGATTTAAATTCAGATCAATTCACCGTGAAGGTTTAGCCTGCATGTAAGGAGGAGTCTCCCCTCTCTGTGCACACTGTGCTGGCAACCACAGCTGCCCCTATTCAAAAGGCCCAGAGGCCACTGGGCTGCCATGTATTCGCTCCTAAATTGTGTACTAGGTTCAGGCATAGCTAGTGCTCCCCTTCCAAACGAAGATACTCTTTTTAGTTTCCCACTCCTGCAGAGCATCCCAATGATACAAGACTAAGAAAATCTTGTCTCATGAGAGGTAATTATACTCAGTATAAAAGCCCTGCGTAGTAGGACAATCTATGTGAATGGTTGTGTTTTGAGCACTACACAGAGTTTCCACTGTTTCCTATTTAGTTAACAGTCCTTTCTGGTATTTTTGTTACAGTTAAAATTTGAAGGTTTGTAGGAATACTGGAAAGAGATTACAAAATGGAGGATTTTATGTGAAGGGATAAACAAGTTATCGTAAGGATGGGTGTCAAGAGAATGCGGCCATACTATTTCTGATGGTACCCAACAAAAGGACAAGGGGCAATGTACACAAACTGAAACACAAGTAGCTCCATCTAAATAAGGAAAAGCTTCTGGAACAGGCTGACCACAGATGTTATGGAGTCTCCTTCTCTGGAGATATTCAAAACCCGCCTGGACTCAATCCTGTACAACTTGCTGGAGGTTGGACCAGATGATCTCCAGAGGTCCCCTCCAACCCAAACCACTCAGTGATTCTGTGATAAAATACCACATCACTCAGCCTGGGGTCGTCTGTAAATTTGCCAAGGATGTGATCAATCCCTTTACACAATTAATGAAGATATTAAATACCACTGGTACCAATATTGAACCCTGAGGGACACTACTTGTCCCTGATGTCCATCAGGATCAGAGACATTGACCATTACCCTCTGGATGTGCCCATTCAACCAATCCACTTATTAGTCCATCAATTAGCTCCATCTTTCTCCAATTTAGAGAGAAGGAGGTTGGGAGGGGCCCCTTCAAAGGCTATACAGGGCTCCAGAAGAAGATCAAAACTTCCTTCAGCAGAAATCTATTTGAAGAATTAAGCAAAGCATTAAGGTATATATTGGGACCAGTGCGCCAAGCTAAATGGCAAGGTTTACACACCTGAAGGATTGGATGCCTCTCAGAGGCACCTGGATAAGCTCAACAAGTGGCCACATGGGAAACTTGTAAGACCAAATGCAAGCTGTTGAACCTGTGTCACAGCAACCTTCAGTATCAGTACAAGGGGGATGAATAGATGGAGAGCAGCCCTGCCAAGAACAGCTTGGGGATGCTGGTGGATGAGAGGCTGGACATGATCCTGCAGTGTGCACTTGCACCCCAGAAAGCCAAACTTTTTCTGGGCTACATCCAAAGCAGTGTGGCCAGCAGGGCAAGGAAGGGGATTCTGTCCCTCTGCTCTGCTCTGCTCTGCTCTGCTCTGCTCTGCTCTGCTCTGCTCTGCTCTGCTCTGGTGAGACCCCTCCTGGAGAGCTGCATCCTGATCTGGGGTCCCCAGTACAGGAAGGACCTGTGGAGCAACTTGTTGGAGCCAGTCTGGAGGAGGGCCACCAAGAAGATTAGAAGCATGGAACATGTCTCCTTTGAGGAAAGGCTTATAGAACTGTGATTGTTCAGCTTGGAAAAGAGAAGCCTTTGTGGTCACCTAATTGTGGTCTTCCAACACCTGAAGGAAGCCTACAAGGAAGATGGAGAGAGACTATTTACATGTCGAGACAGAAAAAGGGGGAATGGTTTCAAACTTAAAGACAATAGGTTGATAAGATATCAATGAGAAATTCCTGTGAGACTGGTGAGGCACTAGAACATATTGCCCACAGAAGCTGTGGCTGCCCCATTCCTTGAAGCGTTCAAGGCCAGGTTGGATGGGACTCTGAGCAACCCTGTCTAATGAAAGGTGTCCCTGTCCATGGCAGGGGTATTGGAACTAGGTGATCTTAAGGACTCTTATAACCCAAACCATTCTATGATTCTATGATTAATCTTAAGATGGCTACATGATATTACAAGCATCATGAAGGGATCCGGGTAAATTTCCAATATATCTTCCCAATTGCTTTGCTATAGCGTAAAAGCTTTAATCACAGATATTTCCAGACTGCATCCACAAATGATTTTCAGAGATATATACATTATACCTGTGGGTGAATCAAAAACATGTTGCCTTATGAGAAAATATGTCTAATGCAGCTAAGATAGAAGACATATTCACAGTGATCAGTTACGAAAATTCATTCTGTAATACTTGTTCCTGTCCATAGGCAAGCTTAGACTTGCTTTTAAAAATTTAATATTCACCAAAAAAAGTCATTAAATACACAGAGATAACATTTTGTCCGTAGATAACAGCTAAAGAGCTCGCTGAAATGATTGTCAAAAAATCAAGCTGCGTTTCTAAATTTCATTGAACACAACTCAGATTGTGATGCCTTACAAGAATATGGATGGCCCTGAACACAGAGAAAATACGAATGGCTTGAAGCCATTTTTTATTTCTGCGCTGAATCCTGCACAGCTGAGCTGCCATTCAGGGTCTGGGTCCTAATTTCAATTTTCACACATGGGGTAATTAGCCTGATAAAGAGAGTAACAGTTGCTGTCTACCACTATCATTTATGGTTCATTTGGATCTATTAGGTCACACTGTACACTGGGGATGAAGTCGAGTCACAGTACATCAGCCATTGAAGATTGCCTGTGGTTTCACATGGAGCAGAGAGGGACTAATTGTTTCTGCTCCTCCTTCAGGACAGCAGCGCGTCCTAAAGGTCTCTACAGCTCCATCTGACTTTGCAACAGTGGGATAATGAAAGGTACCCTTTTGGAAACAAGGGAGCTGGCAGAGGTGCTCATAAAGCCACTCAATCGTTAATCAGCAGTCCTGGCTAACCAGGGAGGTTAAAGCTGCCTGGAGGTGCAAAAATGTGATAATCGTCTGCTAAAAGGACCACAAGAAGGATCCACAGAACTACAGGTGTGTTGGCCTGACCTCAGTGCCAGAGAACCAGATCATGGAGCAGATCATCTCAAGTGCCATCACATGTAACATAGAGGACAACCAGGGGGTCATGCCCTGACAGCATGGGTGTCCTGCTTGACCTGCCTGATCTCTGTCTATGACAAAGATACTCACAGAATGGATCAGGAAAACGCTGTGGATGGCGGTCTGAACTTTTGACACCTTTTCCCATGGCATTCCCCTGAGATACTGGCTACTCATGATTTGGACAGGTGCTCTGTTTTCTGGGTAAAAAACTGGCTGAATTGCTGGCCAGCTGGGCCTAGACAGTGCTGGTGAATGAAGATATAGCCATCTGGTGACCCATCACTAGAGGTGTTCCCCAGAGCTCAGTATTGGGATCAGCCAGGTTTGCCATCTTTACTGATGATCTTTACAAGGTGGTGAAGTGCACCTTCAGTAATTTCACAGATGACAGTAAGATGGGTGGAAGTGTTGATCTGACAGAGGGTTAGGAGAGGAATCTGGACAGGCTGGATCAGTGGGCTAAGGACAACAGCATGAGGTTCAACAAGGCAAAGTTCCAGGTCCTACACTTGTGTCACAAAAACCCCAGGCAGACCTAAGGGCTGGGAGCAGAGTGACTGAGAAGTTGCCTGGCAAAAAAAGACCTGGGGTGCTGATCAACAGCAGCTGGACATAATCCAGCAGTGTGTCCAGGTGGCCAAGAAGGCCAACAGCATCTGGGATGGTGTCAGTAATGGTGTGGCCAGTAGACCAAAGCAGTGATTGCTCCCCTGTACTTGGCACTGCTGGCCACACCTTGTTCAGTTTGGGGCCCCCCACTACAAGAAAGACATTGAGGTGCTGGAGTGTATACAGAGAAGAGCAATAAAGCTGGTGAATAGTCTGGAGCAAAAATCTGGGGAGCAGCTGAGGGAGATAGGGGTGTTTAGTCTGGAGAAAAGAAGGGTCAAGAAGACCTTATCATTCCCTAAAACTCCCTGAAATTAGGTTGTAGCCAGGTGTGTGTCAGTCTCTTATCCCAGGTAACAAGCAATAGGGCAAATGGAAATGGCATCAGTCCGTCTAATCTAATATTAGATTAAATAATCGGAAAAAATTGTTCATGAAAAGCATTTGAAGCATGTCAAGATTTGAACAGGCTGTCTAGAAAAGTGTTCAAGTCACCATCCCTCGAAATGTTCAAAAAACATCTAGATGTGGCACTAGAGACAAAGTTCAGCAGTGAACACGACAGTGCCGTGTTATCAGTTGGACTTGATGATCTTAAAGCTCTTTTCTGACCTAAACTATCCTATGATTCTATTTTATGATACAGGATAGAGTGGAAGACACAGTACAGCAAGAAGGAAAGTGCTTCTGTCATTTCTGTCTCTGGACAAAGCCATCCCTATTCAAACATTTTCCACACTGCTGTTTAAATACTAACTGACATCACCAGCATTGTGACATACAGCCAAAATATCAGGAATAGTTTCTATGTGCAACTAGAAATTGTATTTTAAATTATGCTAATGTGTGCATTTTATCATCTTGTTTTCCAACAAGTTAATAAATGATACTAATCAGAAGATTTCATTTAAAATTCAGTAAGAAAAAATGATTGCATAAGAATTTGATGTCAAAATTAAAATCAGATTTGTTATCCTCTCCCCAAAGAGCTTGAAAAAGTACAGATTGTAGGGAATAGCCAATTTAACAGTGAACTTTTATTGTGTTTTACCAAACATGAACATGTTTTCTTCCCAGACACCTTAATAGTCTTTGCCTAAATGTGTCAGCTTTCAAAAGTATAAGACTAAGCATAGAAAATATTAGGTAAACTAAGACTGGTGGTTTTTTTAAAACAAAGGAACACAGGAAACCAGGTGCTAGGAGGAAGGCCCTTCCCCAGCTTGTAAAACAACTTTAGTTTCAGTTTGTATTTGCTGCGTAGCAATAGTAATAACTTCTTTAATGACATTAATTCTAATGTTCATAATACCTGGTGTAATAAGATCACAATACTTTCTATCTCCTTATTAGGTACTTTGATGAATAGCTTAGACCTGAGGCAACACCTGTTAAAATGTGAAGCACTCCATTCATGTAGCAGGTAATTAACAAGCTCCATTTTTGTGAGAGCACCAGGGCATATTTTACCTAATGCTAGTCTTAAAAATCTGTCCTAGCACACATGGTTTCTCAAGGACTTCATCCTAAACCTATGGAGAAGAACCAGAGTAGAAAGAACAAAAATCACCAGAACCACCCTCTGGCTCAGGATTCAAATTCCACTCTGAAAGGGCACTGCAAGAAGATGTTCCAAAGAAGAGTTCAAAGACCTCTAAGTAAGCCAATTTAAGGTTAATTTGCAGCTGCACAAGTCTCCTCATGATCAAAAATAATTAAAGGTGGGCTTCAAGTGTGAGGTTTAATAACAGTTCTGCATAATTTAATTAGCATTAACAAGGATAATGGGATATTCGTCATATCAACAGACCTGTCAAACTGCATTCAAATCCTATTAATTCCTGGCCTCAGTTACTTCCTCTGGCCATAATTTGCACTGCATGAATACATGCTTTATATGCAAAAGACTGACTGATTTCAAAAGGACAGAGCCTTCCTTGAATTTTCTCATTTCTAAGATCCAGTATTCTCTCATCACCTAAATCTGTATTTTCATTCCTTATTAATCCCTCTAACTAACTGCTCCCTTCATCTCATCTGCTTTTTTGATTTGTAATTAAGTAATCACTAATAGTCTTAATTCATCTGCTTAGAAGGCCTTTCAATGAATTGATAATTCAATACTTGTCAATTATTTTTAGCTGTCAACAACTACTTCATAAAGTATTTACAATCTTAGTCACCCATTTTGACAGCACAGCACTAAACGCTGTTTCTTGTCTCATTTTCTTTCACAGCATAACTGTAACTTTCAAAGGAGGCAAGATATTGGATGTGGTATTCATTATCACCTGATAATTACAGGCTAATTGCATTCTTTATATGACTTGTCTCCCTATATATAGGAAAACATTGATTGCAGTTTTCTTCAGCATGCAGAGAAAACAGTACAAAAAAGTGAATTTCATCATCAAGTCATGGCACACAACAAGAAGAAAAGCTCAGTATTGATACCAGTTCACTATACACATCTGACTAATCTTTTCTAATCCTTTTTCAGTTTCATTTCCTAGCTAAGGAGCTCTGAGATATTAAGCTTGGGACATGAAAACTGTGGGAATTTCTCTGACAGAAAAATAATGCATTTTATGCTGACACTACATTTTATACAAAACCACAAAATAACAACAAAAAAATCCCAAACAAAACCATAGCAAAACAAAACAAAACGATTTCTTTAAAGAGTAAATGTCTGAAAGGAACATGAAAATGTGCATACAATTTGAAAACCATTTACCAGGCAGTGCCAGTGAACATATTTTTAACCCAAATCCCATCTAAACATAAACTCTGAAGGAACTGGATACATATCATGAAGTTATACTCCTGCTTAGGGTGCTGATATTTTTTTTTTTTTTTGCTGCAAGATTGTTCACTGGAGTGGATCAGTCAGCACCACTTCTCACCCTTGAGCTCACGTCATGGACAAGTGTAGAGCATGCAGAAGAAACCACTTTTGACCAAAACAAAGGCAGAAAGACACTCTTCCATGCAACAGGAAATATACCTAAACTGCTGATGAACACTCAGGCCACAGGTTTAGACTAAAGCTAGCCTGAGGCAAAAGACTGAAACTGATTCTGTGTGAATATCAAGTTCTCAGCCAATAACAATTTTATGATGCAGCACCATTGTGTCCTACCTGCTGATCTAGTCATCCTCTGACCTTCTCCTTAGACAATGAAACTCTAGCTATGTAGCTAGTACTTGTAAAAATTAAAAATCAATTAACAGATTTTTTTTAAATCTTAAGTATTTACTTTCAATTGCTCACAAAATCAGAAGTGACACAAGAGAAGCAACAATGTTACTTGTTTTGTATTGTTTATAGCATTAATGTCTATCAAAAAGTGCCAATCTTACATTGCAGTATTCCCAGCAGATATATTAATATAAAGTTTCCGCCTTAAGAGACAGACAAACCACAGGTTGCCTTTTGATCTGGTTCCAATGGGAAACATCCATCAAATTACCACCTTCAACAGAGATCTCCGAAGCAGGTCAAAATGCAAAAAGAACGTGACTGAAATTTTTCTTGACAGTGTATTAATGTTTTGTTTAGGAAAATAAAAATTATTACAGTTAATCCTCTAAATATTTCTCATTACACTTTCCGCGTTTATGTTGGTAGTTCTGTCCTGTCCACATTGCAAGTGTGTTATTTCAAAGAAAGATTTATTCCAGGGAGTGGAGATATAAATTATCTAACAGGACTGCAGTCTAAAAAGTCCCTTCATATTCGATGACGCGGCTTGCCTTTTCCACCCGAGCTCGGTTCACCCAGCTAGCTCTCTAGGCGAGACCGGCGCCGAGAGTGGGCCGCCTCCCGGATGGCAGAGAACCAGGAGTGNACTACTACCATCAATAGGGAGTTTTAACACAGGAAGAAACCACTTAACACAAAAGGAAAACAGAAGTAAAATAACACGATGCAACAATTCGACAGACACCTAATATACATACTGAATAAAAGCAGCGAAAACATGACGTGGCATTAGGAAGACTTTTGGGTCATTGTAACCCATACAGAGGAAAAAAGAAAAAATAAGGAGTGGTTTTTGCTGACTTGTGCTCTCATAGGAGCACGAGTGGGCTAAATAACAGCATTATGTGATTAGTAGAATAGTTACAGACATAAATCAGTATGCACTGCTGGATGGCTGCCCAGTGTTTGGAGGATTTTGTTAACAAGGGACACTATTGTTGTACTACTGTTTTGCTACAAACCACAGAGAATTTTAAAAACATTATTTTAAGACTGTATAAGGGTCGTAGCAGATTGATTTCTGTAACTTTTTTGATCAAAAAAATAGCCTGAGAATTATGACAAATGGAGTTTTCTGGGCTAAATACCTCACTGATCTCTCCTCCTTTTGTATATGGTATCTTTGATTCCTGTCAATGCCACCTAACCATCTGAGACAGAGAAGGAAAATAATGTATTCAACAATATCCCTGAAGAGGTAAAGAAAGCAACTGTTTCTTTCTTCTAAAATTTCTTTTTTATGCTAAATTGTCCTTTTGAAGCGATTCATTCACAACACGGCAATCCAGACCAGGCTGCTGTTTCAACATAGAATAGATTTAGACTGGAGTATTTTCTTAACTTAGCTGTAAAACATTTACATTTTAAGAGCCCTAAGTAAAGTTAGTGAGGGTGACCTGGTTCCTGGTTTTCTTTTCCTTCTGTAGCAAAATTAAATTTCAAAATACAATCTCTGCTTGACTTTTAGCTAATATTTACTTGTCAGAGGGAATGTCATTTTTTATATTTTATCTCCTGCCCTTCAATTGTAATTATCTGGGCCCTAATTCTTGTGCTTTGAATTATGGCAATCAAAATACATTCAGCTAAAAAACCCTTAACAAATCATGGGCGTAGATAGCAACAGTATTAACTGCTGCAATACGTTTCCAAGAATTGATTGCTCTACATATCTTGTCATTTGGGCCTGATGTAGCTTTGTAGTATTTCAACAGTATTAAATAAAGGAAAAACGAAAACTCTCAAAGGAAAAGGTTAATTGTACATAGCACATGCAAGTGCTCAGGTGCTGTAAGAAATATCATGTATACTCTAACCCAGTTCTAAGAGCTTTTACATACAAATCCATATTTACATTTATCAGACTTAAAACATTTGACTGTAACTAGGTAGCTGCTGTCTGTCCCCTTCTCTGAAATTCTTTGCTACTTTCTATGCTTACTAGTAATTTACTTGTTAAGGGTGGTCTTGATTCTAAACTTGATCCTGCAGATCCATCTCAGAGAGCTCCACAGAGCTCCATTATTGTTTATGTGTCTCTGTTTGGGCAGAGGTCTAGTGTCAGTGATAATGATTGTTTTGTAAACTCTGTGTAGCACTCTGTCACTTATAAGAGATCTATAATGTAACAACAGTGTAGAAGTTATTGTAGTATAAATATGTGAATCAAGGTAAAAGTACACTTCAATTTTAATCTTAAAAAAGGCTTAGATCAGTCACTTTCTATATTTATTCACATTTTCATAGATGTTCTTCCCCCTTGGCTATTTTTTTGTGACGCTGAAAGTACAATATATGACAACTTTGGCAAAGAACTAGCACTAGATTTAGGTTTTTTGCTCCTGGCTCTGAGGAGGACTGCAACTACTCTGGAATTCCTCTGGAATAGTCAGGACTGTTGAGAATGCATATGATATGAGCTGCTTTACAATAACTGGTGTAATACGCTTCCCAGACCTAGGAAGCAATTTGTTTCGCCTGGTGGGCATCTGAATGCCAAGCTCAGAATTTATCAAAACTCATGTAGAATGGAAATACACACATTTTGGAGTGACTGTATGAACTATTCTGCCAGTACAAATAGCTTTCTGGCATCCCCTCAAGGCAAAAAATTGGGCCAAAGACATTAACTGTACTTTGTGATACACAGTACAAGATAGAATGAAACTTGGCTGCTGGTGAGAGTATCTCTTTCCTTTTCCTTTCATGATTTTCTCTTTTTGATGTATCTTTTCCCATTTTAATTTCACTTCTTTCTAACATTTTGTAGATAAAAGGTGCAAGTGCTCATACTTAACATGTTTTTAACTATGGTACAGGTCAAAGGTTGTAGTCAACAGTAGCTACAGAAAAATAGCCCAGACATCTACCTTCTATTTAGGCATCTAATCCCAATTTATTACTTCAAAGCTCTTAATGGACTTTTCCACAGCCACTGAAAGGCTGTCGCAGTATTGCAGTTTGTGCCAGATGCTTACGTATATATTGCAGGAGGATAGCCCACAGGGAGAGTGTTCAGTACCCTAATCACCATGCTCACTATCACCACCCACTTGTCTCTTTTAATATTTAGAGTAGCAGAATCAAGGAGAAATAGATTCAGCTGCATTTCCTCCAACTCTCTGAAACACCCTATAAAGAAATCCTTCGTGTAGTCTCTGCCAAGGTCAGACATCTGCATTAAAACTCCTACTCAGAATGAGACTGCAAAATCTTCCCCCACTTCTTTTCCTTTAATTCCTTGTATTTCTCCTTTGTGTGAGTTTCCTGCTTACCTCCAGAAAATAGATCAAATTTGTGAATTTTAAGCAAAGCTCCAGAGCTCTAAAGCTTAACCCTTGCAGTGTCTCCTCCAATCACTCAGTACTTATTTCCCAGGCCAACGCTTTTGTCACATTTTTGATGCCAGTCTGAGATGCCCAGCTCCTGATATATAAGTAGAGGGATGCAGATGTGCCTGACTCCAGATCACAGATTTTATTGAAACCTGCTGATGGGGCACAGTGGTGTTTTGGCAAGGAGTTTATGTCAAACCTATCAGGCTGTACCTGTTTTTACCTTCCCAGCTGGCAAAATCCAACTGGACGTCACAGGAGCTGCTTTTGTTCTTACCCTAACACACCTGTAAGCAAAAACATACATTTCAGGTTTTTCCCAGGGTACAGTCAGGAGGCTCCTAGGCTGAAAGTTTGTCCCTAGAAGCCATGAGATGCTTGCAATACAGATGTAGACTACAATGCTAAGCCTCCTGACTCATATACCTCTGACTCCCATCACTTTCTTATTTAAGCTTCTTGCTTCAGGACTATCTGGGTTTTTTTCCTCCTAACTTAGCAGCAAATTAACATGAATCCTTTACTTTTCAAGAATTCTGCTTAGCTCTTAATCATAGGAAATTTAGTAGCTGGACTGTCAGGAAATGTAAACCAGCAAAAGCACTCTGAAGCCAGGAGGAAACTGTCAGTTTTCAGCTGCAGAGAAAGCTTTTTTCTCTAGTCCTTCCATTACCAATAGGCATACAGGGCAAGGTAATTATGCATTTTGTTCCTAATGGCTCAGTGCTTTTTATTACAAGAATTTCATGAAAGAATCCTTCTTCCATAACTCTGGGGAGGTCTGCTTGGTGTTGAACTGGGATAGCACACTTAACTTTCACTCTCTGGCCTAATCTCATGTGTTTTGTTAATCCTTCTTAATTTAAATTTATTTCAGGGTAACAAAGGAAATTATTTTAACTGCATGATCATCTGCTTTTCTTTTTGTATTTTACCTCTCACACATCTTAAAGAACACCACTCTGAAATTAGACTTCTGATGCTAGCAAAAAAATCCATAAACTCAAATTCTAGGCTCAAATGTGGGTTACACCGAACCTTTCTGCACAATCTGGTATAAATGGCAAATAAAATATCACAAATACTGTAGTATTTCAGTTTACATAGACTCTTCACCTGTGGATGCTGAAGGCTCTCATCTATTCTTTGCAAAAACAGTGGATTAACACTTTCCTTGGACAGACAGGGAGGCTTGTATGAAGCACTTAATAGATACAAGATCCCTCTTTTTATTTATATTAATGTTACTGCACTCAACAGGACAGGTTGAGGACTAGTAACATGGAGAAGAGATAAGTAAGACGAAATCAGATGCTTGACTGTAAAGCAAGGACAAAGCTGTGAATGTGTGAGTCTTTTGAGTCAGGACATATATATATATATATATATGTAAAACAGAAAGTAGAGAAACAAAATACAGACAGACAAAACAAATAGTGCATTGAAAAACAAGTGGACTTGGCTGGGGTGAATATCCCAACTCACTTATTTTGCTGCCACCCTGTAAATCCTCACTGAGGCAACAGATGAAAACAGTTGGTATTCCCCATTCCCTGGTAATGAATTCTTCACCCCCTGCTCCTAAGGGATGGCATCCTACTGGCATAGGAGATGTAATTTCCACCAACAGAGGTAAATTGGTCCCTGCAGTTTGTCCTTTATGTGCTTTATATGATTTACTTAGGTTTTATTAACTAGAGTAACAGTTACTACAACTTGATAATGTTCATTGCCATAAAGAGAATGCCTCACAGCAGTGGAACTGTTGAAACACAGATCCACAGTCATTTCATCTCTTCAGTTTACTCTACTGTCAATATTTTGACCAGTAAATTTCTCTAAAATTTAGGAAAGGGTTGATGAATTTAGCAATCTAATTGCAATGAGGTGTGAAGCAACAACAAAAGGATTTTTTTTCCTGTGATTTCTAAGCTGCAGGTGGCATTTTACCTTTCAAAAGAAAACCAGAAATTTATATTTTTCAGAAAGCTCATTTCTATTCCAATCTGTACCACCCCAGCTTCACAGTTTTAATTGGCTTTCCATCTGCAGAATATAGACTTCTCTTCTTACCCTGCCAAGCTTGGACTATGAACAACCTCCTTCATTAATATCAGTTGCCATTCAGGGTTACAGATGACATTGATTAATTCTCTAATTAGTTTAATTATAAGGAGGAAAAGAAGTGAAAAGCAACAAATGTATCATGAATGTTTAACATACAGTAAAAATGTAGGAAAATAAGAATAAAAAGATTTTGCAAATCAGTAAAAGCACAGGAGGTGTCATTTTTTTCACTTTTTTTGTTCATCAGACAGAAAGCACAAAAGAAGTTGCCACAGACCTTTGCAGCCGCTTTGGAACAGCTTTGGGAAAATGCTTTAATCATTGTTCAGTCGTGAAAAATCTCACCACAACAGAACAAAGTGTATAATTTAAAATGGTTTTTAAGTAAAAAGCTATCATGAAGATGCCTAATTTTGGTGTGTTATGTATAATTTTTCTTTAAATTTCAGAAATCTCTGTTTTTTAAAAGATTATGATGTTCCTTTAGTAACACTGCAGGAAATAGAGAATCTGTGATTTTCTCTATTTTGTTGGTAATTACAAACAGGAGGTAGTCACAGCTCAGAGATCTGTTTTGTGTCTTGCACTAGATTTTTTTAAACTTTGATAGAGAAAGTAAAGCTATTATCTACAGTAAGAAAATGCCACCTAAGACAAATCTAAAAATCTTCCAATTATCTTACATAATTGGAAAAATCTCAAGTGAATTTCTCCTACTCAATCTAAACTGAAAAATAAGTGCAGAAACTAGTGGTGCTCAAAAAGGTGTAAAGAAACAGGGCTGACAATGCCCACTGACGATGAGTTCATACAGATGTGTTCTGGCTCTGTCTGCTAAGAGAGAGAGCTCTACACATCCCCATATGGCACAGCAATAACTGCAGTACCATATGTTTACATTGCTAAACACTCTACAGACCATGTTTTTCAAGCAACACACTGTGCACATCATTGGGATTCAGCCTTCTGTAACTTATGCCAATCATACTTCTCAGCAGTGAACACAGAATAACAACTGTGTGAGCAGTGCCTTGTACAACAGCTTCTAAGGTACTTCTTGTAGCTTCAGTGAAGAAGGATGTGAAAAAGCTGTGACAGGACACCTCAGACTCACTGCAACTGGAGGTCATCTCAGCAGGTGATTTCACAGTGCTTATACTCACATCACAAAACGTGTGAAAAACACACTGCCACCTGAAATCCAGCTGAGTAGCAGTGAATCTGTAGATCTGGCTTACTTTCTGGGTCAAAACCAAATCCCTCAACAAGGAAGGCATCTCACCCAGAGGCTTGCCACATAACAACATCCCAGGGAGGCCTCCTGCTCATACTGTCTTTGAATTGCCCTTTGGCAGTGATGCCTTGATCGCTCTGAAACTGACAGCAGAGCTGAGTCAGGGGCTCTCTCAGTGGCTTCAGGGGCTTTGGCTCAAAATCTGCAAGTCATATTTCCGTTGTCATTTGTGCTGTGTAGGACCCAGAATGCTCATCACTTCCAAGGACACGTTATAAAAGTTGTATAGGTCATCTGCCTACCAGTTAAGTACAAATGTATGAATAAAAAAATATAAAAAATAAAAACCCGCATTTAGAATCAGTGCAGACCCTATGACAAATTATTGCATGGTAAGAGCGTGAAATTGTTTGAATGTAGTAAGTTTGCCTTTGAATGAGTAAACAGACCAGTGAATTAATCAAAGGTGGAATTGTCTGTCTTTCAAATGTATTGCCCATTTATGTCAAAGCTATGAATACCACAAGTAGAATGATTTATAGTGTGTACAGAAGTAAAATGCAGAATCAAATCCAGAAGAAAAATGAGAACATTCAATGCAATTTATACTATTTTGTGTTGGATTTGTATAGTCTTTTCATTCTCTAATTTTAAAACCAGAAGTATTTTCTCATGTGTATTTCAATTGCTAGTACATTTGTTTACTTTATTTCTATATTCTCAAGAAAAACATGAGTATGTATCTCGTATGTAATTGTTTTACTGAAAAAGGTTGTGTAAAACAATATCTGATCCGCTTTACAAGCAGAAAGATAATTGTGCTAGGTTCAAAGTAACCATGACGAGATAGTATTTGATAAAAAATATAATAATTTACCTTGAAAAAATGTATACAAAGATGATAAGATTTTATTGCTAAGATCTGTGACCATTTTAGAAGGTGAAATCTTGAATGCAGTCTAAGACATCTGTTGACCATCTAGATTTTCAATAAAAAATAAAGTATCCAAAAATAGGCTCCAATGTATTTAACCTGTGGAGCTAGTGATTCAATAGAGTGTGCACTTGAACACATAAAAAATTCTGCCTTTAAGGTACCTTATTCTGAGCTGAAAGAGTCCTTCTCACCTGCTTCTTCAATAAGTAAACTAATCTGCTCTTCTTAAAAATGATCAGGGAAGTGCTTGCTCTTTTCCTTTAAAATGTGGATGCTGGGCATGCTGCTAGCCCTACCCCTCCTGTATCCCAGGTTGTTTAATACATCATACTTAGCCAGCAAATGATGAAGCATATCTTTCTGAGGAGTATCTTAACCTCCAAGCTGTAAACCAGATTTGGGGCAGATTTTTTTCACTGGATTCGGAATTGGATCCATGTCTGGGAAGGAACTCAAAAATCTCTAGGTTGCTGAGAAAAAGGATATTATGTATTAGTAATGAGTAGTGGTAAGGGTCATGACATGGAGATGGAAGAGATGATTCTCAGGTCTTAAATTTCAGGGACCTTTAACAGGTCTTGGTCCAGTATCTTGGTTGACAGTGATTTCAAGTGTAGTAAAGAAACTCATGAAGGTGACAGAATAAGTAGCTGAATTTTAAGTTTAATAAATCTGCACCAAAAAAAAAGGCAATTGTAAAAATTAAAAGCAAGAGCTTCTTGGATGTACAAAGCCTCTTAGGGTCTAGTAATATTAATGATCATCACCTATTCCATAGTCATCCATACAAATAAAAACCACTTTAAATACTAAAATGAGAAGTCTGAAAAGACAGGTTATGTTTGCATATCTGCATACATACACAAATGCATATGCACATATAAAAAATGTACACAGACAGATAGAAATGTGCACATGTAAAACATGCCTTTTGAAAGTAAATAGAAAACTAGCCACATGTGCTGATAAGAGAAGTATAGACAAGTTTTCCACATGGCAATATCCCTGTTTTAGAAGAACTTTTATTAAATAAGGATTTAGGCATACTGTAGGAAGATTTACCTCTTTTAAACTGTATGTTTTAGCTCTGCAGGCAAACAAAATATGAGAACAACCCACTTGTCAAGGGAAATAACCTTGATTACCCTTTCTAGACTTTATATACTGTGCTTTGATCTTAAATATAAGGTGACATTACTGACTATAGTGTTATAGCACCTAAGGAAAGCTTCCTAAGTATTATGACAACAGTACAATTTGGCATACATACCAAATACACCCTGGAAAAAAAAAAACCCACATAATTTAAAGTGGAAACAGTCCTGTACCATGTGTAAATCCTTTCTCCCCATTCCCATATGCTCTCTGGAGACACCGGAGAATTTCCTTAGGAAGGAAAATGAAGCATAAAATAACTTGAGCTAATGAGGAAAGAAGTTGACAGAAGTCATAAAGAAAAATGAAATTATTTGAGTGCTAATATCCAGATTAGCTAGTATCTAAAACAATTCTTGCTATTTAAAAACAGTAGCAGAATAATATAATCACAGTTTCCAATTGTCCTCACATTATGTTTGTGCTACACAGTTTTCCACAACTGAACAATCAGTTCTTTGAAAAGATCGGTGTTTCTTTTTCCTTTTTGAATTTCTGTCCTTCCAGAAGTGAAAACTGTCCTCTTTTCCAAACTCTGTTTGAGAGGAAAGGATAAAAAGTTAAACACTTGTCCATATGACTTCTCATACATCTTTAGAGCTATTTGCCATATTTCCTTCTGTGTGTTGCTCAGTATTTTTACCAGTGAACTACAAAATAAATGAACATATGTAGAATCCTCTTAGCACGGTTCCTAAATAGCAAGGCCTGAGGGGTTATATAATAAATAATGACCAGGCAAAATCACTTTAAACTGGACTGATTGGAAAGAAAGTGAGCTAACAGTAAGTACCCATGACTGTGCTGCCATTTGGAGGGACCACAGTGGGCTGGAGGAATGGACTGAGAGGAATTGACTCAAGTTCATCAATCAGAAATGCAAAGCCCAGCACTTCAGGAGGAATAATACCAGGCACGAGCCCGAGTTGGGGGCTAACAAGCTGGAAAGCAGCTTTCCAGAAAGGATCTGGTTGTCCTGGTGCACAAACTGATTGTGAGCCAGCAATCTATCCTTGTGGCAAAGAAGGTCAACAGCCTCCTGCATTGTATTGGGAAGAGAGGTCCCAGCAAGTTGAGGGAGGGGATTCTTCCCCTTTTTATGGCACTGGTGAGGCCACATGCAAATTACTCTGTTCAGTTCTGGTCTCCTTGCTGTAAGAGAGACATGAAATCAGTCCAGCTAAGGACAGTAAGCTGTTTAAGGGATTGGACAATCTCTCCTATGAGAAAAGGCTGAGGTGTGGGGTTTTCAGCCTGAATAGGGGAAGGCTCAGGGGAATCTTGTTCAAGTGTGTAACTGATGGGAGTGAGATTAACAGGAGAGTTGGACTCTTCTCAGTGGTACCCACTGGGCAAGAGACAATGGACACAAACTGAAACAGGAAAATTCCATGAAGTGGACAAAGGAACACTAAACTCCTCTAGATGAAACTTAAAGCTCCATAAAGTCAGATCCAAATTGAAGCATGTTCCTATTTCAACTTCAATGAGAATATAATGTGTTACATGCAGCCAGAGGAAGTGATCCCAATGTTCTTTTCTGGTCAGATTGTTTCTGATGGGCTTCTACCCAGCATGAGGAGCAAACACCTCACTTCAATCAATAAAAGATAGCCCTCTGCCTCTCCTCCCCCATCATGAATCCATAAAGCAAATTCACTGAGCATAATTAAAAGATATAAATTTAAAATAGTTTTTATGGTTCATTAAAAATCACTTATGTTAGCATCTAAGCCTGAATGTGGCTAAATATTCCCTGATTTCCAAGCTCTTTAAAACTCTTTTTGTTCTCTGCTTCCTTATTTGTAATGTTTTAATGATGTGGAACAAGATCAGAAGAAATATGAGCATGAGATTTCTGCTACTTCACCTCCAAATCTTGGTGGATCTTGCTTTCCTGCCAGTTGTCTGAGATCCACATCTACACCAGTTGTCAGAGTTGGCTGCTCCACACATGCCACAGAGCCAAAACATGCCATTGTAATGCATTTCCTTCCAGCTCTCTCATTTGGAAGCTGGGGTATTTCTACACTACACTGCTGCAATAAGTGACACTGAAACTTTCTCTGGTTTTAGAGTTCTTTGGAGGACTCTTGGAATTGGAGATCAGCTACTGTCATACTTGTTGGCTGATATTTTTCTTTTATTTGTTGCTTGTGTTAAAGTGCTCGATTAAATACAGAGTCAAAACCTCAAACGCTTCTGGTCAGAACACCAAGAGTCCTGAAGTCATACTTTTCTTTGATACATTATACCAATGTAGACACTGAATTCAGTGAAGTTACCTCTTACTTATAGCATTGTAAGACCAGGATTCACTCTATTATTTATTTTAAAAAACCAAAATCATACCGATGGCTCCCATATGTGATAAAAAGTCATTTTTCCTGCTGGGTTAAAAAAGAAAGAAAGACTCAATGTAATATACTAGCTATTAAATTTTTTTCAATTGGTCAATTGATTCTATTAATAACAAATAAAATATTTTAAAAATTGAGAAAGGCATAGAATATTGCAAGGATATATTTTATAAATGTAATCTCTATCTTGTAAAAAATTGACAACCGTAAACTGTTGTGTCGGCCTTTTAGGCAAGGTGTTAATGACCTTCCCGAATTATCACCTTCAGCTTTGCTTCAGCCTTTAAGTGCACTGAGTCATTAATAACTTGGAAGTACCATGTTAATAGGATATTATCCTGGTTTAAACAACCCACAGAGGCACTAAACAAAAGTAAATGTTGTCACATTTGATGATATTCCTCTAACAAGAAACTAATAAACAGACTTGAACTGGCCATTTCGCACTTCTAGCTTGGCAATGGTCAGGTTTCAACCTGAAAAAAAGCCAGGAATCATTCCTCATGGATGGATGCCTCTACCCCAGGTTAGGCCAGGCAGTGAGACCCAGGAGAGGGAACTCACAGAATTATCCTTATGAGGGAGCAATGAGGCTCAGCCTGGGAGGGGAACACTGGTGAAGAGCACAGAAAGGAATAACAGAGCAGACAGATGCAGAGAGCCTCAGACAGGCTCCAAGGTTAGACATGAAGGTGCACTAAATATCATCACATCTTCGTAGGTGTGGGCTCAAGAGGCTAACTGTGCTTCCACATACAACTTCTATTTTGTGCCTGTTATCTGCCACTAACATAAACCAAAATGAAGTGTATTATGACCTCAGAAAATATTGTGTGGGTGCTCAGCCCTAAACCTGCAAATCTAAACCTGCCTCCAGAACTCCTTTCCCATCATTATCACTTATGATACAGGCCAGTTTGCCTCTTCTCTTATGGAAATTATCCCTTCTTTGCACAGGTCAAAAATTTTGTCAAAAACACTGTCCAAACTTCACACCAGTATTATATAGGAACAAAATTTAAGGTATTTTAAAAATAGAATCCTTATGTGTTATTTTTATCTAACTGTTATTCTTCCCAATTTATTCCAGATTAGATTATCTGATAGATCTTGAACTGATTAGCAGCAAGTGATGTTAAAATTGTGGCCAGGAAAAAGAACCACAATAAAAGAGTTTTATGAGAACAGGAATTGAAATACAACTCCAATATACTTAGCTGCAAGTGCAGGTATTTACTCTCATTTCTCTGAACTAAGCATTCAAATAGGAAATGGTAGCAGACTAATTGATATTTCTATGAATCCAAAACTATGTGACATATTAGTTTTGAGTAAGATAAATTATATATTTGTTGAGAGATAGCATTTAAAATTAAGGACCAGAAGTGATTATTTTTCTTAATTGAAAAAATGCTATGAAGCTTATTACAGCCAAATGGTACACCAGGATTAACTGATCCAAATAATCAACAATTGGATAGAAGATAAGTGGTATAGGAAAAATATAAATTTAATTGTGGTTTGCTGTCCTTGAATTAGTTGATAATAAACAAACTTTTTATACATTCATATTGTGTAAAATATTTCAATTTTCTCTCACTGGGAGAGGGTGTCTTATGCCTATTACCTAAATCTTCTCATTAGTTCCCAAAACTTCTAACTAATGAAGTAACTTTTTGTGTTCTTTATTAGAATAGTTATTTGTTGCAACTCAGTACCCTGAATGTATTGGAAATGGTAAATCCCTCACCCCTGGAATGTCATGTAGTTTGACCCTTCTCCCCCCTGGTCTGCTTATCTGGCAGAGATCCAATTTCTCCCCGCCCCTTTCCGGACCCTAGAAAAGACCTCTGTGCCCTGACCTCGCCCTCTTTCCGCTCCTGGGACCTCACAAGGAATAAACCTCGGATTCTCCTCAGTGGGGGGAAGAGCCTCTTTTGGATATCTTTTATTCTGTCCATGCGGGGGATACAGGCTTTCTCTTAGTATCTGAGCTAGTCGGGGGCTAGGGGAGAGTCTCTATTCGACCCGCAGTTATTTTCCTATTTCACTTCTCATGAAAGGTTTTTAAATAGGTTTTTGAGTTCTACACATACTCTGATGTGGCCCACAGCTCAGGCTTCACAATGACACCTTCACCCTGAGACAAGGCAGTAGACCATTGGCAGAAGAAGAACTGAATCCATTTTTATTAACCTCTAAAGTGTCTAATGCTATTAGGGTAACACAGGGCATGTCAGTCTGTCCAAGAATATAACGTAAGACATAAAAAATTTGTCCTCAGGAGGTTTTCCCAGTGCTTTGTTCTGAGATGTGCTGACACTACTACCATAAGAGCAGCATGTGCACCTTCTAGAGCCCTGGGGAGGGGAAATGTCCCCTTGCATTATGGGTTACCTTTGTACTTCTGTGAGCTGTGCATGAACCTTGGCACTGATATAAATATTACTAAAATATTAACAGTATATTATATATATATATTCATATTACTATATTGATATATACTAAAATATGAACTAATATATTTATATTATATGTTGTAACATATCAGTTTCAATCTAAAGTCTGTGATGCTTTAAATGAGCATTATCAGATAAAAAACTAAAGTTACTGGCCCAGGAATATTGAAAGGAGGGGAAAAACCCTGAAGAAATAACCATCATAGGAAAAAACCTCTTATTCTGTTGAGAGAACTTTTGAGCTGTCAAACTCAAATGGTTATTGAAAATAGCCAAAAAAAATATCAAGGATATATAAGATTTTTAGTCCTACTCAATCAATATCATGCAATTATGAGTTTTAGTCTAACTGGCTAGGCTGTCTAGATATTGGTTATGATTTATTTTGCTTACATTCAGTTAGTTCGATTTTCTCTCTGTTTTCCCTTGCCTGTATCTAATAAACCTTGCTTTATTTAATCTGACTGAAGTTGGTGTCTGTTTAATAAAAAGCATCCATTACCAGGAGGTTACTGGGAGAGGAGAGAGGTTTCAGCACTGTTGGGAGAGACTGGTGGGTGCTGGGGCAAGGCAGCCAGCTGTGCTGACAGGGAACTGCCAGGACTGGGCTGTGGGGGAAAGGAAAATCACAAAAATCAGGGAGGAAAAAAAGACCCAGAGCTGTGGAGCTTTTTGTCCATAAACTGATGGACTGAACAATTGAGAACTCAGATGAATTCAGTTCGTGGCCAGGACTGAATTTTGCCCCAGCTGTAAGAAGGTCTGGCACAAAACACAAAGAGAAGGAAACACACCTTTGACATCACATTTAAAAAAAAAAACAAAGCAAACAAACAAAAAACCCACCAAACATTCTCACTAGCTTTTACTATTTATCACACGTTAAATGTTGCAATGATTCACATACTGCTGCTGCTACTTCTCAGGGTTGCTGCAAACTATATCTAGGATAAATCAGTGCATCTTTGCTGGGAAGGAAGCAGAAGCCTTTATTACAAGCATTAAGACTACAATTTCATGGAACAAGAGGTTTGAAAGTGTTTTGGCTAAACACTGATTTTGCATCCTAATTCCTTTTCTCTCATTTTGTTCCTCTGTTCTGGAGTGGCTGTGTAATCACCACAATTTTCACTGTAGAACCTTGCAGAAACAGGGGCCCTTGTTCCAGATTTAAGCTTTGGTGTGCTTCAGTGAGTAAATGAGGCCCTGACCATATTAATTACATTCACTGGGAAGCTCAACATGCTACCAATGTCTCTGTAATTATTCAGTATGCTGAGTGTTATCATAGCAGCCATGTGGATCCATTATCATTTTGCTCCTCTAAATGCTGCTGATCTAACCACTAGCATAGCTGCAACTCATGCTCCCGAGGAATAAAAGAAATAATAGAGTTTAATTCCTCATTTCTTTTTCAATTTTTCATGCTCTGTATCCATAGGCTGTTTCTCTCATAACCATTTACTAGCTTGTGAATGATTCTCCATGCCTAAGTTAATTCTTATGGTTTATACATGACTTGTATAAAAAGTTAAACCCACATATAGAAGGAAAAGACAATCAAATTACCTTACAATATTATTTGTCTGCAAAAGACCTCTTCCATTTGGGTATATTTGCAAAGCAAAATTAATGTTTTGTGGCTTATAAAGATTGTACAGACAGGCAAAGGTACAAGCCCAAAGGAGAAAGACTGGGAAAACAGAGGATATACAGAGGTCTTTAAACTACAGACTGATAGCTTATCAGTTCTTCATTTTACTTACTCCTCATTCACAATGTCCAGTTGGTCCCTGACTCACATTATATAGGCTCAGTTACTGCCAGCTGCAATGTCTGACTTTTCTCTAGCCAGGTGACTAATGAATAGCAAAAAATAATAACTCTTTACGTGTGTGGCCATCCTTGTTATCAGTCCTAGAGGAGTAGCAAAAAAGTCCAACATCCCAGAAGTATCCAAGCAAACACAAAACTCTACACATCTAAATATTTTGGGAAAGGGAATAGTAATAGAACATGAAAACTGAAGTGATAGATGTGATCACAAACACTGCTTTGCAGTTTTCATGACATTCCGTTCAGATCCATTTCCTTTACCATGCATCACTGTGCAGCTACATTTTTAATGAGGTTGATTTTGTGTTTGGATATTCTCAGTCAAAAACATTTCAATTTATCTTATTAGCTACTCTAAGGACTAATTTGAAATTAATCTCACAAAGCCATAGCGTTGTGGAAGAACCTAAGACAGAAATCCAAAAGCACAGTCCATACAGGTTTGCCAGAAGACCCCTTTGTCACTCACTGTCCAAATGCAGCTTGAACATATATTCAACCAGTATATTCAGTCAGAACTAAGAATTGCTGTAAGTCAGTCTTTCCATTTGATTAAAGATTTTGCAGCGTGAGGGCCAAAATTTCTGCTGGCGCAAACAGCTGTAAAATGTCTTTGGTGATTACTGTCAGACTTATGCAAATTATCAATATCCAGCAGGTAAAATATAAAAAATGCACAAAAATTTTAAAAAAAATCACTGTTACATAAAACTTAAAGCAGAATTGAAACTGAAAATTCTAGTTTTATATATGTAGCATATAGAGGGGAAAAGGGCGGAGAAGAAAGAGAGAGAGAGTATATATATACTATAATGCGTCTTCTATCTGTACATACATTTATTCTCTTACTTTGTTGAAATTAACTTTTTCTTCTCAAGGCACTGAGGGAAAAAATCCTTCCTAAAATATCCTTCCTAAAGAGAACAATTACTGTAAACAGGAAATTATAAAAAATTAAGATAACTCATTGCTGCTTTTCTAGAAATTATTAACAGATGTAAACTGATGAAAATAAGAAATACCATTCTTGCCTAAGAATTTGCTATTTAACAGCTTTTATATTCAAAAGAGGGAGTTGTTCTGAAACCAGCACTCCTTTTAATGTAGTAATACAACCCTTAAGTAGCCTCACTGCAAAAATCTTTTTTTTCACTTTTATTTTTTTGAGAAATGCCAAAAAATAAACCTCAGTAGGAAATGTATTCTTGTTATGTCTTCTACCATTTTATCTTCTGGTTGATCTTATTTTATACATACTTCTTTGATGAACCTCAACTTGGGCAATACACAATGTAGATCTATTTCTGATAAGACCATGAGGACAAAAGTTCCAATTTGAATTAAAATCCAACCTAGCCTCCTGCCTAGAATACATGATAGTTAAGACCATTATTGGTTTTGTTTCCTCTTTGGGAAGCATACTGAATTTTAAGGACACAGGTCTTTTCATGTTTACCCAGAATCTGCACAGCCTGTTATCCCACCAGTCAAATTGCATGTGGTCAAACAGGAGCAGAAAATTCTGGAGTTGAGTGTGACAAGGGTTATGAAGGGCTTCTACAAGTCAATCAGTAGAAAAAGGGAAAAGAGGCAGAACATGGGCTTGTTGCTAAATGGAGCTGGTGACCTGTGTGCAGGGATACATGCCGGGTGGGGGCAGGGAATAAAGAAGCTGGCCCCAGGTGTTGTTCAGTGGTGTCCAGTGACAGGACAAGAAGCAGTGCCCACAAACCGAAATGCAGGAAATTTAATTTAAAGATTAGGAGATATTTTTTCACTCTGAGGGTGGTTAAGAACTTGAACAGGTTTCTCAGGAAGGTTGTGAAGTCTCTGTTCTTGAAGAAATTCAAACACAGGCAAGAAACAATCCTGAGCAACCTGATCTGGATGGTCCTGCTTTGAGCCAGACTGGGTGATCTCGGGTCTCAGCTGTTGTGTGTTTTTGTGAGAGTGTTGTTCTCCTGCTCAGGCATTCGGTCACTGAGGTCATTGGAGAGATTCAATATATAGGTCAAGAAAAACAATTCAGTTTCTTTAAATCCCACCTTTGCTGACTTTTATCTCGGGCACAGCTGGACTCTGGAAACCTTATGGTTTTCACTTATGGGTGAAACCTTAGAGTGACAGACAGTAATATCCTCCCCATAACTTGCAAAATAAAGAGTTTCCCAGCTGTTCATATTTCAAAGACAACATAACATAATTGAACTGAAGATGGTTGAAGTTGCTAGGAAGTCAATGGTGTTCCTCTAGTGACAGGTACTGCAGAGAAGTTGAGAATCTGGCTGAAACCGAAAGGGGTAAAAAAGGCAACTGTACCTTTGTGCAACATCTTAAAAACAGGTGCTGCAGGAAACAATCCTGATTTTAGAGAGAGACAAGCTATATGATCTAACAGGAACTTTTCATCTCAGGCCCCTTGATTCTTGGATAGGTAATGTATTATTCATCTTAAACAGAGAATAGTCGAGGATAGACAAGCAAAAAAAGGTGGAAAACAATGCATTTCCCTAAAAAGCTGTCTTCAAGCTGTTCTAAAGGAAAATAAATTATTATCTTAAAAGATATTTCTGAATGAAGCTTATTTGACACTTTTGCCTCAGGCTATACGTGATAGCCGGAAAATTGACTTCTTTCTCAAATTTAAGTGGTACAAAAGTAAGAGCAGGAAAAATTATTCAATACAATAGTAGTTGAAGAAGAGATTTTAATATGCTTCAGCACACCTCAAGCCCAGTTTCTATAGATGTACGAATGGTCTTGAACTGATGAGAGGGAACATGACTGCTACATTAATCATTTGGAGACATATACTAAAATGCTTCTTTCCACTTCAGCTTTCTGAGGAGTCTGAGTTTTACAAATAGAATGGAAAGTGGGACTGTAACAAGCAAACTATAAGGAATGTTTTTATTAAATAGTTATTTTAAAAAATATTTCCACACCCGCAACTTTTCTTTTACATTCCCCCTGTCTATTTTTCTTACATTTTTAAAATATGTATTTTAAAAGGTATTTATCATTTTGGTAGTTAAGCTTCTTTCCTTTCAATGCCCTCTTGTCTGTCACTAAAATTTACAGTCTCGATGATACTTTCTGCAGTCGGATTATAGAGATCATTCAGTTTGTTTCCCCAATGTCAACCCAGAAATGAGGAAATAAGATTAAAGACTGCTTTTCCTTTCATCATTCTCTTCTGGTTTTCATCCAGGTAAATGTAAAGTTAAACGAGCTATCTGTTCATTACATTGATTCTAGTAGGTCAGACAGTGAGGCAGGTGTTTTTCATGCTTTTATATATTGCTTTCACTGGTAGGAATACAGTGGAAGTGTTGGAGAATTTTAGACCAGATCCATCTTCATGTATTCTTGATGCATCTGTGCTGTTCCACCTGGAGACTGGAATTCTGATCTACTGGCCTGGTTCCCCTCCTGCTGGAGAGGAATCCATATTATGGTGTCTCACCTGTATGAGACATCCTTCCTGCAACACTACACTCACACTATGGAGCTTTGCTGCTTCTTATAAAATCCTTCTTGATTCACAAGGGACTCTGTAAGATCCTAATTTTAAATTTCATGTAAAAAAAAAAAAAAATTTCTTGAGGAGCTCATACCCCAGTTTCCAAGGAAAGAGATTTGAGATTTAGTTATGGAAGTCTTACAGAACTGAAAAAAGAAAAAATCCCTCTTCTCAGACACTGCCCCATTGCAGCACAGGGTGGCCACATCCCAACTGTGCTGTGCTACCTCCTGCACCTGCACTGACTCTTCCCCTTGGCTGCAGCAACAGCAGCCAGTACAACCTGCCTCTCTCTTGATTTCAGGCTGTCATCACTACTCAGCATCAGCCAAAACCTTTAAGCTAAGAACAGACTGAAAAATGAGAGGGTGGTTTTCATACTCCATTCTGTGAAAAAAATGTAGTGATGTGGAAGTAATGTAAAGGCATGCATGAAAAAAAGCTATGAAACAGGTAGGAAGACAAGGAGCCATAGTTTAAGAAAGACAAAAATTCAGAAGCTTTTAGAGAGACAAAGACACAGAGAAAAAGAGCTACAGAAAGATGAGGAAGAGAAAAATAAAAATTTTCAGTTCTGTTAACCTGAAGACAAGCTTTTCTGTGAAAACATTTCACATCTTTCTAGGGAAATCTGAAGCTCCAAGGATCTTAAAGAGTTGCTTGAACATGGACAAGTTTGATCTCCTGGCGTTAGTAAGGAATCCTCACCTACAGCCATGGACTTTGAACTCTGAAAGTTCAGGTAAAGTATTCAAAGAACTACCACAGCCCTTAAGGTTAAATGACCTTCTCAGTCCAGAGCCTTGACCCAAAAAAATTTTACTGGCCTCAGCAGAACAGATTTGGGTTTATACTTCTAGTCCTAGTATCCATATCTGGATTTAATCTGGAAGAGATTTACAGTCATTCTCTTATTTTTCTAGTATTCTTTCAAGGTTAAAATGTTCAGATAAAAATAGAAATGCTCTTTTTGGAGCAAATCCAAACTCTTCTCTAGAGGGTTTATTGCAGAGACTAATGTGCTTTCAATGGTCTTCTTCCAGTTCATGAATGGTGTTGCTTGGATATTTTTTTTTTAATTTAAGTATGTGCCAAAAAAAAAACCCAACCTGTGGGTATTCAATTTTCTCTTCCATCCATGTGCAAAGTAATTTTGTTCCATTTTTTTTCCTTTGCTAGTTCCTCCCTTGGGGAAAAAAATAGTTTAAGGAATAACTTGAACTGAAACCAAACAAAAGAAAAAGAATAGGATTTCTAGTGAAGCCCCAGAAACAACCTAGAAACAAACCAAACAAAACCCACAAAACCTAAGAAAAGTTGTCATTTTTCCCAGCTCTACCTTTATCCTGTTCTCAAAAAAAGCTACCCCATTGTATCTGTGTTATAGTTCTGAATGTAAAAGTTTCAGCAACAGCTTTAATTCCCAAGAAAATTCCCCACTGGACTGATGGCATGATTTCCCACCAAGGAACGTCATCCAGTGGTTGCAAAGTCTTGCTATGTACAATATCATTAACAAGAGGAATGACACGAATCAATGCCATTACAATGAACCTTGTGAGCTGAGCTCCAGAGGGGCTTGTTTTGCAGAAACTGAATTTCCAGCAAACCATACACTGTATCCCTAATACACATCAAGCAATGTAAAAATAAAAATAATATAGAAATGCCTGGATGTTTTGATTTTGATAGAACCACATTAAAATACTTTGAATAGAGCTATTCATTCTAAAAAGGCAGTGATACATGGAATCAGGTCTTCTCAATTATATTCATTTTTGTGGAAAATGTAAGTAATTTGCCTGTTGCATGGTGTTTTTATTATTATGTCAAGAAACCATGATCAGTTTATCACTGTAGGAAAAGCTAACACTTGTCTCCATGATTGCAGTAACACTGGCGATGTAAAAGATGTACGAACATAAGACTACCACTTACTAATGTCCAGCTCAAACATTCATTGTGTGACAGCAATTTCCTTCATCTTGTGTATCTTGAAATTACAAGTGTGAAAACCGCAAAGGAAATTAAATGAGAAGGAACAATAGCTGTGAAAATCTGTTGGTTGATTCAGCTGTCCTTTAGCTGCAGATATTGTAAATGTAAAAATTCCTAGTGTAAGTGCAGTATGAATCAGCTACACAACTAAGATAAATCGCAAAAAAAAAAAATGCAACCTAAATAACCTCTTCTTGGTAAGTACAGATCTTTCTTAAGTGTTTTTTGCAGCACCTAAGGCCCTGGAAGAGAAGCATTAATAATCATTTTTTCCAATACTGGTTGGGATATTGGTTGTCAAGTACACTGGCAGTGTTTAAGCACCTGAAATACTTGGTATATTTTACTATAAAAATTTCGCATTTCTTCAGTCATTTCTGTGCTAGGAATCTACAGTGTAATCTCCTTAACTCATTTTTTTTCTCGTTATTTTCAATTTAATTTAGTGTTTGCATATCACCTGAGATGCAGCAATGATGGAGCTCAGCAATGAGTCCGTGCAGAACCATGACACGGCAGGACCTGTTTTCAGCTAAAAAGCATACCTATGGCATACCCTGACAGGAAAGATTGGATTTATTTTCTCTTCTCCCCTTTAAATCTACACTCAGCTGCATACTGGAATGATGGGGTGAGGATTTCCATGATAAACACAGCTTAGCAGGTGATCATGGCAACATATTTCTGACTGCAGTCCCAGGAGCAGATGTCGTGTGTTTGAAATCATGCACCACAAACAGTCATTGTTTGTCTTATCTCACATCAAGCATGTCTGGCACAGTTCTACAATTTGACTCTGTAATTTCTGTTCAGAATACTCTACTTATATGCAGTGCTTAAATTCCCTCTGCAGACAGGCTGATACTTTATGTGGCTTAGGTTTTTATTTAGTTTTCAGTCCCATGTCCATTTTAAAATGGCTCCTATTAATTTTGAGTTTGTTGTGAAGTTATGATTCCTTTTAACTCACTTCATGGTGCTATCATTTTTGGATATATCTTCTCCAATTCATGTAGTTGCTGTTTCCTTTGTTTCCTCATGCTTAATGTGCAGATATCATCAGAGGTGCAATCTGTGACAGTCAAGCACTAGAGTGAGGACACAGATAGATGTCAGTCATTTAAACTGAAGTGAAGAACACAAACAAAGCAGATGATACCCAAAAAAAGGAAGACAAACTTGAGCCAACTGTAGCAGTCTTTTGAAATAATTTCAGTGGTGAAAGATAAGTTGGGAAATATAAAAAAAATACCCCTGTGTTTATTTCAATTTAAGCTTATTTTATACATACATATATATTTGCATGTCTGCATATATGTGTGTGTGTGTATATATATATATGTAATTTCAGAGAAAGAGGGCAATATTCCTGGATTACAATAAAATATTTATATTTTTGCATAAAATAGGTATAATAAAATTACCTCTAAAGTCTGGATGGTTTAGACTTTGCTGCTGAAATGCCAGTAGGCTTAAAAAAAGCAATATTAACACATGTAATGGATTTCATGCTGTGCTCAGGTACACCAGGGAGAGTGACCTATAGCTGTTACTGGTTGAAAGGAAGATAAAGATTCCTATTTTCTAAATAGGAATCCCTGCCTTCAGTGAAGTAGGATTCCCAGCTTCACTTGAAAAGACAGTGTCAAATTCTGCCAGATATAGGAAGAGGTGATTTCAATAGGAATTGCTCAGATTTGAGAGAGGAAGGATTAGAATTTGACCCATCTTAAAAGATTCAATTTTAAAGTAACTGCTGGAGACAAATTGATAATTCAGCAACAGTTTTATCAACACCATGTAGCCTGCTTTTGAGCCTATGCTTTCTCCTTTATCAGTCTTACCATGAGTCTATGATTTGCTTTGCATTACCTATCTGTCCTTAAGAATTGGATTGCTTCTTAGGCCACTAAAATCTGACTTTTCAAATATCAAAGGTTTAAAACTTCCAAAGGTTAATGATCATTTTCTGAATCACTGTTTAAATATCAAATAAAGTTCCTTGAAGTCAGCTGTGACAAATATTATTCCCTTCTTTCGTAGAAAAATCACTTGGAAAGACAAAAGTTCTTGACAAGAATATTTTGGAGGAGGGAAACAAAAACTGTCAACATGAGGGGAGATAGTTTAATTAAAAACATTTCATGACAAGAAAATAAAGTCCATAAAGGTGCAGGCAGCACTAGGCAAGGTTTGGGATAATTTAAAATGTTTGGATTCTATGTAACGGAGTGGCAGAACTCCTTCAAGCAAAGATTGTTTTCAGATGGTAAAGCCAGTAGCAGTAAGATGTAGAAATTAAATGCCTGCACAATTTACTTCTTGGCATGTCTTTTGCAGTCAATTCCCAGTCCCTGCAGAAACCTAGGAGTTTTGATTTTCCAGAGTTACAGATTGCCTTAGAACCTGTGTTGGTTTGGGAGGGTTCAGAAAATAAGTTATTTCACTAGCTACAGGGTGCCTCTGTTTTATGCCTTTTTCCCATACTCCCTCCTTTCTGACAAAAGCATTATAAGCAGAATTTGAAGGGACACAGGCATTGAGTAGCCCTCCTCTCATCTACAAGAGGAGGTCTGGTCTGTAAGAAAAGCAGAGAGCCATGGGTAGATCTGTGGGCAGATCAATCAGGCAAAGGCTTAGGTAAACCAATTCCAGGAAATCAATCTTTTGGGGCCTATCACCATTTCACGTTATTTAAAGTAGAGCTGGCTTATCGAAAAGGCTTAATTGTAATGACAAATGAAAGTAGCAGTAGATGAATCAATACAAACCCTACTCTGTATTCCAGGCAAAAGTGTCTTTTATTAGTTTGGGGGGTATGGAAGGAAGCAGTTTTCAGCCTGTAAGTAATTATCATGATAGTTTTTGTTTACTATTTTAATTTCTCAGCTTTTTACTCAAACCCGTTTTATAGCCCTGTAAAGTTTGATAAAACTGCATTCACTGCTTTATCTAAATATTGATCAGCATGTTTACAGGGGAATTAGTATGCCTTCTGCTTGAACAGCAATAAGTAATAAATTAAGCATTAAAAACAAAAACTTCACATGCTGGGAGTCCTATTTTATTTTGCCGTCTATAATCCATTGCTTTGCTGCAATTAATTTTCCTAAATGTGCCCAGTATTTTTATCATTTATTTGCAGTTCTACTAGGGCGTGATTGAAGTTATATATATTCTAGTGGATAATCAAACTAACACTAGCAATTACTACAGATTAATCTGATTGGAAACAGAGGTGAGAAGAGCTCCACCTAGTTAAGTGAAATTCAAGTCCGATATAACTCAAAGAAAATGGTCTTGACATTTTAAATCTAGTAATTAATGTCAGGACTGACTTCATTTTGTCAATTTCTGTTAGTCTCCATCCCACGGCTTTGTTCTTAAATTCTTGTTCATGTCTGTGGTTCTTTTGGGAAGGCATCACTCATCCACCAAGAAAAAATGAGTACTGTTGAACTGGAGGTGTTTTCTTTCTTCTTTCACAGTAAAGTATGAGTGAGAAGATGTATTCAGAATGACTGAAATACGGTACTACATCCGTCTTTTTCATCAATCACAGGTGGCACATTATTTTATTTTGCTACAATTTGCCTTTATCTGAACAAGTTTCTTTCAAAAACCTAAGGGATATGACTCTTTAATAAAAACAAATAAATTTCACAAATATTTTCCTCTCTTGGACCACTGCTTTTCAACCTTGGTTTTATTAGAAACTCCAAAGAAGAAATGAGGGAATTATCCATCTGCAGTATTACTGCTGCACATAGAAGTCCCTGGAGATTTCAGTGTGTAGGCTGGAGTAACCATTTTCTCATTACCTTTGTAGATCCTTTAATTCTGAACTTTTAGTGTAAATGCACGCCACTGCTAAGGTCACTGCTTTGTTAAATAGTTCTGTGATGCAATCTAAGCTCTCACACAATCCAGGGCTAACTGTGTGAAGAACATGGTAAGATGCCCTCTGCACGAAAATTGAGCATTTCAAGTGTTTATAGTTGTTGACTTTTTAAAGCAATAAACTGGCATTATCTATAAGCAACACACATAATAGACAAAAAGAAGCTTTCTGGAAGATTTTTACCCCAAGTTTTCTTTAAATATAAAAATTTTAAAAATCTGCTTAGGGAGGCTGGTGCAAATTATTTTACTAACCTGACTATAAACTGTTTAAATTTAGAATTTGACTACTCTTTTAGGTATTTTGTTTTGCATATAAAAGTCATAGCAATTGGCTCATTTGCACTTTACAAAGCTTCCTCTGCTCTACTAATAGATGCTATAAATAATTTAGAGCAACACTGGGTACATAGACTTGTTGTGTGTTTTCCCCTTGGAAAAAAAAATCTAGTTTTCTTACCTTACTCTCTCCTCATTGCAGATATGGTGGTTATATTATGCAGTCAATATTTCACCTGAAATCTGAAAGAAAGCAAACCCAGCAATTTTAAATAGGTAAGCAAAACTGCACACAGACATACCATGTGTCCTTCTACTTGTGAATGTTACAAACCATTTAGGTGAATCTAGCGTCTTTGAAGTCCTCACATTGCTGTTAGCACTTCTTTCAGACTCATAAAACTAGATGGGACTAGAGAAGATCATCTGGGCTGACCTCCTGTGTATCAGTGGCTGCTGCATTCCATCCAATTCTAGCAATCCGTGACCTGGGCAGGGTAATGCAGACAATTCTGAGCAGCATTCTTCTCCTGGTATCATGAGACAGCAGCTTTTCATCTCCTCACCACTTTGTTCCACTGGTTGACCACCCTGACTGTTGAAATTGGGTACTTTATTTCTAGTATAAATTTGCTTTTTAACTGCTAGACATTATTTCTTGTTTCTGTCTTTTTCTACTAGAGTAAAGAGCCCTTTGTATATTCTTTCCCTGAAGGAACCTTATTTACACTAGTTATATTGTCTTTCAGTCAATTTCTTGGTTAACCAACCAGAGTGAGTTCTTTAAAGCATCCTTTCTGACACTACCCTATAAATCTCCAAATTTTCAGGAAATCCAAAAGAAGTATTTTCCTGTTGGGGTTTAATTCAGTGAATTAAAGGTGGTCCTCAGTCCCCCAGGTCTTGAGTCTAACACAGGCCAAGAAAGCGACGCAGAGGAAATGCATGAAGCCAGTGGGACATCAGAGCCACCATGACGAGCAGCTATTTCAGAACATGCAGAGATTAACTGTTGACAAGCTTTTTGTAGGCATTTTGCAGGCTTCCTGGCAAAGGAGAGTTTTAATGAGGGACTTGAAGGAGGATGATGATGGAGATTCACAGATGTTCACAGGAAGCTTCACCCAAGCACGAGTAATTAGCTCTGATAATACTGCCTTTGATGGGTGGAGGGTTTCAGAGGGTGTCTGAATGAGGTAGCTTGGGTACCCTGAGCAGCACACAGACAGCTGTGGGACAGACAGTGGTGCTGCAAACATGCCCAGCCCTCTCCACACAGTGCATTAGCCAAGCCACTGTGCCACAGTACGCTGTGGCCAATACTTGACAGGGTTTTTAAGAGGCAGCAGAGCCATCTCTCTGCTTGGCACTGCCTTGGTACTCTGCAGATTCTCCCTGAAATGCCTGTAAACGTAATGGGTAGTGATATATAGCAAGATTCTTTTATTTACTTCCCCCTGCATCTAGAAGTTTCTTGATAATACATTGCCTTTTCTCGGTCATATTTAAGAAGGGGAAATAGCATATTGATTTTGTCATGCCAGTGAAGAAATGTGAACCTGTCAATGTCTACATTCACTCCATCCAGCAGGCTGGTCCTCCATCTCTCTGCCAACTGTAATGTGCTTTATTGGAGAGACAGGAAAAAAAATATTTTGGACAATTAATCAACATTCAGTCTGGCTGCAACAGTTCAACAGTATGTAATAAAATGCTTTTTCTTTTTACCCAGAAATGTTCCTTTCTAGTTTGAAACTAAACCATTTTGTCAGCAAGCTCTGGGCAGCTACACAGCCAGAATCAGTTCAAGCTGGTATAAAATCTTAAACAAATATGATTTTAACCTATATTGATGGAATTTATTTTCTAATTAAATGCTCTGCATTTTGCATTGGTCTCTATCCAGTCTATATCTTTATGTTCGAATGTCATGGCTCACCACTCACACTGTCTGCTGATTGTAAATTGTATAAGAATTCAGCCACCAAAACAGCAGTGAAGTTTTAAAATTTCACATAAAGACCTGGGGTTCCTTGTTGCAGGTTGAATTCTTCTCTGATTTCTACATAAAAATATGATGTTTCAAAATTTACTGTTGTCCTTGCTGTGTCTGGGTATCTTTTTTGAGTTGTTGAACTATCTCTGTAGACAAGAAGAAATCTTAAATTTTATCCCCAGAGGGTCAATTTTTGTGTTCACGTAATTTTCAAACCTAATCTTAGAGACTCTTGAGACCTCCTCAGTGTTGTTATTTCAAGGACAAAGGACTGGGCCTGAATCCTAAGTCCACAACAGAAAGCCAAGCTGCAAAGGGAAGACTTCTGCAATGGCCAGTGTACTGGTTATGGAAAGGGCACAGGGAGCAGCAGAAGCAAAATATACTGATTTGGGATATCCTTGCCTTCCCTTGCAACAATCCAAACACAACCCCTCTTCAAATGGCAGTATTTGTTATATGTATGACTTCCAGTGATCCACCAGAAATAGTCAAGAGACAGCCTGTGACTGTACTGCCACCCTCAGAAGACCTTATGCCTTATAACTTCAGCCAGCTGTGCCAACGTTTGTGTGGCCTGAAAATTGTTTTATCCTTGTCACTGAATCTTTCATCAGAGCTAAATCTGAATTTGGGAAGATCAGAGGAAAATGCCAGCAGCTCCTACTCTGAAAGATTCACTTTAAAGATTTAAGTGGAGTTCTGATTTATTGGAAATTGAGGACTGCTCTGCCAATAGGGATTTCCCAAGGTACCAGTGCATACCTTCCTCACATGTACAATCAAATTTCTCTTTTGCTTGAAATCCAAGGTATATTTGCTCAGAGAGAGCAACTTTACATTTTAGTCTGATACTGAGTATTTTCTCACCAGACTATGGGCTCCCATGCAATGATGGACTAGAGCCAAATGAGGCAGCAAAAGGCTGGCAGGTGAAACTAAGGACAAGACTGTAGCACAGACTAGTTAACCATTTCACTCTTAATATAAGCGGTTTTAAAGCCAGATTGAGCCTTTGAGTATGGGAAAAACAAGAGAAATTATATTACCCATCTTAACTTTTCAAGCTATGAAGATTAGATGTTTGTTTTTTTACTACACCCTCCCTCTGACTCAGAAATAATCACTGTAACTGCATTATTATAACCTTGTCTTCTGAGATGCAGAGACTGATGAGAGATAAGGTAAGTAATCTAACTGGCCAATACACAGTCTCCTTAAAATAGTTAAAGCAATATATTAAAATATAAAGAATGTGACTTGTTAATAAGAGTGCTAATGTAATTGTCTCCACATGACTGTGACACTAACACAATCATAAATTGATTTCTAGGAGAAAATAAGCAGCTATCTTTACAGTATCTTTGGTCATCAGTTACTTTAACTTATATTTTGTTCCTGAGGAGGATTTTCTTGACTAATATTGCCTAATTATACTTCAAAATTTTGCCTTTTAGCAGATTGTCATCCCTTTAAATGAAGAACTGCTATCTATTTAAATCAAGGGTCATTATTTTACATTTGATGATAGAAGAAAACAGTAAAGAGAAAACTCTGAACTCTTCCAGCTAGCAGAGACTTACAGAATGCATTTAGGGTATGGCTTTGGACAAACCATCTCACCTCAGCTGCCATTATCACAAAACCCCTTTTAAGTGTAAATACTGCTAAGTAGAGAAGAACCTGTCTATTTATCAATTTAATATCTCCCAGTTCCTATCCTCTGTGCCTTCATCCATCATTTTTTGAAGTGACAACACTACTCACTAACTTGTCTGTTACAAACAGTACATGCCAATTAAAACTTCTCACAAATCAAAGTGAACTTGAAGAACATGGGCACTAATGGAAGCACAAAGTATAGAAAAGTCTGAAATTGAGAGTTTAGCTAAGGAATTTAGCTTCTTACTTTTAACCAGCTCAAAGGTCTTTTTTCTTTTATTTATGTCTTAGAAATATTTTACATTGGCTGTGCCTTATTTTCCAGCTGTCAGACTTAGAAACAAACCTAGTTTATCCTTGGTGGGTTTTGTACTTTTATTTGAAACTGCTTCATATTAGACATTTTAAAGTCTAGAGCACATTATTTTTTTATCACTCAAACTGAATTTATAAGGCCAAAGGAAGATATTTCAATGCATTTTGCCGATGCAAACTTAACTGACTGCAAGCATAAAAACGGTAATAAGTTTTTTAAAAGTTTTCCTAAATCAAATTCACTTTCCTCCAAAATGTATTTAACAATGAAAGCAAAAGCCTTTACTTTGGCATTTTAAATTATGCTCTTGTTTTCAATCAACTCTGACTTTCCCCAGAGGAAAAGTCCCAGTTTACACTGTATGTAATACTTAAAGCTTCAGAATTTCTGAGATTAGCATGAGTTGAAGAGTCAAGTAGGTACAAATTTTTTCCTTTCTGGAGACTAACTTGTAAGAATTTTGTGCCTTTTTTTGCCACTGTGAGAAGACAGTATTTTTCCTCTCTACTTTCATCAAGAGGAAAAAGATCCTTGAAAACCCCAATAACGAGGATGCCAGAGAGCAGCAAGAGAGAAAGCAAAACAGAGTGTGAAAACCATGTAAAAAAGGAGGATATCCTTTTACCAAACGTAGTCAAGAGTTTGAAGTTCACAAACCAGTGTTCACAAAATCACAGTCTTATTGTGCTCTCTGATATAGGGCTGTATGAGGGATAAAATTAATATACTTCATTTGAAGATAGGAAAAAATATATTTGATTGCTTCTTCTGTACAACACATAAAATTTTAGCCTACTGAAAGGCTTCCACTTCCTCATATATATTTAGTTTTAAATGTACTATGTTCTCACTGGAAGAAAACTGCACAGCCTAATAGATCTCAGTCTTTTCAGTTCTTATATTCTTCTTTATTGACAACTCAATATGTGTATATTTTGTTGTTTCTTTATATGGACTCTCTTGTTACACTAATATTCTTTCTACCTGTATTTCAAAACTCTCAGAGAATAAATTCTTGAGAAAAAACAATTTGCTAAGATAAAATTCAACTTCCATTTTCAAAGACTGCTTTTACCGTTCTTCACTGTTACAAAATTTGCAATTTTGTTTTTAAACATCCACATGATTTGGTAATTTCTGCACTGGAAGTTCACAGGCTACATAAATCTGTGAGATAATTATGGAATAAATGATATAATTGCATATAATATCACTCTGAATTCTGTACACATCTGTAGCTAAAAATTACAATATAATTATATACACATAAATGTTTAGTTATCTAGCAATTATAGCATAATTGTTACAGTTTCTTGCATGGAAGATGTAAGGAAGAATGTTTTGGTACTTTCAGCACTGTGAATCTGGCTTTATGTGAATTATCTTTGTTTAGGAGTTTTGAATTAAAAAAGATTATAACCTCACGAAGAGGCAACTGGCAGCGAACTTCGTGGATGTGTGTAAGGGAGGAGCCAATGTGTCAAGAGGAGGTTTCCAGGCTCTTCTCACAGGTGACAAGAGACAAGGGGCAGAAACCAATGCACAGGAAGTTCCACCTGAATATGAGCAAGAACTTCTTTACTGTATGAGTGACCAAGCACTGGATCAGATTGCCCAGAGAGGGTGCTGGATGCAATCCTGTGCTCTGGGATGACCCAGCTTGAGCCCCAGGGAGGTTGGACCAGATGACCCACTGTGGTCCCTTCCAACCTGACCCATTCTGTGATTTTGTGCTATTTAACCCACACTGGTCATCTTTTTTTGTTTGTTTTTTTTTTTAATTACTACCTACATCTAAATTGTGAATGTAAATTAGGTTGGTTTTAAGCATGTAGTTAAGAAAAATCGTACCTTCAAGGTAGTTAGGAAAAAGGTGTTCATTAAAGTTATTTTCTTCAAACTAAATTCATTCCAATGAACAGCAAATATTTGTCAAACAAATTAATTGGAATCAATTTAAGCAACAGTTTCTTACCATAGTAGGGTGCAAAATTATACTTCCTCATACTTTTTGCTTTGCATTAACTCCTTTGTCTGTTTATATTAATATAAATATATGTAGAAATATTTCTTACATCATAAGGCTATCTTGATATTAGTCAGTAAAGTGTGGTTCTGTGGAGAAAGGTGAATATGATTTTTCATTCATCCTAACTAAACTCCAGATTTATCTCTTAACATGTTTCTGAGGCCATGATATTGGGGCTGATCTTACCAGCATTCTCCTCATCATCAGAACACAAAGGTCTGAAATTCCTCAAACAAGGAGGGGATTGAAATCAAGTCTCCCTCGAGCTTTGTGGCTTTTCTCAGTCAGTTTAACACAGTAGGATTAAAGAGAGGCAGCTGTACCCACTGCCTTCAAATATAATATTAAAAGAAAACAGTGAGTCCATGTTACCATTTCCTACCAATTAATTGTAACTGCATTAGACATTTATTGGATCTGGCTAGTAAACAGTGTAGATATCTTTAAAAGGTTGCTACAATATTCTAAAAATTAGCTCAAGTTATTAAATCAGATCTAGATGATTGAGAAATCCTTGGTAATTTTGGGGCACATAATATTTGACCAATTATATATATCCTCAGAGTATATAATTTCTAAGACAGAGTTCTCTTCAGTCACTGTCTATAATTACAGCATAGTATCAGGAGTAAAGGGTAAGAAAAGAGAGTTACTTGAGAAACATTGCAATAGAAGAGGAATAATTGGACAATGTGGAGCATGAATTTTACAATCTAAAGAAGCTGAAACTCTCCAGGAGTATAGCAGATGACTGAAAAGTTCAAGAAAGATAATTTTGTCTTTATGAAGCCAAGAGGAAACCCTGAAAAGAAAAATGGGATAAGGCAGGTTTTCTCATTTTAACATTGTAGAATATGAGATTAATTTAAAAACTAACAGTTAAATGAGAAAGGGCAAGGTAGTTAACATATTTTGTTACTGAAATTTGGCAGGCATTGTAATTCAAGAACTGGATTCATGTAGTACATATTTGAGAGTGTTAAGACAAATAAAATAGACTCTTCTGAAATCTTCAGCAAATCCTTAACCTCAGATTAGAATGTGGCAGGTATCAGATGCCTGTCGAGACCTGTAAGAAATGCACAACTAAGAAAAAGAAGAGTATTGGATTTACATTTTGGATTAGATTTAGAAAAAGAATATGATGATGCCAGGCTGCATAAGAGATAAGCTTATAATATTGGGGTGGGGGCAGGAACAATTTCTTGCCAGTATATCTCAGACCATAGAAATCACCAGAGCAAATAAAAAACCTAAAAACCTAATCAAGACAAGAGAACAAGAAGCACACTGAAATAAACTATAGCCTTTCAGAAGAACATGATAATCAAGGAAAGCTAAAATTTGGCATATAAAATCTGAATCTGCCTAAGGGAAAAAAGAAGAATTTGTGAGAATAGTGCATATTTGAACAGCCTTTGGTTAGTCTGGAAATGAGAGAACTCATTCCATATGTTTCCATTGCTTATACAGAAGTTAATGTCACACCTAAAAATGCAGAAAATATTTTAAAGTTAAAACAGTCTTATTTACAGGTGTGGACAAGAAACATTCAGATAAGTCACAAGACTGATGCTCCCTATTTAGGGAAAACAAAGGCAAAAAAAATCTTGAAAGGACAGTTCAAATTGTTGCAGAGATGGAGCACACATTGTAGGGCTGGAAGTGTATCACACCTTAAATCTCACTGAGAGGGATTATAGTGCAGAGGCAGAAGGCTGATGAATGAAAAGTGGAAATGACAAAGGACTAAGTGGAACTGCAGAAAAATAAAGGTGCTACAATAGAGTTTAGAGGTGGGGCAGCCACAACAGCAAAGCCACAGCACCCCACCCCACACAATTTAACATTTATTTACTAACCAGGATGACTGTAGTGGTGGGCAGCAGTTTCTGTTCAACACAGCACACTCACACACATGCTGTACAATTGCACCCCCCAGCCACCACTTTGGCTCCAGCTTGAGCGTGATGGTGCTCTCAGGGTAGCAGGACTCCTCACAGATGGACAAAGTACTTGAGCCCTGGCTACTGTCCTGGATTTCACACAGTGCTTTCACCTTGTATTTAGACCTCTGCAGTGTGCTGGGCTCCTGGGAAGGTCTTCCTATCAAGGAGCTTTACCTCTTTATTGCTTTCTAACTTAGATGATCAGGCTAAATTTCCAAAGGCTTTGCCAGTCTGCCACCCCAGGACAAATACCTTTGAATTTCTATCTACATAAACCTAGCTAGTTGTTTCTACATGGTTTTCTCTTATCTTCTGATATGCCACCCTGAATGTATTACAAAGATGTAGAGTTCTTAAGAACAACTTTGTGTTTCTTGGTTTCTTTCCCATGCACACCTACTACATTAAAGGTGGGCAGATGTAGTTCTGACTTCCAAATAAGGTTCCTCTCTAAAATTATTTGTATTTTCCCAGAACATGCCATAATCACCTAATATTACATAAGAGCTAAGCAGATTGTTCAAGGTCCCACGTAAGGGATTCATGCTTTCAGGTAGGCTTTGATAGATTACAAAAAGGACAAAAAACATATTCTTGACAAGCTGAGAAGTTATATAAATAAAATGCTAGTATAATAGTGGCACTTTCTAAAAAATGGCATTCACATCAAAATGAGACTCCAAAATGTTATACATACTGCATATAAGAACAAGGAAACTTTATAAATCATCCACAGTTCAAATAAACATTTTTCTATGTGCTTGAAAATACATATTGATTTTGGATTATGATTCCCACTTAGCTGAAGTATAAAGATGAAGAACACAGCCATTACAAAATTGATTTAATGTACAAATCAATACTTGCAAGATATGACACAGGCCACAGTAAGGACATATAAGAAACAAGTTTTAAAATTTTCCAAAAATTTATTATTTTTGTTATACTTTTCCAGGTCCAAGACAGGCACAGTCAAATAGTAAAGTGAAGATTATCAAAATTACTTGAAGGATTTTTTAAAAGCCTGCTCTACTAGTTTGTTCTGCACTGGGTCCTGGTAAGTTATAGGACAATACTCCTTGAATCTAAATTCTTAATGGCCTTATGTTATTTAGCAAATGAGAGGAAAGTTTAGATAAAAGCTGTTAAAAGTAGGAGTATTGTCCATTCCTTTTAAGCGTAATGAAAAGAGCAGAGAAGACCAATAGGTTAAATCTGCAATGACATAGCCATCTAACAATACAAACTCAAACATCTAAAATCTGGACCTTTTAACCATGAAGATGCCCCTTTTTGTTAAAAAGGTTTAACACCAGTGACTGATATAAGAGTAAAACATGAAGAACAGTGCCAAGGTGAAGAAGTTCAGGCAGAAAAGAAGCTTGAGGACTAGGTTTTACCAAAGGAAAGTTCTAAACAGAGCAATGCACAACAGCTTTGTACAGCCTGCAATACATGCAGCACCTCAGAGGTCTCAAAGATATAAGGTACCATCTCAAAGACTGACTGAAAATACAGGTGCATATTGTAATATGTATTATTTAAACACTGTATACATGTTAGATGTGTACATTTCTTTCCTCTATAAGTAGTATCTTTTTCTAATTTTCTGCAATATAGCAATTTTGTAAAATAATATAAAATCAAATAAATTTTAAAAAAATATCATTGTAACTGCAATAAAATAATTCAAGATAATCAAAATAGGTGTCAAAAATAGAGCAGAAATTCAGATCCCTGAAATAATTGTCAGGCCGCATCTAAACTGAAACTGAAGAGATGCACCAAACCCTGCCAGCACCCATGATATGCAACCATCATCTCCAGGAATTTTTTTCTTCACAACACACCACCTTCTATAGATGAGATTAAGCAGAGGAAAGGTGACATGAATGGACAAAAATGGAGAGAAAGGCTGATGTAAGAGCGAATGCAAAACTTTTTATTTGTTCGGTAGCTCTAGGTGAAGTCCTGAACTTCTGGCTTTGAGCATTTTGCTGCCGCAACAGAGATTGAAAAGTCTAACTTTCACCTTCAGAATTCATGGACCTTCAACCAGTACTTGCTAACTGAGGTTCTTTCAGTCACTCCAGAGAAGCCCACCTTTCCCAATGTATACAGAAGGTGCTGAAAACCCTGATGATTTTAAAGTTTTAAGCCAAGCATAGAGCAAGCTGTGCATCATGTCCTTAGTTACTGAATTATTTTTCAGTAGTACTGAACTCAGAGTTGAAGAGATCAAGGGTTTGGAAACTCCAAATAGTATAAATTATCTGCTGGCAAGCTCAGGTTTAGTTAAAGTACAAGAAATGATACTATGTACAAAGCAGGATCTATAGAGGGTCCTCAGCTTTTATGCATTGTTATTTCCTGAAAGTAAGGACCATTCAAAAATCCTTACATGAAGTGGGAGTTTTTTTAATCCTTTAAACAGCTCCATTATAAGGCCTAAAATTGTTCAGAAATGTTTTTCATTTAAGCAATTTCTAATGGCTGTTACTATGATTTAAGGTCTTCTACAGAATCTCTCACATAAGATATGGCTGCCTAAATTACTGTGGACCTAATTTTAGATAAAATGCTATAGCAAGTGTCCAATAAATGCATGAGTAAGCAAAGAAAAGCAAAACAGGTATTTAATATTTGTGACTGGTGTTATCTTTCCAAAATACTTGAATAAAAGCACATTGGGTTTGTTAATTAGATTCCATACTAAAAATGAATGTTCAGTCATCATCTCTCTAAAAGGTTTGTCATTGTATTACCACCAGCTAATAAAACAACCTAATGCCAATCAATGCCAGATGCATTTCTTTATAAAACATTTTCTTATCCCTTGGTTTGATACTGGTAGGTAGGAGGAGAATTTTCAGGGTGAACATATATTTAAGTCAAGATTATTTTGTTGCTGGGTAAAAAAAATCAAATTAGAAAGATGCTCTATTAGAAAAAGGTAGATATGCCATAGTGACATGTATTGAAATTGTACCTGGGAGGTGTCCTTTTCTTTTTGCTAATAAAACTTTGAGGTGATTGTTCAATGACAACTGTCTTTTTCAGTCTGTTCTGTTCACTTAAGAATTGCAGCAAAAATAAAATGCCCCAGCAATAAATCCTTTAATCTGAGAATGGAGAGGGAAAACTAAGCAAGTGCAAGGATCATTGAACTCTGAGATTTTTGCACATTTACAGGTTCCCTGCACTGTCACCCTGAGTTAGGGAATCAAATATTCAGCCTAAGGCTCCTATGGCATAGGACAAGTTCCTATACCAAGTACATATACCCTAACAGGTGACTATAAAGGATTCTTTGCTTTAGTTACTGGGTCACAGATAGATAGATATTATTCTCCTTATTTTCATTGTCAGTTTAACCCATACTTTATTTTATTCAGTCAAAACCATAAGAACCACATAATTTCTACTGGAAATCACACAACGTCCAACTTTACCTAACTTTCACCAACCCCTGAAAATGGGTTTATAGAACTATCATTCTTCTTTACCAAATCCCTTTGAAATCAATGGGATTTTCAGAGCAGAGTGACTGACAGATGGGGCCCTTAATCAATAGAGAGGAGTAACTTTGAATACAGATTAAACTACAAACATCACACATCATAAGGTAAACAATATTTAACACTCTGCAGGAGACATTTTTTCCAAGTATTAAATGTACCTAAAAATCAATTAAAATAAATAAAACAGCCCTCTCTAAATAAGCAACAGCAGAATTACTATCTTAGCCATGTCTTTCATTTGGCTGAGCTGAACTGCAGTTCTGCTCATTGTACAAACACAGATGGGTCGCAGGAGTGACACAAACCTTGCCTTGTAACTCCTTATCATGAGCTGGATTCTGATCATTATCAATTTAAGTCTCCTGAAAGCTGCTGTGATTCTGGTTGTCAGTGACAGCACAGCTTCAAGTGGCAGCTCTGGATCAGCAAGGCTGGTGGAAGATGTGTCTGTGGCCTTTCAGCCTGCCTTGCAATGACAGCAATGGACAAGTGCAAGGACAGTGCCTCTGAAAATACCCCTGGTGCCAGATGGTGTCTCAACAATGCTATCTTTTCTCCTGGGTGTCCCGAGTGCAGTCCAGTGGGGATGCAGCAGAAATGCTCTCACTGACAAAATACCTCTAGGTATGTAGGTGACCAGCAACAGCAACAACCTTGTCTGGGGTAGATGAGCTCAGCCAACTCGCACCCCACAATGCCATGGGGAATGTCACATCCCAGTGACTCACTCATAGACCCTCCAGAGCTACAAGGATCATATCCAAACTCTTCACACCTGATCAAAGATCCTCTGGGCTGATCAGTCTTCTGCAGTCTCCCAGCTTCAAAAAATATTTCTTGCACATATTGAAAGATATACAATTTATAGCAACCTGTAGTCATCCAGCTGGAAATTCCCATTCCACCACAATGGGAATGGTTATCTCACCTCTGGGTGATCAGTGATGTACAACCCGTTTTCTACAAATAGAAAGTCAAATTTGGAACCAGCAGCCTGTTGTTATTTATCTTATTTTGTTAATAAAACATTGAGACTAATGAGGAATATTGCCTCCTGGGTACATTACATCTCTACAGTATTTCCCAAGGATATATATCAGGTTGTACGAATGTTGTTCAGCTGCACAAACCCTCCAATTACAAAAATCATTTGCTTGTGAATTTCAGTCTGCTGTGCAATGATTTGTAGAAAACATTTTTCCCAGCTCCTGGAAGACAGCACTATCAACTTCCGGATGAAGGTCAGGTGTCCCTGCCAGACTGATGGAAGCTCCTGACAGTACAATCAAAGTAGCCTTTCACTTCATGGAAACAGCGGACATGTGACTTGGAATAAACCCATGTCCCACCAGGCAAGTAAGTGATGTGCATCCATAATGCTGTAGCCTACAGAAGTGTGGATGCAGGTTCAGTGCCCCCGACCCTTGATCCAAGCCCTGGGAATTTCAGAGAAAATCTCATCCCAGACTATGACCGATGGGGAGCTGAAGGAGCTGGGATTTTAACCTTGACTAAGCTTTGGAATAGAGTTATAGGAGCAACAGATAATGCTGGTACATACTTCTTATGGAGTTCTGTGCTATGTATATGCAAGGGTTGATTGCACATGGAACAGAAAAAGGGAAGGAAATATAAATAATATTTGGTTTGTGGATCAGAGTCATTCTTCAGAGCACCTCTGGAGGCAAGCATAACTAAAGTTTTCCACGAGCATGCCAACAGCCTGCAATGCAGGTGCTGGTGGGAATTTCTAGACCAGGTGGTTTCCCAAGGGAGGCCTCAGGGAACAACATAGGGACAGCACAGTACCTGTGTTCAATGCCACCTACACAAGAGCTGATCAAGGCACTTGATGATCAGTGTGTGCTGGTGTCACAGAATACTTCACTCTCAGCGTTGCCATAGGGAGAGTACCATAATGAGCATTCATATAAGAAAAGACTTTCTCTGACGAGCTGATCAGATCCCCCTTGGGTAGTTGGGTCTAATTCATCACTCCCTGCTGCTCTACCTTTGTAACAGAGCAGCTTTAGTTTAAAACAATTTAATTCCACATGGAAAACCAATGCAATACAGAAATCAATCAAGTACTCTGCATTTACATAAAGACCAATATCCTCAGCCAGCGAAAACTGGAGTGATTCTGCTGAAGCCATTGGAGTTGCACTGATTTACACTAGCTCAGGCTCTCCTCTAATATTTTAGAAATAATGATCTAAAGCCTCAGATAACCTATGCCAGAAAAACTCCATCAAATTTATATATCGACTGAGGATATGACCTTTTATTGAAATGAGTATGTTAGAATTCCCCTTTGGTTTGTTTAAAACATTGAAAAACAGTAACCAGGTTGTTGATTGGTATGCCCCTAACCCAGAGGCATAGCAGTTCAGATGCTGCATGCTACATGACAGCATTTTTTATACCATTGCTGCAAAAGTATTTCAGAGCAGTGACAGAATGGGTAGTAAGAAAGTAAATCTGCCCTATGGCAATCCTTCATTGTATATATATCTCTCATTTGTCCAAATTTCAGAGTGAATGCTGCATATGGTTTTGCCCTCTGCATCATGAGGTTTCCTTTTTGCCAGTTTGTTTTCCCTTTAGCTTCAATAAGTGTTTCTTATGGCTCAGCTGCTTAATAGAGGATAGGGAAAAAGAAATGTGCAAATATGGAATTGAAGGTTCAATGACATTCATAAGCTTTGGACATTTTTGATGTCTCTTCATCAGGTTAGTTTCTGAGCAGAAGATACTTTACGGCATAAGCAGATTCACAAGCACTTTTTCAAATGCTGTAGGTGAACTGCATTTGCATGGAAATGGAAGAATTATTTATCAACTATCCAGCCCACTTCTTTCCAGTCTTTACACCTTAAATCTCCATGTATTGTGATGGCTGTTATTATTGAATTAGTGCATAGTCTTAACACTACAGAAATTTTATCCATCCTTAGAAATAGAATACAATCTCTAGCATACTATCTGCAAAAGTTCATGCATGAGGATAAATTAAGATCATGCAATCATGGAATCAAAAAATGTTTTGGAAGGTACCTTTAAAGGCCCTCTAGTCTAATCCCTTGCAATGACCAGGGACATCTTCATCTGGATTAGGTTGCTCAGAGCCCCATCCAGCCTGATATTAAATGTTTCCAGGGATGTCTGAATGTTTCCATCTACCATGTCTGGGCAAACAGTTCCAGTGTTTTTCCACCCTCACTGAAAAAAGTCTTTCTTATATCTAGTCTTACTTTAAAATTTAAAGACTGATAACAGAGTTTGATTCTTCTGAACTCATTGAGATTACTTATATGAGTAAATTAACTCATAAATTAACGGTGTTTGTAGGTATTTCACTTTAATCTGAAAAGTGAAATGCTGACCTGTTAAAGTAAAATAAAATATTGGGAACATTGATTTTCCTGATAATTTTAGCCCAATGGCAACAAAGAGACGTGCAGGTACATATAGAAGAAATGCTAAACAAAGTATATGAAGAAGGCAATAAGACAATAAAATTCAGTTATTCAGCTGAGGCACATGATTGTTATGATGATCCAGGTAAATTCAGTTAAAGGTTCTGCTGTGTTTTCCCTTCTTAAGTAAATATGCATTGCAGCAGAACAGTAGAAGATACAGGAGGTAGAAGAGTCCATAATAAGGACTTTCTTGCATCCCCCATATAATACAGGGATTTCTAAGAACAGCTGAAATTAGTAAAATGTCAATTCCAAAAAAAACCTGTACAGGGCAAGAATTCTAAGAATAAAATAGCATGTCTAAAATTACTTAAACATGAGCAATTAACAGCAAGGACCTTGCTTATGTATGTCTGAAAATCGGAGTCAGTGCCAGTTTCAGTCAAACTGTACTGATTAATCAACAGAGGAGCAACCTAATGGTCAAGAAAATTTAATTTTTTCCTGGCTTCGAGGGATGTATTTGAACAATTGTTTTCATACCTAGGACTTCTGATGCATTTGAAATCCAAGTTGATGGAACACAGCTGGAAGATGTTTTTGGAAGAATTACTAACATAGACCATATTATGATTCCATAAAATTCTAGAAGCTTAGAAATCAAGTATAGTACCTTTTATTTTTGTTCTCAGGGGAATAAATAGACAAGGCATTAAAATCTCAAATCTCTGAAGCTGATGGATGTCTGTCCTGTCCTCACAGTATGACCCAACTTGACACATCTACACTTTATGCTTAAGTGTAAACTGGTAGCAATTTCATCTGTATTGCATCTGCATAATGTAAAACTGTGATTGCTGCATGTTGCATTCCAACTTATCTTGATTCAGTGAGACACAACATATGGCCATATTACAGATTAACTTCTGCAAAATTATGCGACTGGGAGCGTACATTGCATGAGAAATGTTAGTGTCCCATCACAGTCCACCACATGTCATGTCAAATACCTTGTGCCTGATGCTTTGACATACAGATGCATCTTGATAGCAGCTTACAATCCATTTGTTTAATCAAGCCATATTAGCCATGAGAGGTGTCTGCAGTAGGTTTTTCTGTATACTGCTGGGGATTGCAATGGGAGAAAAAGGAATCTCCAAAAAGATAAAAGGAAAGCTACAAACAACAAAGAAAATTGTCATGATATGCACATTTTTAAGTGCTCCATTCTCCTTTTTTATCTTTTCACAGTGCTTGTGTCTATATTTTTCTTTCTTTTCTCTCTCTACTTGGTGTCACCTTAGTTTTAAATTATTGTTTCCTTCCTGTCTTTGCAACTTTCCCAAGTAGATTGTAAATCAAAAGAAGACCAGGCTGAACTTTTCCCCTCTTTAAACCCAAAGGGCACTAAGTGCAGATTTTCAATTACTAATACTTTGGCTACAGCCTTCAATCCATTCCCACTGCAAGTATTTTTGCCAATAGAAATTTGTTATTAAGGACAGGAATATGCCTCTAATCACTTTATGGAAGCATGTTGTTGACACTAACAAGGTCTTGATCTAGAGACATTAGATTTTTCAAAGATCAACCGAAGTTTTGAACCTGAAAAAACATGTTTTTCCCTGGTAAAAGTGTTAGGAGAGACAGCACTGTGAGTCATGACTTAACTTGACCTCACTGTGCTGTCTGTGCTGTGCACAGCTTACTGGTGGAGGAAAAACCTCAACTCTGTATAAAATAACCCTCCGCCAAAACCTGCAGTTATGATGAAGTGAGGAAGGTAAATAAAAGGAAAAAATGGATCAATGTAGCAAAATCAAAAATACCTCTGCCCATCATCATGGAAAGAGTAGAAAAAAGTACATATGAAAAAATTAAGAAGTACTTTATTTGATTATGATTTTGATGGAGCATTTATGCAATAAAAATATGTAATAACTAAAAAAAATCACTCAAGGTACTATATTTTATTTCATAAGAAAGAAAAATCATTTTTAATTTATGCCCATCTTAGATGGTTGTTTTATGCACAGGCATGTCATTTTCTGCTCTTAACGAGCATAACCAAAAGTTTACTTCAAGTTAGGACAAAAAAGGAACAATCATGGCATTTCCCAATGCTAGTTTACTACACATAAAGTATGTTTCACATACATGACTAGTAGAAAACTACATTCTTTACCCTAATATGCCCTGTTTTTTTGTGTAATTATAGCTCTCCAGATTTTGAATCTTAGTCATATCATGCCTCTAGCACAAACCAGAGCTCCAGTCCTGCAAACATATGCCCATGCCTCACTTTACATAACCTCACATATGTCTAAATTTACACAGTAAATCTGTGCCACTGAGCACAATTTTTCTGAGAGAAAGATGAAAATTGTTCATCAGAGTTTGGGCAACCATGGATTCCTAAGGATGAGACCAAGAACAATTGAACGATAAACGTAAGACATCTAAAAAGTAGAATGGTATTTTTAGAAAAGCATGTCTGGGCTATTGAGCAAACGTCAGGCTCACAGAATCTTATCTCATAAAGCATTTGTGACAAAGATCATCCAACAGCATTAGGTAGAGGAATCTGCAGGGATGAAGTCCTGTGATTACAAAAAGAAGAGGAGGAAAAGAATAAGATGGTACAAATGAATCATCTTATGTGTGGCAAATTGTTTGGAAGCAAGCCATCTTTTTCTTGCTGTCACCACCAGAATAAATTCAAGATGCTTTCATCTGTAATGGTGTTTTCAAGTCTGCAAAAAAGCATTTTTCCACACAGTTTCCAAAAGTATTATATAGGAAAAAAAATGAGAAAACAGCAACGAAGCAATTATAACTGTTCAGTCTGCATTGACAAATGACTATCTAATTGCCATCATTGAGTTTGATCATCACAGAGCCTTTATAAACAAAGAGAGCCAATTTTGCCACTGGTTGATTCTGGCCGTGAAATCCTACTTGCCATTTTCTACTCCTCTCTCCAGGGCTATAGCCTGATGATTTATTTATGTACAGCTTGTTTGCACAACTGGAGGTGCTGAGCTGTGAAAAATTACAGATAAACATTTGGGGGTTAAATTATGGACATCTCCATTAAGGTATCTTAGACACAGTGACCTTTGTGTCTGCTGATTTTCAAAGCTACAGAGGTCTTCTGATGAGTGTCATGGGAAGTCACATTTTCATCCTATTTCCACCTCTAACATTCCTTTGTCTTTGGGACAACAAATTGTCTTATGCCAAGACATGCATAGCAGGAGAGACATGTCCTTCTGCAAAGTGTACTATCATCTCTTAGGCCAGCAGTAGCCAAAAGCCTTTAGCGTCCAAAGGTTTTGTAGTGATTAATATGAAAGAAATCTGTATCTCAGAGTCAAATCCTAAAAGATTGCTATTCATGCAATAAAAATCATTGATCCTGAATATCCTTTAGTATCTGAGGCATAGATACTTTATTTTTTTTTTCAGTCTACCTTTTTTATCTGTCAGCACTATTGTGATCATTGTTCTCATGAGCCAGATACACCACAAAATAGAAAGACTTTGATTTGAATATTTAATTTGGAATATAGTGATTCAGATAGAGACATTTGTCTTTAAGTCTTGGGTCCCCTTCATTTTGACATTACTCATGCTTCAGTCCATTCTCTTAGGTGATGCTATGTTTCACACTTAACAATGAAAATTGTACTGCACAGCACATTAAGTTGCTTATTTTCTAATATGTGTATTGCTTCTCTTTCAGCTGTGAAATGTTACACTCTATTTTTTCACATGGATGGAATAGATGCCACGAGAAGGAAAATATTGACTCCTATATCTGTAAATATGTTTTGAAATATGATACCTTTGTCAAACGTAGAACTGAACTAAAATAATGCTTCTCAAAAAAAGGCTACAAGCTCAGTATCACAGATCTTTACTAAAACTAGAAGTTTTATTCTTAGATTTGTGTAAAATATGCTCCATAAAGTTGTTGCAAAACTAGGCTTAAAAATTTATTTATTTACAGTATTGCACTGTTCTACCATCAAGGTTCCTAAAGGTCAGAACTGACAAACATATAGGTTGTTTGCTAAAACTCTGAAAAAGTCTACTTTGGTGCAATGAGAGTAAAACTCTACGATTGGGTATATTGTACTATTGTATGGCTAAATAAAATAAGTCCATAGCTAACAGTTCAACACGGTTCCTGGAAATTTCATTGGATGGTAAAAAACTCAGTCCTTAGTTTTCAAATGTATCGGTCAAAAGTAGCCCCAAGGTGAGATCATACTTTTGGCTATTGCTTCTTGCCTCATCTTATAATATCACACTTGGATGTAGTGTGCTAGTGTAGTGTACTCCAGCATGTACTTGGATATGTGTACTTGGCACATCCAAAATATCTGGACCTATCTACATAGCTTAGATACGACAATACTTAGCTATCACCAGTTTAAAAATAGTGCCACTCTAATCACCCCCCTGCTTCTGAAAATTTATTTTAGCCTATTTATTTATTTTAGAATGATTGCCTGTGGAAACTGCTGAGCAGTAGCTTCCACAAGTTATTTCAAGTATCTTGCAAAAATCAGCACTAAATGTAAAAGATGATTACCACAAATTGTGGCTTAATGATAGCCTGCCTTCAGAGCAGAAACAAAACAGGGTTTATATGGGTGGTTCTGTCTTGCAATTGTTTATACTGACAATTTTTCAATATATTTACATGGAGCAATAAAAATGAAACTTGACTTGCCGGAGTGTTCAATTTTGATTAAAAATGTGTTGATTGTCATGAAATAGGAGTAACCTGTAATCAAAATGACCCTTTCAACAGACTGTGACTCTTCAGATAAAGAGAGATTTGTTTGCATCACTACTTTTTACTCTAAATCTCAGTACTTTATTGTTAGCCTTCATAAAGGGACCTCTTTTGAGTAAAGCAATACCCACCACCACTTATTGGTGATTTGTAACCCAGGAACTTTTTCAAAATTTCTTTTCTCCGTATAGTAACTGGCCTGAATGGAATGAAACTTCTATTTCACAACTGCTGAGGTTTTTGACATCTGTTTTCCTTCCTGACTCTAATAAGAATCAATTCTGCAAGTATTTTTAGAAAAAATGGAGTAATTCAGACTGTCTCCTTGATTTAGTTCTTGACAATTTTCTTTATTTCTTTATTGTTTGTCTATAGTTCATCACTCTGAACTGATACAAACAATTTCACAAAATCTTCAGATAAAATCCTTTTCAAAATAACTGTGTGGTTGCAAAACCTCATGTTGCTATTCTTTTCCCATCCTCCACCTCCTCCCTTTCCTCGAGAAAAACTTCAAACATTCTACTAAAGAATAGAGCTGACCAGAATTTTTGGGTGAATTATTTAATTCCAGTACATGGGAGAGTATTGAACAGGAAAATTTTGATATTGAAGAGAACAATTATTTTTATAATCTTTCCATATTTAATGAGACAAGTGTCTATATTTTAACCAGCTTAATTGAAGATTTTACAGATATTAAGTTGATTTCCTTCACATGAAATGTACTCCAGGAGTCAATACTAGGGGAAATCCCCTTCAGTGTTTTCATTAATCACTTGGAGGGTGGGATAGAGTACACCCTCAAAAAGTTGGCAGGTGATTCAAAACTGGGAAGAATGACTGATACACCAAAGGGTTGTCCTGTCATCCAGAATGACTTCAAAAGGCTAAAGAAATGGGCTGACAGAAACCTCATGAAATTCATCAAGGAGAAGTGCAAAGCCTTGCGCCTGAACAGAAATAACTCCAGGTACCAGAACAGGCTGGGAACAGGAAGGCTGGAAAACAATTTTGAACAAAAAACCCTGGAAATCCTAGAGGACACCAAGCTGACCGTAAGCCAGCAATGCACATAAGTGTCAAAGAAGACAAACAGTCCCCTGGACCCCATTAAGGGGAATATTGCCAGCAGACTGAGGGAGGAGGTCACTGTACCCCCAGCAACCCTGGTGAGATGCATCTGGAATACTGACTTCAGATCTGAGCTCCTCAGTACCTGAGAAATATGGACCTACTGGAGAGACACTAGTCAAGGGCCTTTAGGATGATTAAAGGATGGGATCATCTCTCCTGTGAGGAAATGCAGAGAGAACTGGGACTGTTTAGGCTGGAGAAGAGAAGGCTCAGAGGGATCATATCAATGTAAATCATAAATCCTGATGGAGGTGAGTAAATAGTACACAGACTCTTCCCAGTGATGCCCAGCAACAGGAGGCAATGGTCACAAACTGAAATATGGGGAATTATAGTTAAACATAACAAGAAATTCTTTCATATGGTGGTTGAACACTGGCACAGATTTCCTATAGAGGTTGTGGAATCTCCAGCCTCGGAGATATTCAAACACTGACCAGACCCTGTTCTGAGCTCCCTGCTCTAAATGCTTCATCTTTCACTAGAGGGGTTGATCTCCAGAGCTCCCGTCCAACCTCATCCATCGCATTGCTCCGTGAAAGTGAACCATGGTTTTTGTCCAATGCAGTCAACTGTGTGAATGTCTCCCAACAAAAGTAAAACCTTTCTTTTCATATTGACTTTTGTCTGTTTTCCCTGCTGATCTCCAAAATTGTACTCTTTGTTGGAAATTCAGTTTATGAGTGTTACCTCCTGTGAATCAAGAGCATGTGCTTTTTTCTAAGTGACAGGTTGCTGCTTCTAACTCTTCAATATCAGCAGAGAAATATTTAGAAAGGAGCCACAGGGCAGAGAGCTAGACCCTTTTGCTCATCTCACTTGTAGGCAATCAGTTCACCCAGAAGCTGTCATCTGAAGTCAATCCACTGACTTTACAAAGTGCATGCAATCTCAGAATTGTTTCCTCAGAGAATGCTGCATCTAGCAAACAAATTGGAATGAAGCTTATTCACCTGTGGGCCATTATAACAGCAGTGGCAGCTTGGTAGGGCAAGAAACATACAGGCAATTTAATCTGCAACTAACAGACTGAATCTGTTTGGCATAGGAGAGAAAGAAAAAAAACAAACCCAAGCAACCCAAGAGATAAGGACTAAAGTCAGAAGAATCCCATAGGAAAATATTTCCTTTTTCTGTCTCTACAAACATGACCCATTTTTACTTCTGGCAAGGGGTTTCTTCATGGGGTTTTTTTTTCCCTTCAAGTGCTCTTTTTTCTTTGCCCCATTATGCTTACTAAAGTGATTTCCAGTAATGGTTGAAGAGTGTGAATGCTCCTTCTTTATTTGCAGGATGTCAAGGTGCATGCCAGTTTCCTTTAGGCTACCTGGAGGGAAAAGGCAATGGGCTATGCAATAGGCACACATCCACAGCAATACTTTAGGCCTTCATGATCCCCTTGGGAGGAAGGAAAGCTTCAGGCTCTTTCAGTCTGGAAGAGCAGAGAGGTAGATAGATTCATGCCTCAGTAGTTCTGTGTTAAATACTATATAGGAAGGGAGATGCTCTGAGAAATGCCAATGGAAATGTAAGAAGAAGGATGAAAATCATTGGAAGAACTGCTATAAATACGTGTTTGTCCTGGATTACAATCATATTGGTAGTGATGGTGACATACTGACAGACAGTCAGACAATTTTCTACAGACAGACAATTTTCTACAGACTGTTGTAGAAACCTTGACTAACATTCAGCAATTCTGAGACCAGCATAACTCTATGGAATGCTTCCAAATCTTCCTCTTCAGATGTTAACCACTCTATTCTCTCTGGTGAAAATTCTGCAAGCACTGTTTTGCAGTTATTTCTTGGTAATATGATTTATTTATAATGCAACACAGGCCTTGTTTCTTGCAGGGTAAATCAAGTAAGTATATTCTATCCTGCATTAAATGGGATAATAGGAGCATCTCCTATGGCATGTGGTCTGCTTTGGCACATTGCCCTGGCACTTTTTGCATAGGAAAGACCTAGTACCAATTTATCCTGTCATCCATGCAATAGAACAGGAATTTTCAATTCATTTTCACATTCCTTAGATGTTCTCAGATGAGTGTTAAAAAATATAAGGTGCTTAATCACATTTTACTTATTTTACTGGCATTTCTTGTCTCATACTAACATCAAAGGATGAACATAGCTAGAGTGAGCAAGCCAACGAGATCTTGATACTGAGCAAACTGGTCCTAACTTGAAGAGGAATCATAAGAAACATGCCTTGCAGTGAAATCACTCCCTCACAGACTGATGTATGGGAACCTGTTTTGAGAAGGGGATGGTTACAGGTAATATTTCTCTTAGGAGGTTCCTAATTGTTTTCAGGCATTCTGATCATTACTTTTCAAAAATCTTTATTTTCTCTATGTCTCTTTTCACCAAAGAGGACCAAATGAAATGCCCAATGATGCAGCTCAGTAGTGTTTCCACAACAAAGGATCACTTTGAAATGACATAAGACTTTTTCATTTCCATTCCCTGTCTGTTTTCTAACAAACAGAATGTTCTTCCTCTGAGAAGTTGTAGTATATTGTAGGGTACAGATTTCCAGACTTCTGGAATGCACAGCATCCCAGGTACTTTGACCTGGGCTATCCCTGAATCCCATTCTGGCATCATTAGCTACCTGCACCATCCCACTGTGAGTTTGCTTTAGTTTTCACTGATACCTTGAACTGTTTCCAAAACATATACAGTATTTGTCATATTGAATTACCACTCTCTTTATTATAGCCTTTATGCATATCACAGAATCAAAGAGTGGTTTGGGTTGCAAAGGGCCTTAAAAATCCTCTAATTCTAACACTGTCCCCCACCATGGGCATGGATGCCACCTACTAGAGCATCTGGCTCAGGGCCCCATTCAACTCATCCTTGAAGTTCCAGGGACAAGACATCCCCAGCTTCTCTGGAAAATCTGTTTCAGTGCCTCACCACCCTCTGAGTAAGGAACTTCTACCTAACACCTAACATCTAACCTAAATCTCTCTTCTTTTAGTTTAAAATCATTCCCCTTTGTCCTATCTCGTACTTTTCTCTCTTATAAGAGTACATTTGTTACAATCTAGCATGTGGGCTGCTTGGGAAATGTTATGGGAAATATTTAACATTTTTGGATATGTATTTTGCAGATAGTATCCCTGATCTCACACCGGATATGTTGTTGGTATACTTCTGTGGCAACCTGTTTGTGTTGTGCCTCTTTGTCCTCCTGGAGCCTGCTGTGGAAGTACTGATAATGACTGAGTGAAACCTTTACATTTTAATGGTATAAAAGCTCCCTATATGTCAGACTAAATATCTGCTCAATTATGTTCCTTAACACCTCTCTACAGTTTTAAATCAAACTATATAATTTAGAAGTAAAGTTGTGCCTGATAATTCAGAAAATACACGTCTTCTTTTTGACTAATAGATACAAATTACCCATCATTTTAAACCTGATATTAATACTAATATTGGTATCACAGCACTGAGATGAACTCCCTGTTCATGAAGTGTTATCATTGCAGACATCTGGCAAATTGGTTGTTAACTTCTGACACAATTGGTAGGTTTTTTAATTTTGCAAAATTCTGTTTCAGAAAAAGAGTGCCCATTTTCCAGTGATGAACCATTTTAATGATTTTATGTAGAAATACAGCTGATGAAAAATAATGTCAAGGGACTTCTGAATTCAGTTTTTTATTTTCCATTCCAGCAGTACTCACTGCAATATCACAAAATTATGTCTTATGAAAATGACACAGGTACACTTCAGTTTCTGTTTCAGACTGCCGACCATAAATAGGAAGGATTACACTAGTATCAGGAGAATGTCCTACAATGCTTGGATTGTCCAGCAAACAGAAGCATTAAAATAATTTATTCTTTCTATTACACTTGGCACATGCATTGCCTGAGGCATTCATCTTTCGCAGTTATTGCTCTCTTTTGCTAGGAGCATCCAAATGAGGAAATAAGAGCCCTAACTTAGTTTAAATTTTAAAATCAGACTAATACTAGGCTTAAGAATATGCTTATATAGCCCATATATAAGAATATTATAAGATACTAGAAGTTCAACCAAAAGCTCATATTATCACTGTCACTCCATTAGATTTCTTTCTTGAGCACCAGTATGTGGCAATTATTGCAAAATACAGTGGAATATAATAATACATAAATGTTCATGCTTGGTCAGCTCAGTGATCTATTCAGCTCAGTATCTTGTCTTTATTAGCAGTTAATCACGGATGTTTCCAAAATATGAAGACTCTATTATCCTGCAAACTGTTTCCCAGACACCTGTTTTTCCACAAGTTCTTTTATTTAAGGGATTTGGTTGTGTGCTGAAGTGTGAATGCTTATGGCTCTTTTCTACTTTACCATATCTGCCACAATATAAAAAATTGTTTGGCATTCACAGACAATAGAGGTTTCAACAACTTGACTTCTCTTCAGATGCAGGCAAGACTCATATTTTGATTTTTACTGCAAGTTGTCCTATATTATGATATTTTATTATAATTAGAATAATTTTAATTATAATTCTATTAATTTAATATTTTATTTGTAATAATAATAATAACAAGGTGTAAAAAACTGATGTTAAAACACAAGATGCTGGTTATGGCAGTGTGTACCAGTCTGACACTGCCCAGTTACAGGTTAAATTACCTACACTTTTCTTAATAAACTTAATTTGTTGATAGGTTTTAAACATACAGCTTATTTCTAATAACTATTCTGACAATTGCAGAGAAAATCATCCTCAATAATCAGTTTCTGTATGAAAATGCTCTAATTCTAGCATTCAGGCAAAGGCACTGACTAGTATTTGTCCCACCTGTAAAAAACTATACCATAGTTTTTCCAGCAGGTAGGTAATAATTAGCCCTTTTATTTATTTCAGCCATTTTAACTGATTCCAAAATATGGTTCAGTGATTCTCTCTTGGATGAAATCCACATGGTTTCAAAATACAGACACATTTGCCACTTTCCAGTCCCACAGGATGGTAGCCGATTTTAATGAGCTTTTTAAACATTTTCCGTATTGGATGCATATTTTGTCTGTTTCAGGGTATTTCCAAAACCCTGCAAAGCATTCAGTCTTCAGAACTCTCAACTTAATTTATCATTTTGTTCTGGCATGTCTCACTAGAGAGCTTGCTAGACTCTAAACACAGACAGGAGGGAAAAAAACAGCCCTGCATGATGATAAAGTCCAGCACTTTGCTGAATGGGTTATAAACGCAATAAAACCTGAAACAAAGTACTTCTGGAAAGTGCACAATTTGTCCATGCTCCAGGAGGCACGCGCTACAGTCCCAGAGCAGTGCAAGTGGCACACTGTTCTGCACTGAAATAATGTACAAGTCTCACAGCAATCTGGTGGGGAATTTGGAAAAGAGGTGGTGGGAGAGTTGTGAATTGAAAAGGAAAATCCAGTGAGGAGTAGAGAGAAATCACAGTGAAGTCGCTCTTGCAACACTCTGTAGATGAAGTCCCAATTTGGGGAGCTTGGAAGAAATTAGATTTTGAGTGGAAATGCTCAGATTTTAAAAGTAATTTCTTAGCACACACAGAGTTTAACTGCATATGCAATTTTATTCAGTACATGGCCTTTAAGAAAAGTTTTTCTGGAAATATAAAGATATGCTGCTTATTTTCATCTTAGTATTGGACAAATCCTCATCATTGTTAAACTCAATTTTAATAGTAATTTAAGTGTTATTTTACTGTATCATTGGTAACTAGAAGTGTGTGTTGAAAAGTAGTAATAAATCAATTAATTTTATTTGCATTGAAAAATTAACAGAAAATTCTATTTTAAATAATTCAGAAATCAAAGTTTAGTTGATACAGGACAAGATTATCATAAAGGTGGCTTTCTACACTTGTTGTGACAGAACATAAGACTAGCAAAATTAAAATGTGTACTAAATATCATCTGTTATTCTTTTAATACCATCACCCTATCCTGCTGACTAGCAAGTCCACTAACACTAGATCTTAAATCACACATAAGCTGAAGCAAATACTCTGAAATCTAACCCATAAAAGCTATATGCAATAAATTCTATTAGGCTAAATCATGTTTCCGTGAGGATAAATATCACAACAGCATGAATCTTTCACTAAACAGACATTTCAAAATTGCCAAGAAGGAGTCAACATTCTTAATCAGCCAGGACCACATTAGGAATTGTGATACAGTTCATTACTTTTGAGATGTTGCACAGCATTAGAGACTTCCATAGGCTTAATTTGACATTAAGCCATCTAACTGTGTAAAATAAATTATAAGAAAACAAACTTCAAATACATTTACCTTCCAAGCAAATCTGAATTTTGCACACATATTTTCTTCCTGAGACGATAAGGGTAGAATACAAAAAATGTATGCTTTAATATACATTAAAAAATAAATCAACATTAACCTCTATTTTTTCTTAGCCATTTAACTCACAATTAAGTGTTGGGAAAATAAGCATTTTTAGTATAGCAGTTATTGCTATTGAAAAATGCCAGCACTCTGGCATATTTTTTCTACACCAAGTTTATACTAGAAAAGTAATACGTTCTACAATCTATTTGAAGAATTTTGCCTTTTCTGTTGTCCATAAATTACTTCTTAGAACTCAGAATGCTTCAGTCTTTATATAAATGTATTTGAATTGCTTTCAAACTGTGTTTGTGTTTGAGGGATTTTGCTTACTGAAGCCTACATTCAAGGTTTATTTTCTATAAATTTTTAAAGTATGAACTACCTTATGAGAATGTTCAAATCCACATTAGAGGAGGTTTTTCAGCTCAAGATGTCTCACTTTTTTTTCCCCCCAGTTTCAAGAATGGGCCATCATGGCTGTCATCTTCAGTACTCACTGAAAGACCAAAAGATACACATAGGACATACAGGCATGGTAATGTCAAAACTTCACATTGAGACAGCTCATGGTGAGGAGTTGCACAAAGGACAACAAATGGAAGCATAGCCTTCCCTAACCCCTCTGCCTGGACACAGACAGCACTCTGTGTACTCAGGTAAGGAAATGGTACTGCTGATATTCAGAGGAAGGGGAACAATGCAACCTGCTGTTCTTAAGAGCAGGAAACAGCTAATTATAGGTTAGGACATATACACAACCTGTTACCCATAAAGCCTTATAAAGTCTTTATTACCAAGTCTTTATTCCTGGCCATTTTAACTTCCTCACTGTTCCTTCATGCCCCACTCCTGCAAAACTTTACAAAACTGTTTTGAATGCTAAGCCTTGTCAGCAGCCTCAATTACCTCAGTGGCTCTCTGATCCAAGAAGGAAAATATATTTTTGATCTTCACAGGCCTGAGGCTTTAAGTATACACAGCCTGAGGCAGGAGCTTCATTTATGCTTCCATCTGACCATTGCTGTAACCGACCAAAATAAATAATACCTGTGTATGAGTGTGATATCATTAAAACATGTGACTAGTTACATTAAGTGTTAGTCCTGTGTTTGAGGTGCTGAAGATTAAAAATGCCCCAAAACAAACAATCCTTCCTGTTGAGCAAATGGGACTGATTGTGTCTTTTGTAATATAGAGAAAGGGCAGGGAAAAGGCCATTTCAGGAGATCAGCATAGCACAGGACTGACTGCCTGCAACTAGAGCTCAGGCTGTTTGGTTCTGTAGAAATCTATTGCAGATCTCCCTTGCCTTCCAGGACTCTGGGATTTCACCTCCTGAGTTAACGGGAATTGAATGAAAACTAAATGTCCTGCCAGAATCACCCTATTCCTATCTGCTCATCTTACTTTCTGTAGTCTGGAAATGAATTGAAAGACAAATTTTTTTTTTCACATAGAGTCTTTGAGATCTGAGGTGGAATTGTTTGCACATGATTTCTAACTTCCCTTTTAGTGTCATTTGAAAGATAACAGACTGCTGAAGTCTTCCTGAATTAATTAATTTCTCCTTTTTCTCCTCTACAAAGGAATACTCCTTTTGAATAAAGAGAACCTGCTAAGGGAAGACAATTTTCATTGCTGTTTCTGACTTACTATGTCAATGAATACATAGCATTTAATGTAAGATAATTCTTCACCTTCTACCAGCATTATTCTTGATTAGGTTTCTCAGAATGCCTGGTTTTTGGAAGAGGAGTGCTCTGTTCATGGAAGTAATGAGGGGATTGGCCTGCTTTCTGTGCAAGACTTTGCTAACCTACCATACACATTCTATTAACTTGTCAGAGAGCTGATGTACAGCAGGATTAGGTGAGCAAATGGTCTAAAGAAAGGATATGGAAACCCAGTATCAGGACAGGTGCCAAGTTCCACACTCAGAAAGAACAATCAGCCCTGTGAATGCAAGATTTTGCAAAATGAGTAATAAAGTCTCTCCTCTACAGAAACATATCAGGGTGCCCCATGAAAATTAGTGTCAACAGCACTGCGTTACTGCAAAAAGGGTAAAAGTCAAATTAGGACATACAAACCAGAGTATATTTTATATAAAGGATGCAGAATATGAACTTCTCTTTCATTTAGCAGTGGTAGGACTGCAGCTGAAATTCTATGTCCACTTTTGGGCAACACTCTTCCAGAAAAACATGCATTAATTTGAGTGGAGATCCAGGCCAGATCTAGAGGAGCAAATGGTAGTCTAAAAATGCAACTTCTAAGGAAATTTTGAATAATTTTTTTCTACTTATTCTGCAAAATTAAAGTGAGGGGCTGTAGAATGACATTCAACAAATCTGTTAGAAGCTTTGAACACTAAGGAGTACTCTGGTCTCCACATCAATGAGACAAGGACAAGAATGAATTGGTGACAAGAGAGATTTAGATTAGTTTTTAGAAAGATTTCCAACTCAGAAGATTGATTAACCAAGGAACAAATCCTGTGAATTTTCCATTGCTGGAAGTTTGTGAGTGCTCATATTAGACAGATGTCTATCCAGTATGACACAAGTACAGGTAACTTAGAAAAATCTCTCATGTTCTATTTTAAGCATTAATTTGTTTCACCTTTTTCCCAGTATTTTATTGCAATTCTATAAACTTTGAATACATAGTCTAAATGAAAAAGACACAGGCTGAAGCCATAATCCAGCAAAACAGAATCTAAGTATTTGTATTTAATGAAGTAAAATGCTCAGGTGTTAACCAGACTTGAGTCTGAAAAAGCAGGGCAAAAACAAAATGAAGGGGTGACAACAGGACAGCTGACAGATTGCATAACAAAAATGAGTAGCAATTTTGTTTATGTCAGATGAGTGCTGACTCAATTATAGCTCTATTACTACCCTTGAATAAATTATTTGTTAAAAAAAGAGTAAAAGGAAATAACACAGATTAATATGGGAAGGTGCAGTGCAAGAGTAATTAGGAAGTGTTGTGTCTACAGTAAGACATCCAAAATGCAATTACTTAAAAAGTATTTCATTCTAAACCACATTTACAATACCATTCTTTCCACAAACGAAATTGTTTTAAACTAGCAATGGAAGATAATGTCATCTTTATTTGCATTAAAAATTTAAAAAATCTATAAGACCTATGCACTTATGTGCTTTTTAAAAAGAGCCTTGAAAAATATCTTCTTTCATTTCAATGCCTATTTGTGGTGCAAGCTAAAATTATCTAACTATAATAATAACAGTAAGTATATAAAGATAATTCTTGACTAATGAATATGATAGTTTTCAAGTTGGGAGGTATTTTGCATTCTTAGTTGTAGCACAAATGCTTTATTGCAAAATGATAGACATTTTTTATAGCTCTTGCAAATATGTCTGCCACAAACATAAAATGTCACTAGTCACTTACTACATTTAATTTTAGCTTGCAAAGTGGAGTTTGAAATACCAGATTTGAAATCTTTGAGTGTTAGAGGAAAGAACAATCTCTCAGTTTGAAACACCATTGTCAGTTCCCTCAAAAAAACCTGAATTTAAAGTTGGGAGGCAGCTGAAGGTTTGAATTTCACAGATGAGTCTCATCATATATTGACAGCCACTGCATAAAAAAGTATATGCTTTTATGCAGTAGATAGAATGCATTCTCATTGACCATGTATTATGGAATTTATTTGAAAGTATGTTCACACAGTCAACAGTGGTGAAAACAAATAAATTCAGATATTTCTAAAGGTTCTAGTTTTGAATCTTTTCTTTATGTTTTTTAATGCAAAGAATTTATAGATCGCAGTATTAATATTCATTGTCATCTAACATATTACTAATAGGATGCTAATGTGCTCTTACCTTTCATTTTCATAGCAATTTTTGCAAATTGCATATAATTTACATATTTATGGTATGATAATTCATATTAGAATAATTGTCAGAAGGCATAAATACATGTATTTTTTTGTTTTAGTGATGATAGATACCTTGAAGCATTAGGTATTGATACATATCCCTTTTTACTTACTACTTGATTAGATATATTAAATCATGAGGTATAGAAAGGTAAGGACAGTTGTAGAGGTGTTCATGTGTAGCCAGTGTTAGCTTGGGACTACTTCTGATGTTTATATTCAAAATATTCATCTCAGAAAGAGGACATTCCTTCAGGAGACATTTTAACTTTTTATCATGGGAAAAAATATATCTCAAATGTTTCCATTGGTTCCACATATTGCAAGATATATTTAAACTATTAATGGCCTACAAAGAAATAAAAATACCATTAAAGGGAGTATGGCCAGCAGCTGGGAGGCAGTATTACAGTTTACATTGTTCTAGCACTGCAAAGCCTCCTGGACAGAAATAAGGATCTTGAGCACAGAGAAATTGCCCTGGCAAATGTGGCAGAGGTCTAGCATGAGGAGCAAAAACCAACCAAGGCAAGAAAGAGAAGGCTTTTCTGGAACCTGAAGAGAACAGTGAAGATTTACTTTGGTCCAGAAAGCTACTGATACATTTCAGTTAGGAAAGCATGAGGAGAAGACCAGCACACAGAGAACATAGTTTCTGTTAAGAAGTATTTAAATTCTTTTTTTTAGTGTGGCATCTAACAGATCTGATTTTTCTGTGTTCATAGCATTACTTTTTCTGCCTTACTAATTGTATTCTAGCAATTTAGAGTGTTAGAAACCTTTTTAGAGGCTTCTGGCAAGTCACATCAATAAAATAGAAATGGCTCTGTTGTGCACAAAAATCTGATTCATTTTCCAGTGTGCAACAAGCTAATAATTACACACTCGATAGAGACATTAATTATTTATTTCAGAGTTGCACAAGCCTGGGTGCTTGGTGGTATTCCACAAATAAAGGACACAACTATCAAAACCTTTTGCTATTTATACATTTTAGCAAACAATGAAATTTGTGGTTACACATTACATAGTTCTCTTATTAATTAGTATTCTATCTTCTATTGGTTAATGGTTCTCTCACCTCTCATGAGTCACATGCTCTGTCTTTCTCTTCTTTTGGGTCAGTGGGTACCTTGGCTCAGCAGTCCATGAGTCAGCAGTCACAATCTCCCCCTGCCAGAATCACCTTTTACCCCATTGGAGCTGATTTCAACACCGTTGCTGAGTTGGCTTTGCTAGTTTCTTCCACATCTTGGGAGTTCTGCCAAATGTACTTGTGGCCCATAAATTCTGCACTTTTTGTGTCCACTATCCTTCTTCACAGCTTTTTTAACCCCCCTTTGAAACCTGTCCCACCCTAAATAATAACAAGGCATTTCTACCAGCATGTAATTTATGTTTTTTATACATGAACATCACTCAGAGTTTGCTAGCTGCTATATGTTTCATGGATTAGATCTCACTTCTTGTTGATTAGTCTCAAGATTATACAAAGGTGAAACATTTTTAAAAATACTTTCTTAAGGAAAATTTCAGCTATTTCGTATTTTACAACAGCTCCAGCCTAGGGTTCTGTGCCAAAATATGTTTCAGTCCCAAGTTGGCTTTCCTGGGGATCCTCATTGCCTCATGAAAACCTGGCCCTCTCTCCTGTGCTCAGGAGGAATACTGTCAGTATTAAACATTATAAGTCATGAGGCTGGTCCCCAGAATAACAGTGTAGTTCAGAAATCATGCAGTTTAAAAGTAAAAATACATCTCATTCTCTACTTTCAGTTAGTAGACCCACGGAGTGTAGATGTGCTACATCTTCACGTTTTTCTGTTAGTTGCTGAGGTTTGTATTTTTTTTTTTAACAGTCATGACTCTATGGCTTCTTTTTTTTTTTCTTTCAGCAGCTAGGTCTCTGATAAACTTCAACTTAAATCAAATTGTGAGCATTATAAACCCTGATTGATTCTAATTGCAGTTGCTCAAGACTCAAAACTCCCATCAAAAAAATCCTACTCCATGTGAAAAATAACCACAGGATTTGTCAAAAGATGTTTTTACCCAGTGTGTATTTTAAAGAGCAGTTCAGTTCAGAAACTGTAGAAAACATGTCTTTTCCCCATGTGCATACCATGTCACATATGCTGACTTCAGTTAAGAAAACAAGTGTCTAAGACCTTTAATTCCTACCAGCCCTGAAAAATTAACCCTTCTGAAACAGCTGGTGAGACTTGTCATTACCTGGGCAGTCAAAATATTTGCCCAGTTCTCACTGAGAGACCAAGGGATTAAAACTTTGAGATTAAGGTATGGTTGCAACAAAAGTTATAATCTTTTTGTGTGGTTTTTAATGGGAATGCCTTGATTTATAAGCTCAGATTGAGTTTGAAGACTCAAAGCTGAAAAAACATCCTGTTTTTCTTCCACTTAAAACAAGCACTTTCAATTTGGAATCAATTCAAAGACAATAAATGCAGAACATTATGATGCTATTTCTACAGAACTGCTTTTCTAGACTGGAACTACATTTAGAAGTCAAAATTGTCAAAACATGTCAAGAAAGTGATGAAGCACCAATGGAGGCTACATAGCAGAAACTGAGCATATCCTTCCACTGAGCCACTCTCACTGTCATAATCCTGCAGCAGCAGCCCTCCCTACCCATGGCAGCTCCTGGGCTCACTTTATCTTGGCTTGCTGCTCAAGAAGGGGAAAGGACACAAAAGGAAAGAACTCTCTATCCTCTTATTTGATTCCAAACAAGATAGAGTTGTTTCTCTTGTTTTGCTGTTTTCTAATATGTTTTCTTTTATAAGTACTGTTATTGAAATAGTGGGCTAAAATGAAGAATATAAAAAAACCAACAGAGATAAAACCCTAGACAGCAAATACAGCAGCAATGATTGGATAACATATGTCCCATTGTGCCAGAAAAAAAATGATATATTGAATTAGATGCAGATTAAACTACTGACAGTTCATCACAGTTATGCTTAACAACTGCTTAAAGATATATCAATCAATAGTTTGAAATAATATCTCTGCATTTGAGTAAGAAGCAAACTTACAACATAAGTTTTTATCTACTAAAATTCAAAGGTATTTTGTTTTAGTTTTATGAGAACATAACCAAAGTTACCCACATAATGAAGATCTTAATACATTTCAAACTTCCTTTGCCCACTTGACACAAATCAAAGCTAAGATAAATGCCATTTATACATCAGTTTTCCTACTTGTAGAACTACTGAACTACTGAAAAAGAGCAAAAGGGGAAAATCCTTTTTATTATTAGGATGAATATTACTTCTGGATGAAACCACACAACAAATCTGTGAATCTTCATAGAGGAATATGAAAGAAATATGAAAGAAAAGAGTTATTTTTTCAGATTCAGAGACAGATTTTGTAAGTATCTGTATGTCATAAGTATCATAGTATAAGTATAACGCACTTCATTGTTTTGTGTTGACTTTTACTTTTAAAAATATATTCCATGCAATATTAGAAACAATAAATATTATGAATTGTTATAAAGGAGATTGCTAGTGGTCCATAACCTTTTTCACTCTTTGTATAGGGAGAAAACTATTGGGTTAAAGAGCAGATGGCACAGTACCACCCATCGTAACACTTCGAAATAAAAGACAATTCCGTATCTGTCTTCATAATCTCTTGAGAAAAGACAGATATTAATAGCAGACAGCAAGAGAAAGGGTTGAAGCCTTCTTAAAGATTCCAGGCTGTAGGCAGGGATGGAAAGGCCCTTGCCTGGAAGCTTACAGCCAGAGTGCAAGTGAGGGCACAGCTCCCTGGGATGACAATCCCCTTCAAGGGGCATTGAGACCTGCACATAATATGCCCTTGGGGGTCCTTATTCCCTCCCAGTGACTGACAATAGGGAAGACAGTGTAAAGTGGGAGGAAGAAAAGCTTCTCTCACATAACATGGGGTTAAAGTTCCAGTTCTGTACTTGCTGAGTCTAGACAGCTGCTGCAAGCAGGGCACATGCCACGGTTCGTTCCCCTTGTGTCACGATGGCTGCCTCCTGGACAGCCCCGAGCACACGGCTGACACCAGTGCCCTCATCCCCCACGGCGTCCTGGGCCCCCCAGACCCTGAGCAAGGGCTGCTCTGGCAGGTCCTGTCACCAAGTTCACAAGTCTGGAAAACAGAAGGGTCAGAAGTCTGGTCTGAAGGGCCATCATCAGACCACTCCTTTAGAGACACCCTAGAGGTAATCACTTCTTCCTAAATCCTAGCACATCACTTTCTTTCCCATCATGACATCCCCCAAAGAAACAAGAGTTGTATAAATTTCCTCTCATACACAAATCCAAACTTTGGACGGTTGCTACAAGTTCCTTTAGTAATACTATTTACACCACACTCAACACTGGATGATGAAACAAAGTATAAAAGACTTCCCAGTGTTTGGTGCAGGAACAGGTTTCTCTAGGCGAGTGTTCATGGCTTCTGCTTGGATTCCCTGCATCACAGATTTAAAGACTATGATATGAATATATGACATGAATACATGAAATGAATGCAGTTAAATGTTCATATTGAATATTCTCACGTTTCTAGGGGGAAAATGAATGACAATATTGACTATTTAGTCTGCACATATTTTTGAAATTATTACCCTAGCTGGTATTTTATCTTTTTACCTGTTGAAGCCTAGGTTATGTCATGTATTTATGTGAAAGCAGAGAAGGGTTAGAATCTCCCAGTGAAAGTATATGGAGGCTCTATAAATTTTAGCTTGAAGTTGAAAGCAATAGTATTGTTAATTTTCAGAAAGTTTATCTGTTTCAATCAGACTATGCTTGCTGTATTTAGCAACTGGGCTGTATAGCATGTTTTAGAGACAAATATTTACAAATTACTATTTCCTCCTGTGGACCACCATTCCTGCAAAACAGTCTAAAAATTTTGGCTCACCTCATTCCATAGTTGTCTTTGAAATTATCACACTGTGAAGCTCACACAATTGCCTACAAGATACAAGTGCTGAAATTGAAATACAAGACACAATTTGCATTGTAGGGTATCTATTTTGAAGAAAAGTTGGAAAGATAGGGAAAAAGTGTGAAGTCTCAGGCAGCAACTGAATCTGAATATGAAAACATGACAACTCTCTAATATAGTATGTCATTTCATAGCAAGATATCATACCAGTACCCTTCTGTTGTCTGTGATAATAGACATCATTGCACCTCTTATATTATTTAAGGCTATAACAGAGTTAAAACTTGAGAAAATGCAGTGGGAAGGAAATTGCCTGCATATGTTGATAACACATAGATCTGCTGTATTTCATATTTTAAATATTTTACAAAAGAATTTAATCATATATTCAGAGTGAACTAACAGTCTGACAGATAGTATGATAGCATATATTTTAGATTCACTCCAGAGCTGTAGCAGACACAAAATACAGTGCTGAGATTTTTAAAAAAAATTAACAAAAAAAAACAAAAACAAAAACAAAAACAAAACAAAACAAAACAAAAACAAAAAACAAACAAACAAACAAACAAACAAACCCAAACAAACAAAAAACAAAAAACACCACAACATGTACCAGTGAATTATAGTATTCCATTAATAAATGGGTCCAAATGAAAATATATTTTTGCTGGGTTTTGAATGCATGTTAAAGACAAAATATGTGAGAATAGGGACAGCAAAACCATGATTCATTATCCCATCACTGCATAGACTGAAAGCTGTTTATGAATGAATTTAACTTCATGTATGTATGTCTGCATCTTTCTGGCTGTAGTTCCACAGCAGATCATTTGTGATCCCATTGAAACTGGGCACGCAATGCCAAGAAATCCAGCAGAGTCACCACTTGCTGCTCATTAGAATTGGCCAAGTGGGTAGCTTCCTTTGCACTTCAAACAGGTATTTCTTGTGAAAAAAAATGAGTGGCAGCAACAAGGTTCTGGAATTTGCTTTCAGGACTTCAACAGAAATTTTGTGTTAGAAATGTATGCTAAATGTATGCTTTGAGGGAGATGAATATGAAAGCTCAGTGGTTCTTCTTCCTAGTTAAATGCTAAAGCCATAAAGTCAGAGTTAATCTGGCAAGGCAGGCAGGCTCCCTCTCTGCCATCCTTGGTTGTGAGTGCCCCACTGCATCCAGGCTGCTCCGGGCGGGAGGGTTTATCAACCCTTGGCAAACTCTGGAGCTGTGACAATTGTCTGCCCCATCTGCCTCTTGTGCAACCAAGTTGTAGGTCAGTTTCTTCCTATAGGAATATCCCACCTGCCTGATCACTATACAAAGGTAGCAAGCATCAGCAAAAATCATTTTCTTTGTGAATCCTGGGAGGCTGCACTCTCCCTACTCACCCTTCCTCAGAGATGGGCTTCAGCGGCAGATGTTGGGTCATTCTCCTGAACAGGCAATTTAGAAATCATTGTCTATTATTAGCTACAATGAAATTTTCAGAGGAGGAAGTGAAGCATCTATTGAATACAAGCAATAAAGGGATAGGCATTTTTTTATATTTCTTAGGCGTGAAAAGTTTTTTAAAAAAATAATTCTGAACTTTCACCTTAAATTAATAATGCTTTAAAACCAAAGTATTGGATATTCTTACAAATACCATGTATTTATAATGTGCATTTTCATAACCAACAAAGGATTAAATATATTGCTTCCACAAGATACACTTTAGCAGAATTTTCCTTGTATTTTTTCTTTTCCTTTAATATAGTCTAGGAAAAAAAAAAAAGAAATCAAACAACAATAACAGCAACACAAAAAAAAAGAACAACAACAAAAGCAAACAAACAAAAAACCCCAAAAACACAACACCACCCCCCAAACCATTACCCAATGAAAAAAGCAAAAAGCACTTGATAAAAAAAAGCTGGTTCTATAAGCATTATGTTCACCCAAGGATTTTGCTGGAATCTAGCTCACACCAAAGACTTTTATTCTTGGAGATCATTAGTTTGATCTTCACTCCTACCTCTTCACAATCTTATTTTCAAAAACTTTTTGAAAATTATTCTGGTTTTTACTATCAAATGTCTTTGGGACCAGTGAAGACACTGAGAAAAAATTTGGGCAGGAAGTGCCATAAAAGTACACAGCACACTCACAAGGTTTTATGTCCCTTAGGAGCCAGGCAAAAAAAAAACCCAGAGGTGATCCATTGTGCAAACTTCTTATTTTCTCAGCTGCCTATATTAAATCTTACTTTTAGATTAATTTAATAATTTTATAGCAGTCTACCTTCAAATTTCTTCCTTTAGAAAAAGGGCAGCAGAAAATTTATGGAAAATAAAGATATGCTGAGTTCAGTTTTCTTATATAAGAGAGGAGTTATTAGTCTTCTATAATATAAATTACAACCAGACTGAGTGTTTAATTAAAAGAAAATTGCAAATGGAAAAGTACTCATATGACTCTACTCCAGAGATCTCTTGATACAGAGTCTAAATTAAAAAGAAAACTCCATAAATATCATAATCTTTGACCTGCTTTTGCCAAATATTTCATTTTTATTACAGCTTTGTTATGCTCTCTGAGTTTGTTTGGCAATACACAGAACACACATTAACCACATGGAAACTTTCATCTTTTCGATGAAATAAACATATTTTCTTTGTTTCTCTTCCTCGCATCACTGACAACAGGCTTTTGTGTCCAACTGTGATAATGTCCTGTGTTCAGAACATACACGTCCCTGTATGAATCTAACAACAGGCAATTGACATCTTGATGGCTTTCTTGTCCTCGATGAGGGATAAACAAACACATGCAAAGCAGCCCATGCTTAAACGGACAGAAAACTCATTCTGACGAGTGGGGCTTTTGTGCACCTGTTACATTTAATACATATGTCAGGTGCCATCTGTTGGAAAGGCATTTTTCCCTCTTTGTGCTTTAAAAAAGACACAAATAAAGTGCTGAAAAGCTTGAACACTGCAGAGGGAAAGAAATGCCTGTTAATGACTGTCCATCAAGGCCTGCGGTTTCAACATAAAAACCACATTACAGCATAATGAGATCTAAATCAATGGATAGCTCTGTTTCCTGGCTGCTCTCATTACTCACAAAAACCCACAATGAATCCACATAATTTTATTTGTGGTGACCTAATAGTACTGTGACAAAGCCCTAATTACTTTAAAATATTTTTATTTAATATTCAGTGGGTAATTGCTGTTGAAATTAATATTTGTTTTTGAAGAAGTCTTTCTCTTCGTTTTTTGATCTATTGATTGATATGCAGTCATCCCTTAATTGTGGTAATTTTGTGAGCTATTTTCTGTGTTTAAAATATTCTTTTCATATTCATCTAACTATGTTGATGATTAGAAAACCTAAAATAAAAATTAAACCATTCTAAATCTAATTGTTTTGGAATTTCTTTATGGAGTGTAACTTGTGTCTGCAAATGGATCCATTGCACGCAAGTCCTTTTTTAGCTATTTCATTTCTTAGTTTGAGTAGATCTAAATAAATCATTATACTCTCTTGTTCTTTTTCTGAAAAGCACTCTTCTCTATCTAGGCAGTATTTTGAGATGTCTTCCTTCATTGTCAGCTGATAGTTGATTCAACAATGGAAATTTACTCTGCCTTTCTACAGTCACTTTACTGTATAAGATTTTCTTTGAGTTAGGCTTGGAATCTGGAAATGTTTTGTGTAGCAATTACAACTGACTTTTTCTTTGTGAGATAGGGAGACTTCCAGTTACCATCCAAAACAACTGTAGCAACTCTCATGACATCCTTATTCCTCCCAGAGACCCAGTTTATTGTTCCTTTTGACTTATAATGTAGTCAGGAGATTACCTGAAGGAAATCTAAATGAAAAAATTAAGAAAACTGATTTAAATAAATGCTTTGTTTATATACCTGTCAAGATACACCAAAATTATGATGATTTCTGAACCCTAATATTGCTATCAAATAGGGTTTCAACTTACGCTGCTAATATATGAAGTCACAAAAAGTAATGCAAGACCAAATTAATTTAGAAATGTATGTGAAGAAGGGTTTTGTTCTAAAATATAATCCTTCCTGTACTTAAACATAGGTAAAAGTGAGCAATTATTTTGCTTAATTCTTTTCTCTTTATTGCTGATACGTTGAATTGTGGGATATGCTGATATGCTGATATGCAGAAAAGTGGGAATACACTCAGAATATAACTGTGGAGAATGAAGGTCTTGCTGATTGCAAGGTGTTACAGTAATAACAGCAAACTGAAATCTACCCAGGAGTATTCCTTTTCCATCTAACTACAGAATAATACTTAAACTATAGGAAATTGTTGCATATTCTTGGGTAAAATTACTTTGCTTTGTGGATGCAGCCCATATAAAGTAGAGAATTGACTGAAATAACATATTCAGGGCTTAACTGCTGTAACAGTTGGAGACAAAACTTTTTAAAAGTCAGGACTGTCCCTTTTGACACCTAAAGCTGTGTATGTGGAGATCCACCTTGCCTCCTAACATAAACGTTCCTACTTTCAGCTTCCATTACAATTTTCTGAGCCACTATTCATGGTAAAAAATATCTGTTCTGCTTGGATATATTATTCTGATTTAGAGTTCTGTTGCGATTTTAATCTGTTGGTGGACAACTGCCAAGGCTCTGCAGGAGTCCTCAGAGGTACCAAAAATCCTGAGCACAACCAATGTCGGCAATGATGGAGGCTGCTGCTCTCACTTCTAATTAGAGTACTTCCAAAGGAAATGGTGTACCTGTATTCTCGGCATGGCCATCCTAGGAATGTTTCAAGCCAAATTGGTAATCCAAAGCACTGCATCACTGTAATTCAGAATGAGAACATTTGACATTTTCTGCTAACATTGAGTCACTCTGCTGCCAAGAAAGTAAGGTTCATGGGACCAAACAGAACAAGCAGTAAACAACCTAAATCCAGTGTCATAATTAGAGTAATGTCTTACTCTTATGGGCTTGCTCCCAGGATTTTCTGTACTATTATTTCTTAAAAAATGTCAGAGAGGGTTGTCTAGTACTGGGTGAAAATGACCACTCAAAGATGCGTTTGAAAAGGATGAAAGCAAGATGCTGCCACAAGGTTTAGATTTTTGCCTTTTTTTTCCTGAAGGTCAAAATCTATGCATAGTTCCTCAAAAGCAGGTATATGTGAGGCTTGGGTGTTGTAAAGAACTAGGTGTCTAGCATTTTCCTTCATGGGTAAATGAGAGATCTATTCCCCTGCTCTGAATGTAATATGTGACTTCTGGAATTTTTCACCTGCACCTTTCCAAAGAGATTTATCTTAGGATGTCGGGATTCTCCTGGTATTGAGTGCTCAAATCTAGATATGTGTGTGTGTGTGTGTGTGTGTGTCTAAGTCAGACTCATTAAAAAATCCAGTAATATTTACACATACCTTTAGGTGAGTATTTGCAAATTAACTAAACCAAGGTCTATTAAATCCTACCATCACATGAATTTGTTTTTTTTAATGTAAATTAATGTAATAGACTCTACTTCTCAGGAAATTGTGAAGAGGTGTGTTTTATTCTAAGCCAAACTGAACATTTCAGTCTTTTGTGGAAAGCTCTGCAATTATAACCACTTCTTTAGACACACTTAATTTTCTTCCTGGGCCCATGTTTACTACTTTTCTTCTGCTCATGAAAGAAAGGAGTAGCAATCACCTCTCTGTTACCACACCATGCTCTAAACTTACTGACCTTGTACAGCTTCTATAGACTAATAATCATGAAACAAGAGTGTATGCATATTCTACCTAAACTTCCAGGATAAAAAGTAACAGTGCCCACAAAGAAAAACTAAACAAAAGCCTGCACAACAAAACAAGCCAGTGTAATGCCAGATAAGGAAGGTCTTCTCCAACATTCACAGGTGGGTTCCAGTAGGCTGTTTTACTATTTTCGTGATGATAATAGCGTTATACAAAATATTTTTCAAAGAGGCTTAATATAATTTTGTAGTTAAACATGTTATTTTCAAATAGTGTTTATTTTAATCGGGTTAAATTCCCCAAACATTTCTCTATTATCACAGACCTCAAGTTCTAGAGATAATGAAAGTGAGTTTGTATCAGAATGAAAATCATTGTTAGAAAAAATGCTTTGCTTACAACTGTGACTACAGCACGCCACCATTGCAGTCTCTCGAGCTTCTGACATTCATGCCTCCTTTCTTTCTGACCTCTTTCTTACCAAGTGTTTGGGGATTTGGGCAAATATTTTAATTCTGATAATTCTAGATGTCAAAATACATTTGTATGACAACATAGGTCTTTTTGCAAAATATTCTAGATCCTGAGCATTTCCTTGAGGAACTATTAGGTCTAGTCTGTATTTTATAAATGTTGAAAACAATGAGCTGTGTTCAAAACAGTTATCTTATGTTCTAAAGTTATCATAAAATCTTAAATACACAGAAATTAGTTTTAAAATGTGGAAAGATAAGTTGTAGGTGACAATTATTTGATGTTTAGATTTGCAAAGTGTGTACAGATAGTGGTATACAGCTTCAAACTGTTTCTGTCTACACATTAATTCTTACTTGAGCATAGATACATTTAACCTCTGTGACAAGCTAAATACTGCTTTAGTTAAGCTAAAGCCTAAATATGTCAAGAATCTCAGAACAGAAATCTTGTTACTCTGACTGAGCCATGCAGAGGCAGGGAGTCTCTCCACCAATCTCCCCTGTTCTTCTGCACTTGAAATGGCCTTTTTATGCTGTTCATAATTTATACACCATATTCCTTAAGGCTTCACTCTGGCTAAACTTAATTTGATGTAGTTATTTCTGGGCAAAATATAGAGTTCATACATAGATGGAGATTCAAGCAACTTTGAGTTGGAGCAGGAGAAGCTTGGACCAAAGGCCCAGTGGAATAATGATAGGATTAGAGAACAGGCAGAGGAGGAACAGTTGAGTAATAAATGAAGCCCACCTTTGCTGTTATTTATGATTTGTTCATTATAGAAAAAAAGTGTTTCTTCCTGAATAATTCTGTTTGTATAAAGAGCTGTTCTGTGTCAGTGCATTTTATTCAGTTCTTCCTTTCTACTTCTTTTGCACTACCACTTGTTAACCAAACTTGATTTCAAGAAAGGTGGAAAACTACCTTTCCCAATAAATAAAGAACTCATTATGTCACTCGCTGCTACTTTTACACAATGGCAAATTATTAATTTAAGGGAAATAATATGTCTTACTAATATGTCTTTAGTCTTAAGTATTTGGGTTGCACAAGCATACAACACACTGGTGCCATCGCTGAACATTTCAGAGGCATCCTGATTGTCAGAATTACTAGAATATCTTGCAAAGACTGGTAGGCAATCAGTCTGGTAGGCAGTGTCCCACCACAGCTAACTTATTATAAAAGTTGACATCTGTCTGTCTATCTTGCAAGCTTCTACTCTAGCAAACACATTGAGACAAAAGCTTGAGACAACTCCAGTAAAGATGTAGAAATTTTCTTTAAGGTGGGAGCACTATTTCTCAGTCAGCCTTTTGAAAAACAAACTTGTCTCACTTTCAGCTCACTCTGCCACTTGGTCATTAGTTAGCTCATAGTTCCCAGACAGTGAATGAGATCAATGATAGCAAGATACTAAAAAGCATAGAGCAAGCAGAACTCTTTTTTTCCTGAAAATTATCTCCAAGGAGATGACATTTTCTGGTGGCACTCTAGCTTGAATTAAACCAAAAGTTTCATTAACCATCTATTTCTGAAATATTCTTCCCCCTTCTATCTATAAACCTGTAAAAGCTAGCACATATATAAATTAAGCAAGCACTCTATGTTTTTGATAGGAAATAATTTATGTTACTAAATGTGTGTGTGAATAAATAGCAAACTGTAAATCAAAGAACATGAACAAAGGGAGATGTTCTGTTTAACACTTGGCACAGTAACTAATAGTCAGAAAAAAACCCAACCAAACAACAAAACTAACACAGAAAGTAGATCAGCCTCTCCCTCAATACATTGTTGTCTGCAGCCTGTCCTTCAAAGTATTACCTTTTACAGCTGCTACCCAGATTTGGGCAGATGATTATGCATGCCCATAAGGGTGTGACTATGGACAGATCATGTATTCCTTCCCCATGAATCCTCATCTTCAGCTGCAGCTCACGTGGCATTATACGTCTTGAGCTGGCATTTTATTTTCTTGGTATTTTAGTGTTTATTTTGTTTGCTGCCTATTTTGGGATTTATTTGCATTTCCTTAATATTGTGCCTGGATATCCTGCATTGTTGATTTTTCATAAATAATTTTTCAGCTAAATTCTCTGGTGTACGAATACTTGGGAGATAACTAGAGATAACAACTTCAAAGAGGAGATTTTAATTGTAAATTAATACATGAAATTGATTATCTTAAGGGGTTAGTGATACAGTACTTTAATGTTGTGCTTTCATTATCTCACCACCTAAGATCTGAATCACTCCTTGGAAGTGCCTATCTCCATTGTAAATAAAGGTTGCCTAAGGCAAGTAGTTACAAATGTAAGCTTTTCAGTTGCATGTCAAACATTAAATGGACTGGATACAGGATCCTGGCCTGGATCAGAGTTTGCCTCACAGATCAAATAACATAAAATCTTTGGATGAAAGTTATTTTGTTTTCACATAATCTTTTACCTCTTACTTGGTATGTAAGTAAACCAGTAAACCATGGGTCGGCTACTATGAGACCAATATGTCAGTTCACAGAGTCAGGATGGATCTGTCTTGGTTCTTGTCTTCATCTGAGGCGAATGAAATTCATAGCAGGAGGTTTGACTGATTCACTGGCAGGAACAGCTTTGAATAATGGGTTGATATTTTTCACAATTGCCAACCAAATCCTGTAAAGTTTGTAAAAAAGATGTAGAGGTAGACCTCCATACCTGAATCGGGTTCAAGAGGACATATAATGTCTTTTCTAATTTTATAAATTCAAATTAGATGTGATTTTCCAGTTAAAAAGAAAAAAAGTGGATAAATTTTACAATGGGTTTCCTAAGTATTCATCCTAATGACAGTCCTGGAGTTATGTCCCTTTAAAATTAATGAAAAAAATAAAACAGAAGGTGTATTGCAAAATTAAGTCACTATATACATGCTTCTGCAAATCCTATTGATGTAAAACAATGATATCTGATCATGATTCCATAAAAACACCAAACAAAAAAAAAAAAAAACCAAGCCAAACCAAACCAAACCAAACAAACAAATTTAAAAATTACATTGCCAATATATTTATTAGACTAACTGCCACATTATAGTGCAACAAATGTAATCTGTATGAGATATACCTTGCAATATCTGTGACCCAGGACAAATATTCTTTCTCAGCCAGCCTCTAGAATATATACCCAACTTAGTGCATCAAGTAATATTATTGTCTTTTCAGATTCTGTCACTAAAAGTCTGCAATGAAATCATGGAGGATTTCAATGAAAGAAATCATGAAGTATCCTGAATAACAGTGCCACATATTTGCCCATCTTAGATTAAATATTAATAATTCTGCATGTCTATAAAAATACCTGAGTTCATTGTGTAGTAATGATGAGGCTGACAAGTATGAAGACACATTCACACTTTTGGAGTTCTGAATTTGCCACTTCCTCTGATGAAAGCAACACCAAACTCAAATGCATTAAATTTTCCTGAGTCAAACACACCATAGCTGCTGTCACAAATAGATCAGACTTACCATGCTATAATTGCAAAGCTTGCAAAAGCTTTAAAAAAGAAATGTTCATCTCCATAATCCTTAAGAAACATTAGATTATTATGGAAAAGAATACTCAGACTGTTTGGACAGCCTTAATTGCACATACCTACTTTTAATCAAATGTTTTGTTGCTGCTGTGTTTCTTCATTAATGAATCTATGTTTACATTTTTATTTTCCTCAGCATTTATTATTTCCTCTTTTCTGGTGTAAGTCTAACCAGGATTTAGTAATGGCAAACTCTGTCAAAAAAATCATTGATTCATATATGCTTATATGTCATCCTGAAGAAATAGGGTTCAGGTTAAGGTATCCAAAATTAAATTTGCTTGGCACATAGGCAGCCCCACACAATGTATCTTGGGATATCTGAAATAACAATTATCCATGTTTATGTGCCTGATTTCAGTTCAGGGTGAGATGAATCATTCTAGTCTCCACTGTGCCCCAGTGGGCACATCCACTCCTTGAATGAAGATCTCGGAATATGAACCAGTTTTCCCCATGTGCTGGTTTTGGGTGGGGTAAAGTTAATTGTCTTCATAGTGGCTGGTATGGGACTGTGGTTTGGATTTTTGCTGAACACAGTATTGCTAATATCAATAAGTTTTTGTTATTGCTGAGCAGGACTTACACAGAGCCAAGGCCTTTTCAGCTTTTTGACTGCCACACTGACATGGAAACTGGAGGTGCCTAGAAGGCTGGGAGAAGACACAGCCAGGACAGGTGACCCCAACTGACCAAACAGATATTCCAGACCATCTGACATCATGCTTAGTGTATAAAGTAGCAGTTGGAAGGAAGAAAGGGTTGATGTTTGGAGTGAGGATGTTTGTCATTCCAAGTAACCATTCCGCTTGATGGGGCTCTCCAGGAGCTGCCTGAACACCTGCCTGCCCATGGGAAGCAAGGAATGAATTCCTTGTTTTAATTTGCTTAAGTGTGCAGGACCTTTGCTTCTTTCCCTATTAAACTGTCTTTAACTCAACTCACGAGTTTTCCAGTTTATATCCATCAAATTTTCTCTCTGATCCTGCTGGTGCAAGAGGGAGTGAGCAGCTGCATGGGGCTTGGTTGCCATCTGGGGTTAAAACGTGACACTCAGAAATCGACATCTAAATTCAGGTGCCCAAATATTGACATTTTATATTCATCTCAAGCCCCGTATGAGGCATTTCAACAGACTAGTTTATGACAGGGAACCTGTAGGAGACAGCTACTCTTTTCAGGGACTGTTTGAGGCCACATGCTTGCCACATGTCTGGGCATTCTACATGAGTTCTAGAAATACAATAGTATCAGGTTGAACCCAAGCTTTCTAAATCCCCAGATCTTCATTTTTCATTGTTCTGCTTTTCATGTTCTCTCTATAGCTGTTCTGGCTACCGTTGCAAAACACAATTGAAAAAAAAATCTATAAATACATGGCTAGAAAAATTTGGCTAATATGAACCTCCATCCTTTACTGAATATAAGGAGATACTGAATATAGGGAAACAGTGACAAAGGATGAGGAAAATGTTGAGATATTTAATGCCTTCTTTGTCTCAGTCTTTAGTAGCAAGATCATTTGTGTTGGGAGTATCCAGCCCTCTGAGGTGGAAGACAGGGACAGGGAGAAGAATGAAGCCCCCACAATCCAAGGGGGAATCATAAGTGATCCACTAGACCATTTAAACAGACACAAGTCTAAGGGGCCCATCCACAAAGGAGGTGGCAGAAGTGCTCTCTGAGGCACTTTCTTTCATTTACCAGAGGTCCTGATTAACCAACGAGGTCCCAGGGGACTGGAGGTTCACAAATGTGACACCCATCTACAAAAAGGGTTGGAAGGAGGATCTGGTGAACCATTAGCCTGTCAGCCTTTTGTTAGTGCTGGGGAAGGTCATGGGGCAGATCATCTTGAGTGCCATCACACATCACATACAGGACAACAAGGGGACCAGGCTCAGACAGCATGGGTGTATGAAAGGCAGGTCCTGCTTGACCAACTTGCTCTCCTATTATGACAAGGTGACCTGCTGAATGGATTTATGAAAGACTGTGGATGTTGTTCACCCAGACTTCAGTACAGACTGTGACATGGCTTCCTACAGCATTCTCCAGAAGTAAATGCCTTCCCATGGTGTGGACAGATGTACTGCCCAGTGCATTAAAAAATGGCTGGGTGGACAGGCCCAGAGACTGGTTGTGCATGGAGATATATCCTGTCAACTGGTCACTAGTGGTGTTTCCCAGAACTCAGTATACTGGGGCCAGTCCTGTTTAATAGCTTCAATGATTATCTGGATAGTAGGCTCCAGTGCAACCTTGATCAGTTTGTTGGTGGCATCAGACTGGGCTGGAGTGTTGATCTGATGGAGGTTAGGAAGGGTCTGCAGAGGGATCTCAACAGCCTTAATAGATGTGCCAAGGCCAACACAATGATGTTCAACAAGGCAAAGTGATGAGTGCTGCATCTGGATCGCAATAACCTCATTCAGCACTACAGGCTTGAGGTGGAGCATCTGGGAAGCTGCCCAGCAGAAAAGGACCTGAGGGTGCTGATCTACAGGAGGCGAATATGATGCAGCAGTGTGCCCAGGTGGCCAAGAAGGCCAATGGCATCCTGACCTTTATCAGCAAGAGTGTGGGCTGCAGGACCAGGGCAGGGATTGTCCCTCTGAACCAGCACTGGTGAGGCCACACCTCATGCCCTGAGTACACTTTTAGGTCCCTCACTACAAGAAGGGCATTGAGGTGCTGAAATGCATCCAGAGGGGGACAGTGGAGCTGGGGAAGGGCCTGGAGCACAAGACTTATGAGGAGTGATTGAGGGAGTTGTGATTGTTTAGCCTGGAGAAAAGGAGGCTCAGGGGAGACATTATAGCTCTCTACAACTACTTGAAAGTCAGTTGTAGCCAGGTGGAGTCAGTCTCTTCTCCCAAGTAAGGAGTGACAGGACAAGACAAAATGGCCACAAGCTGCACCACTTTAGACATTTAGATTATTATGAAAATGTTGTTCACAGGAAGGGCTGTCAAGGATTGGACTAGGCTGCCCAGGGAAGTAGTTGAGTCACTATCTCCAATTAGTGTCCTGAAAAACAATGACATTGTGCATGTCAGCACTTGCTTGGGTTACTCCTGAACAGCAATATTGCTAGAGTTCATTTGGCTCATCACAAATGAGTGCACAAATCTCAAGAAAGTATGCCTAATGAGGGTAAGTTACTCTCTGAAAACTTAATTCCTGATTGGTTTTATCCTTTAGGTACTGAGGTGGAAGGTAGAAAAATACATATCTGCATATTTTAGCTTCTGGCTTACTGGAAGTTTTCTTTGCAGATTTTGCTGTTAGAAGAAGAAAAAGGTTAAATGAAATAGCTAGTGTACCTTAATGCAATGAAAAAACTCAGTGCCTCTTCTTAAATGTCAGTAGTTCAATAAAGGAGAAACAACTATTATGGTGGTTTGAACATAGTAGTTGTTTGATCCTGAAATAGTAAATGTCCCTGAAATCAAATGTTTTTGATGTTTGAATCAGGACACAGTTTAATCTTTTTAGCTCACATTTTTATTTGTGAAATTAGGATAGCAATATCCAATTGTTTTCTTTAGTAGGGATGTTCAAGAATTCAATAGTTACTAATAGCATAGTATTTTAATTGTGCAGAATTCTTGGTAACTGCCAAGAAGTTCGTTGCGGTTTTTTTTGTTTGGTTGGTTTTTTGTTTTGTTTTCAAAAACAGCAAAAAATGAGTATTTATGTATTGTCTCCTGCTTCATCAGATGAGAAGCATTGTATATGGGAAACAAGTATAATATAATTTCAGAACCAAAATGAAAGCCAACAAGAAATCAAGTGCCGTAAATGGTGAGAAGTAAATGAGTATGCTAAATTAAATGCTAGTTTTGACTTATTTTAACCATACATATTATCCTTGATAAGACATGCTAATTGTACAAGCTCCATAACATGTGTCTGTGGTTTGAGATCTGTTTTCTAGTTCAGAAATATGTGTTTCATTTTGGAGAAATCTGCTGAAACTGATTTCAGAATTAAGCCAAAAATCTCTTTATTGAAATAGATTTTTTTTGAGCAGGCTTTTTTTTTTACTTGGTATTGTCAAAACACTTTCAAAACTCCGAATACCTTCAACAGAGATAAAATTATTGAATAACATGAAGCACACTTGAAATAAAGATCATATTGCAAGTTCATATTGCAAGGATCATATTGCAATCACATTTCTTTTCATATAATAATTTATGCTGTAGCCTCTCCAAAATTAAATAATTAGTTTCTTATAGGTATCTGTGTTAATAATCTGTTACATGTTCTCTAACACTAAAGACAAACAAAATCTACTCTGTGACTAGTGTGTGAAGGAGGTTAGCCCCAGCTTGTTTAGGACTTTTTGGAAAGCTATCTCTACATTGAATGGCATCTCTAAAGGAACAGGAAGATGTTAAAGAAATACAAGAGTCACCCACTTGTGTCAGTAGAGCAAGCAGAACACTGTGTCGGACATCATTAAAAGACTCTTCACTGCCTTCCTGTTCAGGGAAGACCAGTACGGTCCATGTCACACCAGATCAACCTGAAGTTAGGTGTGGTGTGGATAACCAGCAGGATGCTTCAGACAGGGAAATATCAGCCTTCAAACAGCTGACTCAGCCACCTGAAGATCAGAGCTGATAGATCCAGAAAAACTCTGAGCTGTCAAGGCACCTGAAGCAATTTCATCTCTCTACAACCTCCCTATAACAATTGTAATATCAATCACAGCCTCTATCCATCTCTATTATAGAATCAAGTACTGCCTACAATAAACAAATAATAAAAATATCTGCATATTTATGGGGAAGCAAAGAGATATAGCCGACATTCAGCATCCTACATTGGCTGGGAAAGAAAGGGCAATAGTTCTTCAGACACGGGAATTTGTAAAACACTGCACTCTATGCAGGTGATACCACAAGCACAGAAAAGTCTCAGGCTTTCTTACTACTGTATTTTTGCTTATACATAGTCACACACATGCACACTCACAAAAGTATTTGGCAGCTGTTTGGAACAGATGGAGTCCTATAGAGCTCCAGGGGAAGAGCCTGTGGAAATATAGACAAAATATATATTGGCATCTTTGAAACAGTCTATGAAGGAAATAAACTGTTGAACAGAACTCTTATACACATGTCTTAAGTGAGTCATAGCTCCAAAACAAGCCACCAATACTTTGGGGTCAGATAAAGAATGGCATGATCATATAACTTGTGGTCAGCTGCATAACAAAAGATGCTGCAGATTTGTGCAATGATCACACCATAAAACTGATATTCTGGATACTGAAGGCATAAGGATTATTTTTTTTAACTGGATTTTGTAAACAGGATTGCTAAAACTTTTATGATGAGAGATTTTTATACAGAGGAGGAAATGAGCTTCACATACACTCAATTTTGTACTCATCCAGGAGAAAAAAAATAATCCAGTACCTTTCAGAAGGATTTATTCTCAGGCAAAACAAAATGATACTAGGAGCATTGACATAGCTGATTTTTGGTATCCACTTAATTCTCTCTATACAGTCTCAAGAAATTCTATCTCAGAGCTTATTTTGTTTTTCAGCTGTATCTCTGTGAATACAAAATACAGTATCTTTAGAGTTCAAGGAAACCTCCAACATGGATTAAAACATCTGCACAGTAATGCACATTTGCATAACAAAGTATCTATATTGCTATAATCCTAGTTAAGAAGGAATTTTTTCTTGGAAAATGGTTCAGAATATTATACTGTCAAAATGTAATCAGAGTTTGATTCCTTTTAGTTTGATTCCTTCAAGTTTAGTTACTGCATGCAGAACGATTTCAGAGGAATTTCCTAATTGAGGGAAAGACAGAAGCATCATGGGAAGACTACCCAACTTAGAGATACAGATCACAGCTTCTAGAGAAATAACTAATGGTAAAGTAAATGTCTTCAAGCTGTCAGAAAATGTACCTTAGAGGATTCTGAAGGATTCTAAAAGGTTTTAAAGATTAGGTATCATAAATTGGTTATCATAATTTTTTCTCTCCATTTGAAAAATGCTATTTATCCAAGCCTATTTGTCTACTTTTTACAAAACCTTCTTCCACATTTCTCTACAAATAAAAACCCCTGTATTAGGTCTATAAGTCGGGGACAATTCTATTTGGTTGCTTTTTGCTTAGATTACTACACTCTTCAATTTTTTTTCAAGTAATCCAATCAAATATTTAATTCTCTGGCTCATATCCACCACTTAATAATTTTAGGCTTAGTCCTTAAACATTTTGAACTTGATTCAGTTGCTTGCCCAGAAACCTGTAGTGCCACCTAAGATGCCTGAGGACATCCACACAGAAATGGCAAATGTAACACAGGGCTTACAGAAGTCATCTCAGCTGAGGGTTGAGCAGGATGTTACAATATCTTATATGGTACAACACCTATACTTGTGGGCAACAGGCTCAAATGCAGAGGGTAGATCAGATGTGGCCACATCCTTTAACACACTTTGGTCTGGGCCCTGGGATGGAGATACAGGTTTAATTTCCTTGTCTGCCTACACAAAATTCCTGTGTAGGAAGCCCCTTCCTTCCACTCTTCCTCAATTCCTAAGAGATTCCAGAGATGCAGTCAATACTTTTTCATCATCTGTCTTGTATGGTGACATCCCCAAAAGCATTTAGATGTGAACTGTCCATATATATATATTTCAGTGTAAGATTAAGTGTCCTAGAAGAAACTAAGCACCCTAAGTCAGTACTACAGCTCTGATATTAATTCAGGGAGATGCACTTGAGCATCAACAGTCCTGTCAAATTACCATGCACATTTACAATATGGTACGATGATCACAAAAGCAAAAATTATTTCTTACTTCTGTCTTCTACTCTTTCAGAAATCCATCTTTTTGGATCCAGGCTGGAGTATTCATGCAGTGCTCATGATCTTTACTGGGGACGGGACACAGAAAGAAAACTAAATGATAACAAATTATACTAAAAAGGTTAAATTCTAGCCATACATTCATAGGTCTATGGAATGAAAACACAAGAAGGTTACGAGCCTAGCAGAAAGCAACATGAATGCTGACTTGTTCTCAATAGAACTCTTTTAGCCTCCTAGCAGAGAGAAACACATTTTTTATGCACAGGTTGCAGACAACTAAGTGGCTGTAGGAAGCACTGCTTGTTCCTGCTGGGCACAGCAAACATGCACACTTTGGCCCAGCTGAGCCTCACTCACTCTTGTCCAGACCCACTGCCTAGCTCATTGTCTGAGGTAACTAGGATGCATTACACCCTGGAGTGCCTATTTCCAACAAAGTGAGCCCACATGGCTGCTATAGGCTATACACTGAAGTCTCTAAAGAAAAATATTTTTTTTCCTCCATAGAATTCCCCTGAACCCCTTGGTTTTCTGTCTGGATTTGCATTGTGCGAGTGCTGTGACTCAGAAAACAACCTAGGCAGATCTTTTGTCTTCCCAGCCTTGCATTGTCAAGTGGGAATATATTAAATCATGCATTTGTGATATACTTAAAACTCGAACTCAAAACCCAATTTAGTTAGGTATTTCCCTACTAACAAGGCAGAAACACTTAAAAGCAAGAAAATTAATAGATGCCATCACATATTGTCCACTGCTGCCTCAGACATTACGGCAAATATCTCATCAAGTGTAATGAAATGCCTATTTCATCACAAGACAGTGACCTTAATGTGGACCCACAGAAAGGTGGGTATTACTAGATAGGGGTTTTGGTTATCTCAATTTCAGTAGCAGAATATTTTCTTTAGAGGAAAGCTCTTACATGGACAACACCAGCAGCTAATTATCTATTGACAGCAAAATGCCATAGTAAGATGCTTTTGGTACATTAAGAAGCTGTGTTTATCCTCAAGCAAGGGCAGAAGAATGGTTCTAATTCACCCAAGATTTATGGATGGATTCTGCCTACTGGCTTTAATTGTATCACACAGATGCTGCAATCAATACTTCAAATGCCCTTGCCCGGTCCAATCAAGATGACTCCGATTACCTAAATTACTTGCCTATTGTCCCTACACTCAGAATACAGTCTACAAAAATAAATTTAAAGAGGAGGATGCCCTGCAGAGTAAATCAGAGTAAGATCATCTATTTTGCCTTGTAATCAAACTTCCCAGCAAAGCCCTTTGCACAGTTGCCCCAGCAGTTCTGCCTGAGATGAACCTTCACTGACCTTGACACCTCTAAGTGCAAGTAAGGACTCCTGGCCACTGGCAGGTCAGCCAACCCTCCTTCCATAAATCACCTGGGAGGTTCTCGACAAGCTCTCTCCCCCTCCACCTTCCAGAGAAAACTGGAACAAGGTTCATCAGCCTTAAAATGTTACCACTTGTGCCAGCAATAATGGGAACACTGCAAGGTCTAGCTCACTGCATTTAGGTAAGACCTGTAAGACATTTCTGACCTGGGCACCTCTGCAGAATGAGCAATATTAGCATTTGTAAGAACTCAAGACACAAATGTATCTTGACAAACAGTCTGTGTAATTACATTTTGTATTTGTTTTTCATAAGGGCCATGATGTATTTACTACACAAATGCTGATAAACGTACAACATTTTATATAGATATTTCACTTTGGTTTACAGTTGAAGTGCTGTTTTGCAATAAACTGTCTCTGCTCTTAGTAGAGTAATACAGCATTGTAGCTGGTAGAAATACCTGTAGCTTAACTAAATTTAGGAACAGTGTGTCTGTCCAGGTGCATGGAAAACCAGGTCAAACTTGTTTCCTATTATTCAGGCAGCACCAATTTTAGATTATTCCCAACTATTCTTTTATTTACTCTTAATTGGTTGTGATTTCAAAATGTATGATAGCTGCTGGCCTCACTGTTTTGCCTAGTGACAGGAAGGATACATTAAATACTTTGTTTGTTTATGCATCTCGCATATTAGAAGGTAGGAAGTTTCTTTTTATTATTACTTTATTTGGATAGACAAAATAAAACCTGACATACATATTTGCTTCTTTTCTGTATTCTTTTATTTAGACAAATAAAATAAATGTTGACATAGAGTTTTGTTTATCAGTATTTTAAATATCACCCTTGTTCTGGCAACACTTGAAGTCATCATAATGATATGAAATCCCTCTAGTTCTGGCTGCTGCATAAACATGCACAAATATACTCCCTACTGCCAGAAGAGCCCTGCAGCCTGAAGGAAGATGGGGGATAAGGTTGGGCAGAGATGTTTCATGTTGGTTATATAGTGTTGCCTCATTTCAACAGTTATCTATATATCTATCTGTGTAGGACAGAGTACAGTTGAAATGTCTTGGTCTCTGCTCTCCTATTTGCCTTTCATTTTTCCTTTTCATGCCAAGTTATCTATAGCATGTGGTAAGAGAGGTGAGTATGAATTGTTTATTACTCTTGCATATTTTAAAGTAGGAAAGTACTAGTGGAGTGAGAGGGGTGAAGGAAGAAGGAAAAGAGGGCTGAAGTTCTGATCGGGGGGCAACAGCACGAGACAAACCTCTCCCTAGATGTTGTTAACACTGTGCAGTGTGTCAACCTTTTGTGGGTTGACCCTGGCTGGATGCCATGCACCCATCAAAGACCCTCTATCTCTCCTCCCTCTCAGCTGAACAGAGGAGAGAAAATGCAGTAAAAGGATTATGTGTCAAGATAAGGAGTGGGAGAGATCACTCCCCCACTACTATCACAGGCCAAACAGACTTGACTTGGGGAAAAATTTATTTAATTCATTACTGTAGGCCTCTACAATTACTAATTAAATCAGAGTAAGATGAGAAATAAAAACTAAATCTTAAACTCACCAATCTCTTCTTTTCNCTCTCCCTAGATGTTGTTAACACTGTGCAGTGTGTCAACCTTTTGTGGGTTGACCCTGGCTGGATGCCATGCACCCATCAAAGACCCTCTATCTCTCCTCCCTCTCAGCTGAACAGAGGAGAGAAAATGCAGTAAAAGGATTATGTGTCAAGATAAGGAGTGGGAGAGATCACTCCCCCACTACTATCACAGGCCAAACAGACTTGACTTGGGGAAAAATTTATTTAATTCATTACTGTAGGCCTCTACAATTACTAATTAAATCAGTGTAAGATGAGAAATAAAAACTAAATCTTAAACTCACCAATCTATTCTTTTCAGGCTCAGATTTACTCTCTAAGTCTTTTCCTCCTTCCCCCTAGGACACACAGGAGGATGGAGAATGAGGGTTGAGGTTGGTTCACCACACATTATCTCTGCCCCTCCTTTCTTTTTGAGGGGAGGACTCCTTGCACTCTTGCCCTGCTCCAGTGCAGGGCTCCTCCCGTGGGAGCCAGTCTTCCATGAACTTCTCCAGTGTGAGTTCTTCCCAAGGGCGGCAGCTCTTCACGAGATGATCCAACACTGATCCCTCTCACTGGTGCAGCCTTTCAAGATCACACTGCTCCAGTGCAGGTCCCCCACAGGCTCACGAGTCCTGCCAGCAGAACTGCTCAGCACAGGCTGCCCACAGGTTCACAGCCTCCTTTGGGCATCTCCCTGCTCTGGCACAGGGTCCTCCGTGGCTGCAGCTGGATCTCTGCAGCCAAGCAGTCCTCATGAGCTGTAGGGTCCCAGCCTGTCTCACATGGGCTGCAGCATGGGCTGCAGGGGAATCTCTCCTCCAGCTCCCAGAGCACATCCTGACACTACTTCTTGGCTGACCTCAGTGTCTGCAGAGATGTTTCTCCCACATATTCTCACTCCTCTCTGACTGCTGTGTCACAGCTGCTTCTTCTCCCTTCTTAAAGCTGTTATCCCAGAGGCACTACCATCATCACTGATGTTCTTGGCTTTGGCCAGTGGCAAGTTCCATCTTGGATCTGTCTAGAATTGGCTTTGTCAGCCATTGGAATTGGCTTTGTCAGACAGATTTTGGCAATTTCTCATAGACACCGCCCCTGTAGTCTGCCCACTACCAAAACCTTGTCATGTCAGTCCAATACACATCCAATTTGTCCCCAACTAACTGTCTTCTTCCCCCCACTCTTGGTAAGATTTAATCTGTATCTCTTCTCTGACTCTTTCCTGGATTTTATTCACAGCTTTTGTCTGGACTGTTTATAATATGTTTATTTTTAATATCTTCATGCATTAAAAGTCTCTTCTTACACTGCTGCTGTACCTCCTTTACTAGCATCATCTCAATCCCCTTTCTTCAGATTTCTCATCCAATTTGTGACAGTGTTTGCTTTCCTACCTCTTCATTTTCAAACTTTAATAGCTAACTGCTGATTCTGATCGCATATCTACATGTAGAAAACCAGGCCATGAAGGTTGTAGTCAGAGTGGTTTTTATCTTCCTACTAAACAGTTACTGCTGAAAAAATTTTGGAATTTCGTCTCATATGTTCAAAGGAATATGAAAAATCACCATACTTAAATCAAATGACAAAAAAGCTTTCCCTCTTTGATCCTGGTTCAGCAAAGTCCTTGAACCATGCCTACCATTTAGCCTGAGCATAAATCTCATTAAAATCAAGCACGTGCTTAAGGGCCTAAAATAGGCTTTCCAAGCAATAGACATCTGTAACAAGTTAGAAACTTTTAACCATCCATAACTATCTTTCTGCACTGTGCTCCTGCTTCTATTGCTGTATTATCAATCTTCATTTCTGTCTCTTTTGCCTGGACAGAAATTGCTTTGGTTCTTGAAAATCTAACTCACTCAAATTTATTCCTATTCCCTGCCCTTCCTCCTTTTTGTGCATGTAGAAATCTTTCCTTTCTATCAGCAAGCCTCATTGAAAAGCAAACCAAACATTCATCCTCTGTCACAGTGACTTTGAGCCCTTTTTCCTTTTGCTTTTGTAACATTTTACCCTAGAAATTCCAGTTCCCCCTGTGGGATATGTCAACAGTGTGTGATTTTCACTTTTTCAGTTTCAGGTTATTCAGCAAGGTGTTCTGTGGACCACATTAATGGCTTCAACCTCCAAAGTACTAGCTATCAAATAATGAAAAGCTTTTGAAAATGCTTGTCTGAAATAGTTTTTCAACCTTTCTATTTATGGACTGCTTCTTGTTGTAGTCAGAAATATTCTCAGATGTATTAAAACACTTCTTGTAATATTTTCTCACCACCATAAGTTTCTATAAAGCTTCAAACTCTGACTTGTTTCGTCACATTTTTTCCCTTGAGGTTATCTAGACATCTTAATAAACTGCATGCCATACCTCCTATCTCATGTCTATCTTCAAAGGGGATTACTAAGAACAGTTCCTCAGGTTTGCTTTCCTATGCAGGAATTCAATAAAATCTCTTTACACTAAAGCTACTGATGAATTTTTAACTGCCTATTCTATATAAATCTCTTCCTCCTACTCTATCACTATCCACAACTGAATTTACATTCATGGCCCATTGGAATTTCAGAGCAGAGGAAGTTAACCAGGGGATATATTTTGCAGCATGGTTGATGAGTTAGATTTCATGACAAACAGAGTGCAGAAGGTGGAAATAGAGGTAGGATCTGAAGTCAGTACTTCAACACCTTTGGCTGGATTTCAAGCTGCTGAAAAGTTTAATTTTTTGACTTCTAGAAACTTCCAACTTTGCCCTTTAATGCACGCACACTGAGGTGATGTGATGAGTGAAAGATATTTGTCTTAATGCAGGAATAGTATGACCATTGACTCAAATGTTCAAGAAAAAGGAAGCATGCAGTCCTAACACAGAACTTTTTATAGTTTTTTGGGGGTTTTTAAAATCACTTAAGCTGAGATCTTTAAAAGCATTTAGCATCTTAATTTTCAATTAAAATCAGCAAAATCACTCCATGGAGTGACTGGCTGTTACACATGTAAATACCGTTTAATTCAGGACTTTTGATCTTTAGGCAGCCTTTTTACTGGTCTCCAGAGAGGTCAGTGAAAGTAATGAAAAAATTAACATCAACCATTTTGAGTCAGGGTTGAAACGAAGAACCTCAGATTTTTTGGTTGCATGGTATTAGAAAAGAGTGAATCCCTTTCATCTAAATATAGCTCTCCCTCCACCATCTTCATATGTAAAATTCAGAAGCTTAACTGCACCACTAGTATCAGTGAGATGCTTTTCCCAAGCCACTTTCAGAAAAAGCCATCAGAAATTGTTGCTAAATGTCATTTTCAGTATCAGCATTGCAGCTTCTGTCCACTGCAGATTAAATGTCTCTTTCAAGAACCACTTTGAATTAAGCAAATCACAGTGGCACACCAGCTACCCTATAATCTCTACTGGAACACTTTCCAGGCATACTTAGACTACAAATATATTTCTATCAGTATCACATAAGTCAGGAGGCTGTGAAACCTCCTTGCTACAACAAGGCTGCAGAGGAGAATGAAATCTTTTAATTTTTAGCAATCCCTTTACAGAGTGCAGTATTACAGTGGCAGGGATATTTTCCTTTAAGTGCCTGGCAAATCCAAATTGGTGATAAAACAAACTTTTATTCTGTATTATATGTTTACTATTACTCAGTTTTATTTAAAAATCTCCCCTCTGTAGAATATGTTGTTCAAAGTTCCTATGACAATTAATATAGTTATAGTATTTTAGTTTATACGTTAAAGAAGAAAGAATTAGTGATGACTAGCTACATGTATTATACATGAGAACCAGGAAGCACTTCAGCTGAATTTAGCACAAATCATTGGTTAGTAATATATATTGGGGTTTTTCATTCACAACTTCATAAAACAATGTATATTGCTTAGTTTGTACCTTTATAGGACAGAGTTAAGTGCTGCAAATGTTCTATTTAAAGTACACAGTAGACACTGCTGTGACGACATACATGTGAACACAAAAGATCAAGTGTTACAGCCAGGATTCATGCCCCCAGCTTCAGCCAGTTGCAGTTACCATTCTATAATGTAGGTGGAGAGAGAGAAACAACTCATGAAAAATTCATGCCTTTGGCAATCTAAGTCACCCTCTGCAGGTGATGAACTTGCATTGTGGGTTTATACAAATATTTAATCATTTCAGCCCTTAACCTAACAGGCATTAAAGCCTCTACCTTCTGTTGCAATAAATTTAAAGGGGGCACCCTCTTCTGTCTCCCAGTGTCTAGAGATTGACAAAATCAACCTGGTTACTTAGGGTAGGATTCAAGCCACCTAACATCAGGTGTCTGCAATGCAAGTATAGATAGCTGAACTGGGCACACAGATTCTGATTACAGCAAATGGATAAAAATAATTTAAAAATTCAGTGAAGATTACAATATGATTCCTACATTGGATTTAGATGTTTTCTCTAGAATGAGGTGCAGTCACCTACAGCAGTGACACTGGAAGTCCAGAACCATAGCCTTAATCAAACAGAATTTAGCTTTCACTCAACCAATACTCTGCTAGGCAGCTGAATGCCATTAAGGAATTGGTCCTCACAATCCAGTTATATTCCAGTGGAAAATCTCGTCAATTTCAATGAAAGTTGGGTCAGACTCCTGACAGTAGTTCACACTGCATAGTTATAAGTATCAATCACTCTATATGGTTATGTCCAAAGAACAATAATATAAGCACACAGACAGGCAATGACTGAGGCAAAATTTGACTGCATTTGCTTCTCAACCAAATGTGAGACTTAGAAAAAGTCTGATTTGATCTTAGGCCAGCTTCCAGACAAGAGTGACTTTATGGCTACCTCGCAGCATTCTCATTAATGCAGGGCAGAGTTTCTATGCATTACTTGTCTTCTGCATCAATTTTTCATCTGCAGTTTATTCACAGAACTCTTTACCTGTGCCCTTGAAGAGTCATCTTCTTCAAATGACTGGACTGATTGCATTACACAAAATACACCAGTAAAATATTTTTGGGAAGTGAAATTTTACTCTTTTCAGACTGTTCCTGATACTCTTACTGCCAGCTCCATCACTGGGTCGGAATGCAGTATGCAAGTACCATGATTATGGCATTGGGTATCCCTTTGAAAAATTATACACTATGAAATATCATGAGATTGAATAATAGTGGACAAAATCAAGCTAGAAATAAAATGTCCAATTTTTACCAAGTGTTAATCAACTAATTATTTGGTATATGTTCTTTATCATTCAAATTCCTTATACTAAAATTATATTTCTCAAAGATATAAAGTGGGTTAATCAGAAGTTGCTGTCTTGTTGAATCTAAAATTTGTGGAATTATGTCTTGCACTACAAGAAGTCAGGATGTGTGACCACTGTCGTTCTTTCTGCCCTTAACATCTGAGGTGTTTTCTCACTTTGACCTTGAACCAAAGCTTAGTGAATTTAGTGAGAAAATTTCCTTTTGTCTCAAAGGACACCACCCTGCAAACGAGAATGCTGCAAAATGGCCATAAAGTCACCCTTGTCTGAAAGCTAGAGTAAAATCAAATCAGACATGACTTTACTAAGTCTCACATTTGGTTGAGAAGCAAATGCAGTCAAATTTTGCCTCAGTCATTGCCTGTCTGCGTGCTTATATTATTGGTCTTGCATTGGACATAACCATGCAGCGTGACTGACACTTAAACTACACAGTGTGAACTGCTGTCAGTCTGACCCAACTGGGTACCCTTCTGAGCTCCCATAGGCAGCTCTCTGTTTTCTCTGGATATAATGGCCAGTTTCAGCTGGCAGAGAATCAGGTGAAGTGATACTGTGGGACCAGTCTCATACATTTTGATGAGATTACTTTCTGAGTGAGGGGTTATTTCATGAGTGTAAAGGTGTGACTATATCTGGTCCAAAGACATTGCTGTGAGCTGCTCCACTGTATCTCTCTGTATTAGATTTTATAATTTTTACGACCTGGATTTGGGATTTTTGTTTTAGAAGCTTTTCACATGCAGTAGCATCAGAAGGAATGATTTTGCTTTCTCTGGAGATTCAAAGGAATTGGATTTCTAGTTCTTCCCTCAGTTCTTAACAGAACAGAGATAATGTTTGCATTTTACTGACAGCCCTAGGACAGACAATATTTGAGGCAACATTTTAATTTCATCTCCTTTGGATTGCTCTTGCTACAACTGCCATTCATGACAATATCACTCTGTCTCTCTGAGAAAATCAGATCTGGCTCCATCTCTGATAAGATTCCAAAGTTCATATAGAATACAAAGATATGTTCATAAAAACAAAACATTGTTGTGAGTTTGATTTTCTTTTTTTGTTTAATTGATGTCTAATGAGGCTTCTTTTCCAAAAATTAAACAGCTTTGTTGTTTTCCAGGGGGAATGCCTTGAAACTACACATCAAAGCTAATGTAATTTCCCTGTTCTACTAACATTGTTCTTTAACTGCTAAAATCTAAAGTACATGTACCTGATTACAATGGGGGTGAACCCATAAAGTTCTCTTTGACCTCACATTTTATTTCACAGCCAATGCTTATCCAACCACAGGCACTGCCTGAGCAATTTTAATAATAGACTGGTATTTGATTCTCAGCCAAAAAAAACACCAACAGATATGTCTTATATGTGATTTTTTAAGGTCAAATCATCTTTCAGCCTGAGGAATTCTGCAAAAGCTGTGCCCCTAAAGGCAGGGATACAATAGTGCTGTAATCAAGAAACTCGATGGAATACAGAAATTTAGATAAAACCATGTTAGATGATGCCTAAGAAACTACATTTCATTCACTTTAATATCATCTAACACACTGCTAGTCCCATAGCTGTTGTCTAGTATTATAGGGTTTTGCTTCATGGGCATCCTTTCCTTACTGACTGCATGGAATATTCTCACTTTCCGGACACTTAACCCCCTGATTTGCTTCTTCTATTACTAAATTCAAATCATCTCTAGTTCTAATCTCCAAGTAATCGGGCCATAGGGCAGATGCAAGCATGCCTCTGCTACCAGCCATGAGCATGCTTGGCATGTGGCTGTACAAATCAGGTCTGTCACACCAAGCCACCCCACAGTGGTAGCACTGGTTAATCAACACCTCCAGAAGTGACAACAACCTGGAAGCACAATGGTCCTTATTTACAAAACACCAAGGAATTATGGAAATGTTATCAGGAATAGACAATACTGAACTCATTTGCAGTGAATTTCAAAGCACCTAAATAATGTGCTTTTTAATGGTCCTCTTTCCTCTGCCTTTCTGACTGCATTCAAGGCTGCAAATGCACTGTCTTGGCAGACAGACATACCAAGAATTACAATAATCTAAACTGAGGAGGTAATGAGAAAATGGATCTAATGAATCTAGGCTAATAATTACAGCTCATTTAATTACCTCTGAGATACAGCAGGAGCTGTAATTTTTTTTTTTTATAATTGATGTTCCTGACATCTTTGTACCTTTTAAGTGTATTAGTTGTAAAATCTGCCATGTTAATGTTGAAGTTGATAAAAATGTCACGAAGTGAAGCAGAAATAATGGAACAGGAGAGTCTTTAAATGTCAAATAAGTAGAAAGGTATTGACAGGCAGATATTTTACTGCTTTTATGCTGCACATGAGCTCTTCAATAAATGTACAACATGTATGAGGAACTGAATCAAAAGCTCTTGGCTGAAATATTGTCAAGGCTTTGTTTGGTCAGATTTTCCTAATGTAATTCTAATTTTTCATACTTGCCTTAGGCCATTATCATGAAAGCATGTGCATTAGACTAGACACTTGATGGAAGACTCCATGCTATTTTACAGACATCCACATTAAAATATTGGATTGCTTCAGGCCTCAAACCTAGTAAACTTGTACTTACATGGCAACTATATTCAGGTTAATTGCCTGTTGAAGTTTTGTATCTGCCACACTAAGAATTTAGAAAATAGTCCCTTTAAAAATAAAAAAAAAAAAAATTCTGCCTTCTTTTTTCATAAAGCATTGGTTATTCTTTCTCCATTGACTGATCCTGGACCCCTGAAACCAATAGGAATTTTACAATCAATGAGAGCTTTACTTCACTGGGAACAGGAGCATGTCCTCTGTGCCTAATGAATCTTGAAATTAACACAGCTTCTTTATATTTTTGCTTTTGCTCCAGCACTCTCAGTGCCAGCACAGATTTCCAAGAGGTGTTTACAACCAGCTCACTCTCCCTCTGCTGGATCTTGTGTAGCAGAGGACAAATGGAGATGAAGGTGAGTCTCACTTGGACAGGAGAGGTTTTTTGTAGCCGTGGATGGTTTGTTTTAGAAAATCACATTTGCCTCTGTCAGTAATTCAGAATCCTTTCTGTCTTCACATCTGAGGCAATACGTTGGTGGTCAGGGGTATGGTCTGTGTGTCCAAAGGGCAGAATGGGACAGTCTTAGAGTTCAGCTCTCATTGCAGTGGGACCTCTGGCAGTGGGCTGAGCAGACAGGTACCTTTTCTCCCAGTACATGGCATTGAGATCACCAAGACACAGCAGCTCAGAAAGCAGCAGCCCTCTTCCTACACCATGGTCGAGGTCCTCTCACCGTAAGAGGGCTCAGCAGACATCAGGGAAGAAGGAGAGGTTTGCGGGGGAGACAAGATTAAGGTCTAATGCTGATCTGCTGCTAAAGTCGTAGACCTTTTCATCTGCAGAATATGGGCAATAACATGTACTTTTTCTACCTTAATTTAGGTTAAAAATTCTTTGTAATGGCCTCTGCCCATATTTGTTTACCACCTGGCGCTATTACATTTTTTGAAGCCTATTCTAAACTGTACTAGTCATGACCTTTTATAAAAACAACAGATTATGAATATTTGCTATTCCTAGCATCATGTGACAGCTGAAGTGAGTTATCCTGTTGCCCTTTGAAACAAAACACGAAAGTATATACACACTCACTCACATACTATGCCATATAAAGATAACTAGGAAAATCAGAACTGACCACATCTTTCATTTCTGGAGCATAAAAAAAAAAAAAAGCCTCATTTTTTGTGAAACCATTTAAAAAATGACAACAACAGCTTATAATTTTGACTAAACATACTAGTTTACTGTTTTCCTGTCTTTCTTTTTAATTATGTTCATTGTACAAATTTAAATCATTTGTGCATACATAAGAGAAAAGGCAAAGCTTCTCTCTATGGTCCAGCTATCTGCTGATAGTCATTCAGATTTTCATTATTTCAAGCAAGGTTTATCTGCAAAACTCCCTTTCTCTCAACAAGACAAGTGGGACATTGATTCAGAAATGCAATATGGGCATGCAACAGTGATAAACGGGCCCAGAGCTCAGGAGTCACCTACAAAAATAACCCTTTTGGAAACCACAGCAGTCAAGAGTTCAAGTAATAAACTCTTTCCCTTCTGCTTCTTTGATCTTGGATTATACTGATGACAAAAATCAGCTGTAGGAAAAGAATAACAAGGTCATCCCTAAGGGACACAGAATAAAAAGTGGGAGGATAAAGCACTTTCACCCCTCTTAGTGTTGCGGTGTGTTAAGTTTATTGTTATCCCGTTTTTCCCCAGTTATTATAATAGTTTCTTCCCATGTTCCACCCCCATAAATGGTCTGCTCCAGGTCTCCCTTTCCCGCCCCTGCCCCATCACTCCGCCCCAAACCACGCCCCAGCTGTTGTCAATCCTCCCTGTCCCCTCCCATATCCCGAGAATCTTCTATGTCATTTATCCCTCCCTCGTTGTATGATTTGTTACGATGTTGCATATACCGCCTATGTTTTCACCTGTCGGTTGTTCGAGTTTTTGCCCCCACCTTGTGTTCCTCCCCCAGAGTACCCCGATTGGATGTTGAGTTGTACCCTCCCCTCGGACCTCCCCTGTATTTAACTTGATGTAAAGCTGTAGTTTTTGCCTTCCGCGGTTTGTTGGCCTGTTATGCTGTGGTTACTCTGCCGTGTTCCTAGTTGCCCCACCACCTTCGTCCAATAAAGCGTCTCCTTGGACCCACTGAAGGACTCGTCCCAACCTTTTTATCTGTCCTGGACACTCGATTTGCTCTAGGGGCTTGGTGCCCTAGTCGGATTCCCGGTTCCCAGCCATCCAGGAAACGGCCCACTCCTGCTGCAGAGCTTCGCCCTCATGGGCTAGCTGGGCAGGCCGGAGCGGTCTGAGAGAGCGCGAGCCACATCATCTTAGCAGATTTGTTACACAGAAGGTTTAACAATTCTGAAAATAGTAATAGAAATAAATCATTCAGACTCCTTGCTTACTCTAATAATCTAACATAATTTATTTAAGAAGTGACATTTAAATTGTTTTATAAATACTGTTGAATAGCTGGATGCAAACTTGAAAATATTATTTTTCATCTTAGTGTCATGAGCTAGGGTTGCCCTAAGTTTGGTTATTGTGGCATGTGTTTGAAAAAACAGAGGACTCATGGGGACCAGAAGACCTTGAACCAAAGCAGCAATAATCTTTGTAGCTCCTACATGACTTCATGATTACATCTGGTTTTCTTTTTTAGAGTTTTAAACACTTTGGTACAGATTGTCTGTTACTAACTTAAGACCTTCCCAAGCAAAAGAACTTAGCCTATGGAAAAAAACCACACAGAAACAAGCCTCCCCCATATGAAAGGTCTCATCCCAAATGATTGAACATTCCAGCCCATCCAAATCTCTCAGCCACTGCAAGGTGTAGTCGTAAGTAAACGGGAATATTTCTTCCTCTGAAACTTTATTAGAAGAGGAGGAAAGTGAAATGTGAACAAATAAAGGAGATTATCAGGAAGAGGACAGGAAATAATACAAAATCAGAAGGTATTAGCAACAGGTTGGACTTACTGATACTTCTGGTCCCTCAAGCCCATTCCCACCTAGCATCTATACCATTCACCTGCAGGCACAGATTTATGTTGTTCTCCACTGTATAAACAGGGAAAGTTTATAGAGCTCACGCACCTGCTAACCCTGATTCTCTAGAACAGCTGGAGCTAAGCACCTTCCAGGCCTTCACCAGTAGAGAGCTCCAATATGATTCTTGCTGATTCTTCAAGTCCCTTTTAGCTCAACTAGCTCAGTGTAGGCAACTGAGCTAATGTCCCTGGTTCACGGAAAGAAATGGGTACTTTAGAGGCAGAAGCCATCTGACATAGTTTACATGACCAATTTAAGATCAAATTAACTGTATGCTGGAAGCATGCTGTCCTATATGTTTGCTTTAGAGGGAAACCCTTGGAAGAGCTCCTAGCTTTGGTGTTGCCACCTGCACTGCAGATGTTTACATTTGTTCAAATGAATCCATGCAGGGAATATGTCTGAATCCAAATTACGACTTGGCTTCTGAACACATGGATGCAGAAAATTTGTGGTTCTCTGTTTAGCATGTTCTCATGTTATCATCGTGTCCCATGAAAAAGAGAGTGGCCAAGAAGCGGCTGTTGACCATGGTTTTAATTAATTGTCTAGATACCCAGCTAAGAGAGATTTAAGATTACAGTTAATAAAAGTGCAAAACTTATGTGCAAAATACAATGTTGATGACTTGTCTTGCAAGTATTAGGAGAATGCTTGCATCATTCCTTGCAATTGAGCTATTCATGTGGGTAGAGGAGACAAGCAAGGCAGTCAGGAAAAGGCAAAGATTTGGAGACAGACACCAAGTGGAGAGAAATTAAACCAAATCCTGCCAGCTGGAACAATCCAGAAGTAACTGGCACCAGACAGATGGTCTGTAATACAGGCAATTTAGTCCTGCCTTGTACTTCACCAGAATTGAGAAATGTTAAGGAGGTTCACAACATATTTGTCAAAATTTTTTTCTATTTTTAATTTCCACATCTCTTATCTTTATTTTATACAGCAAGATGTGGGTTGTCATCTTTACCTTATTCATAATTTTGAACATACATTACACCCACTCTTCATTTTTAGCCTAGGAATGCTCATCTAATCCTAAAGTGGATATCTAAACCAGACAGATCACCTCAGTCCGTTTTATTTAAATTATCATAAGGAGAGACAAGAATCATAGTTCAGATTTTAGGGACTGCTTTGTAGATATATCTAAATAGGAGTGAGATGAGCACATATTAGTTTGAATTCTGTTTTTTTTCAGTACCAAAGAAAAATCTTTCATTTCTTGGCTTCAACAATTGTAGGTTGTTAACTATGTTCGAAGGGAAATTTTTTGCAAGAGATTCATAACTACTGCATCATTAGTCCTGTATTTTGCTGTCTACAAATGTTTGGCGGTAAGTATGTGCAGGTTTGTTTTTGTTTTTTTCCCTAGAGAGGATGGTTTCCTGAACCCTGGCCTTAACAGTTAAGCAGTAAAAAGACCCAGCCATGAAGAGCATATTGCATTTCATTGAAAATAAACTACTTCTGAAATGGACAAGACAGTTATCCAGCCACATATGGCACCATTATCTGACAGTTCATGGTTGAAGGTGCACAAATTCATACTTGGATGAAATTTTCAGAGGTAATCTGAAGTTAATAAAATATAGTTTTCTGGTACAGAATTTAAAATCTGTCTTTGCTTAGCATTTTTATTTGCTTTTCTTTCTTTTCTAAAGTGAACAAAATGTGTTGAAAATCTACATATTAGTGCTGCAGAAATGTGTTTTTCTTGCCATCCTATATCCTGTTTCCTTCTTTCCCAAGTTTGCTCTTCTCAGCTTCCCAAGCACAGCAATCCCCCAGCTGTATCTGATAGATCTCATCTCAACAGCAACAAAAGAGAGAAAAGAAAAACCCTCTGCAAAAATAATAAACTCATTTTCATGCCAAATTTAAAAGAAAAAGAAGGAAATGAACAGCTGGACTACAGTAAATAATTTTTGACTAGTTTAAGAAAATTCTGTATACAATCTTCTCTAAGTATTTCCTCCCCATCTGCAGCAACCCCTTTTTCCTCCATTTCCTATTCCATTCTGATTTTGAATTTGAGAATTATGATAACATGGGATCCTAATCATCAGTTAATCTGGAAAAAATTCTACATTTTAAGAAAGACAGTCAATTCTACTTTCTGATTTTGTGCTTTCTTCTTCCTTTTTCTGTGATAACAAACCAAGGCTCTTATGAATTCTCAGAACAATGAGGGATTTTTCCATGCGGAAGTGGTTTATTTTTCAAGACTACTACAAAACAAACCTTAGTATAATTTGATTTATTTGTTTTTGTTTTTTTAACTTTTTCAGAAGTTAGGAAAGTTCTTTCTTATGTAAGAGCTGAGAGCAATGCAGAAGCATATCACAAATGTTTCTCCTCTCCAAAAAAAAAAAAAAAAA